>CM075863.1:26613948-27086448 GCA_038021265.1 Cyprinella venusta
TGATCTTCTTGAAACTCTGGATTCTGACAGAGGGCCACGAGACTTCGACCAGCGCGCAAAAATGGAGGCTCTAGACCCTTCCAGAGCCGAGATATCGAAGGTCAAAATTTGGACCTGAAAAAAAAAACATAAGAGGTAACACTGTCTTTTTTTTTTTGGCCGAAATTTTGACCCCCTCCGATCTTCTTGAAACTCTGGATTCTGACAGAGGGCCACGAGACTTCGACCAGCGCGCAAAAATGGAGGCTCTAGACCCTTCCAGAGCCGAAATATCGAAGGTCAAAATTTGGACCTGAAAAAAAAACATAAGGGGTAACACTGTCATTTTTTTTTTTGGCCGAAATTTTGACCCCCTCCGATCTTCTTGAAACTCTGGATTCTGACAGAGGGCCACGAGACTTCGACCAGCGCGCAAAAATGGAGGCTCTAGACCCTTCCAGAGCCGAGATATCGAAGGTCAAAATTTGGACCTGAAAAAAAAACATAAGGGGTAACTGTCATTTTTTTTTTGGCCGAAATTTTGACCCCCTCCGATCTTCTTGAAACTCTGGATTCTGACAGAGGGCCACGAGACTTCGACCAGCGCGCAAAAATGGAGGCTCTAGACCCTTCCAGAGCCGAGATATCGAAGGTCAAAATTTGGACCTGAAAAAAAAAACATAAGGGGTAACACTGTCATTTTTTTTTTGGCCGAAATTTTGACCCCCTCCGATCTTCTTGAAACTCTGGATTCTGACAGAGGGCCACGAGACTTCGACCAGCGCGCAAAAATGGAGGCTCTAGACCCTTCCAGAGCCAAGATATCGAAGGTCAAAATTTGGACCTGAAAAAAAAACATAAGGGGTAACACTGTCATTTTTTTTTTGGCCGAAATTTTGACCCCCTCCGATCTTCTTGAAACTCTGGATTCTGACAGAGGGCCACGAGACTTCGACCAGCGCGCAAAAATGGAGGCTCTAGACCCTTCCAGAGCCGAGATATCGAAGGTCAAAATTTGGACCTGAAAAAAAAACATAAGGGGTAACACTGTCATTTTTTTTTTGGCCGAAATTTTGACCCCCTCCGATCTTCTTGAAACTCTGGATTCTGACAGAGGGCCACGAGACTTCGACCAGCGCGCAAAAATGGAGGCTCTAGACCCTTCCAGAGCCGAGATATTGAAGGTCAAAATTTGGACCTGAAAAAAAAACATAAGGGGTAACACTGTCATTTTTTTTTTGGCCGAAATTTTGACCCCCTCCGATCTTCTTGAAACTCGGGATTCTGACAGAGGGCCACGAGACTTCGACCAGCGCGCAAAAATTGAGGCTCTAGACCCTTCCAGAGCCAAGATATCGAAGGTCAAAATTTGGACCTGAAAAAAAAACATAAGGGGTAACACTGTCATTTTTTTTTTTTTTTGGCCGAAATTTTGACCCCCTCCGATCTTCTTGAAACTCTGGATTCTGACAGAGGGCCACAAGACTTCGACCAGCGCGCAAAAATGGAGGCTCTAGACCCTTCCAGAGCCGAGATATCGAAGGTCAAAATTTGGACATGAAAAAAAAACATAAGGGGTAACACTGTCATTTTTTTTTGGGCCGAAATTTTGACCCCCTCCGATCTTCTTGAAACTCTGGATTCTGACAGAGGGCCACGAGACTTCGACCAGCGCGCAAAAATGGAGGCTCTAGACCCTTCCAGAGGCAAGATATCGAAGGTCAAAATTTGGACCTGAAAAAAAACATAAGGGGTAACACTGTCATTTTTTTTTTTGGCCGAAATTTTGACCCCCTCCGATCTTCTTGAAACTCTGGATTCTGACAGAGGGCCACGAGACTTCGACCAGCGCGCAAAAATGGAGGCTCTAGACCCTTCCAGAGCCGAGATATCGAAGGTCAAAATTTGGACCTGAAAAAAAACCATAAGGGGTAACACTGTCATTTTTTTTTTTTGGCCGAAATTTTGACCCCCTCCGATCTTCTTGAAACTCTGGATTCTGACAGAGGGCCACGAGACTTCGACCAGCGCGCAAAAATGGAGGCTCTAGACCCTTCCAGAGCCGAGATATCGAAGGTCAAAATTTGGACCTGAAAAAAAAAACATAAGGGGTAACACTGTCTTTTTTTTTTTTTTGGCCGAAATTTTGACCCCCTCTGATCTTCTTGAAACTCTGGATTCTGACAGAGGGCCACGAGACTTCGACCAGCGTGCAAAAATGGAGGCTCTAGACCCTTCCAGAGCCGAGATATCGAAGGTCAAAATTTGGACATGAAAAAAAAACATAAGGGGTAACACTGTCATTTTTTTTTTTTTTTGGCCGAAATTTTGACCCCCTCCGATCTTCTTGAAACTCTGGATTCTGACAGAGGGCCACGAGACTTCGACCAGCGCGCAAAAATGGAGGCTCTAGACCCTTCCAGAGCCAAGATATCGAAGGTCAAAATTTGGACCTGAAAAAAAAACATAAGGGGTAACACTGTCATTTTTTTTTTTGGCCGAAATTTTGACCCCCTCCGATCTTCTTGAAACTCTGGATTCTGACAGAGGGCCACGAGACTTCGACCAGCGCGCAAAAATGGAGGCTCTAGACCCTTCCAGAGCCGAGATATCGAAGGTCAAAATTTGGACCTGAAAAAAAAAACATAAGGGGTAACACTGTCATTTTTTTTTTGGCCAAAATTTTGACCCCCTCCGATCTTCTTGAAACTCTGGATTCTGACAGAGGGCCACGAGACTTCGACCAGCGCGCAAAAATGGAGGCTCTAGACCCTTCCAGAGCCGAAATATCGAAGGTCAAAATTTGGACCTGAAAAAAAAAACATAAGGGGTAAAACTGTCATTTTTTTTTTTGGCCGAAATTTTGACCCCCTCCGATCTTCTTGAAACTCTGGATTCTGACAGAGGGCCACGAGACTTCGACCAGCGCGCAAAAATGGAGGCTCTAGACCCTTCCAGAGCCGAGATATCGAAGGTCAAAATTTGGACCTGAAAAAAAAAACATAAGGGGTAACACTGTCTTTTTTTTTTTTTGGGGCCGAAATTTTGACCCCCTCCGATCTTCTTGAAACTCTGGATTCTGACAGAGGGCCACGAGACTTCGACCAGCGCGCAAAAATGGAGGCTCTAGACCCTTCCAGAGCCGAGATATCGAAGGTCAAAATTTGGACCTGAAAAAAAAAACATAAGGGGTAACACTGTCTTTTTTTTTTTTTGGCCGAAATTTTGACCCCCTCCGATCTTCTTGAAACTCTGGATTCTGACAGAGGGCCACGAGACTTCGACCAGCGCGCAAAAATGGAGGCTCTAGACCCTTCCAGAGCCGAGATATCGAAGGTCAAAATTTGGACCTGAAAAAAAACCATAAGGGGTAACACTGTCACTTTTTTTTTTTGGCCGAAATTTTGACCCCCTCCGATCTTCTTGAAACTCTGGATTCTGACAGAGGGCCACGAGACTTCGACCAGCGTGCAAAAATGGAGGCTCTAGACCCTTCCAGAGCCGAGATATCGAAGGTCAAAATTTGGACATGAAAAAAAAACATAAGGGGTAACACTGTCATTTTTTTTTTTGGCCGAAATTTTGACCCCCTCCGATCTTCTTGAAACTATGGATTCTGACAGAGGGCCACGAGACTTCGACCAGTGCGCAAAAATGGAGGCTCTAGACCCTTCCAGAGCCGAAATATCGAAGGTCAAAATTTGGACCTGAAAAAAAAACATAAGGGGTAACACTGTCATTTTTTTTTTTTTGGCCGAAATTTTGACCCCCTCCGATCTTCTTGAAACTCTGGATTCTGACAGAGGGCCACGAGATTTCGACCAGCACGCAAAAATGGAGGCTCTAGACCCTTCCAGAGCCGAGATATCGAAGGTCAAAATTTGGACCTGAAAAAAAAACATAAGGGGTAACACTGTCATTTTTTTTTTTTTTTGGCTGAAATTTTGACCCCCTCCGATCTTCTTGAAACTCTGGATTCTGACAGAGGGCCACGAGACTTCGACCAGCGCGCAAAAATGGAGGCTCTAGACCCTTCCAGAGCCGAGATATCGAAGGTCAAAATTTGGACCTGAAAAAAAAAACATAAGGGGTAACACTGTCTTTTTTTTTTTTTGGCCGAAATTTTGACCCCCTCCGATCTTCTTGAAACTCTGGATTCTGACAGAGGGCCACGAGACTTCGACCAGCGCGCAAAAATGGAGGCTCTAGACCCTTCCAGAGCCGAGATATCGAAGGTCAAAATTTGGACCTGAAAAAAAAACATAAGGGGTAACACTGTCTTTTTTTTTTTTGGCCGAAATTTTGACCCCCTCCGATCTTCTTGAAACTCTGGATTCTGACAGAGGGCCACGAGACTTCGACCAGCGCGCAAAAATGGAGGCTCTAGACCCTTCCAGAGCTGAGATATCGAAGGTCAAAATTTGGACCTGAAAAAAAAAACATAAGGGGTAACACTGTCTTTTTTTTTTTTTGGCCGAAATTTTGACCCCCTCCGATCTTCTTGAAACTCTGGATTCTGACAGAGGGCCACGAGACTTCGACCAGCGCGCAAAAATGGAGGCTCTAGACCCTTCCAGAGCCGAGATATCGAAGGTCAAAATTTGGACCTGAAAAAAAACCATAAGGGGTAACACTGTCACTTTTTTTTTTTGGCCGAAATTTTGACCCCCTCCGATCTTCTTGAAACTCTGGATTCTGACAGAGGGCCACGAGACTTCGACCAGCGCGCAAAAATGGAGGCTCTAGACCCTTCCAGAGCCGAGATATCGAAGGTCAAAATTTGGACATGAAAAAAAAACATAAGGGGTAACACTGTCATTTTTTTTTTTGGCCGAAATTTTGACCCCCTCCGATCTTCTTGAAACTCTGGATTCTGACAGAGGGCCACGAGACTTCGACCAGCGCGCAAAAATGGAGGCTCTAGACCCTTCCAGAGCCGAGATATCGAAGGTCAAAATTTGGACCTGAAAAAAAAAACATAAGGGGTAACACTGTCATTTTTTTTTTGGCCAAAATTTTGACCCCCTCCGATCTTCTTGAAACTCTGGATTCTGACAGAGGGCCACGAGACTTCGACCAGCGCGCAAAAATGGAGGCTCTAGACCCTTCCAGAGCCGAAATATCGAAGGTCAAAATTTGGACCTGAAAAAAAAAACATAAGGGGTAAAACTGTCATTTTTTTTTTTGGCCGAAATTTTGACCCCCTCCGATCTTCTTGAAACTCTGGATTCTGACAGAGGGCCACGAGACTTCGACCAGCGCGCAAAAATGGAGGCTCTAGACCCTTCCAGAGCCGAGATATCGAAGGTCAAAATTTGGACCTGAAAAAAAAACATAAGGGGTAACACTGTCTTTTTTTTTTTTTTGGCCGAAATTTTGACCCCCTCCGATCTTCTTGAAACTCTGGATTCTGACAGAGGGCCACGAGACTTCGACCAGCGCGCAAAAATGGAGGCTCTAGACCCTTCCAGAGCCGAGATATCGAAGGTCAAAATTTGGACCTGAAAAAAAAAACATAAGGGGTAACACTGTCTTTTTTTTTTTTTGGCCGAAATTTTGACCCCCTCCGATCTTCTTGAAACTCTGGATTCTGACAGAGGGCCACGAGACTTCGACCAGCGCGCAAAAATGGAGGCTCTAGACCCTTCCAGAGCCGAGATATCGAAGGTCAAAATTTGGACCTGAAAAAAAACCATAAGGGGTAACACTGTCACTTTTTTTTTTTGGCCGAAATTTTGACCCCCTCCGATCTTCTTGAAACTCTGGATTCTGACAGAGGGCCACGAGACTTCGACCAGCGCGCAAAAATGGAGGCTCTAGACCCTTCCAGAGCCGAGATATCGAAGGTCAAAATTTGGACATGAAAAAAAAAACATAAGGGGTAACACTGTCATTTTTTTTTTTTGGCCGAAATTTTGACCCCCTCCGATCTTCTTGAAACTATGGATTCTGACAGAGGGCCACGAGACTTCGACCAGTGCGCAAAAATGGAGGCTCTAGACCCTTCCAGAGCCGAAATATCGAAGGTCAAAATTTGGACCTGAAAAAAAAACATAAGGGGTAACACTGTCATTTTTTTTTTTTGGCCGAAATTTTGACCCCCTCCGATCTTCTTGAAACTCTGGATTCTGACAGAGGGCCACGAGACTTCGACCAGCGCGCAAAAATGGAGGCTCTAGACCCTTCCAGAGCCGAGATATCGAAGGTCAAAATTTGGACCTGAAAAAAAAAACATAAGGGGTAACACTGTCATTTTTTTTTTTTTTTGGACGAAATTTTGACCCCCTCCGATCTTCTTGAAACTCTGGATTCTGACAGAGGGCCACGAGACTTCGACCAGCGCGCAAAAATGGAGGCTCTAGACCCTTCCAGAGCCGAGATATCGAAGGTCAAAATTTGGACCTGAAAAAAAAAACATAAGGGGTAACACTGTCATTTTTTTTTTTTTGGCCGAAATTTTGACCCCCTCCGATCTTCTTGAAACTCTGGATTCTGACAGAGGGCCACGAGACTTCGACCAGCGCGCAAAAATGGAGGCTCTAGACCCTTCCAGAGCCGAGATATCGAAGGTCAAAATTTGGACCTGAAAAAAAAACATAAGGGGTAAAACTGTCATTTTTTTTTTTGGCCGAAATTTTGACCCCCTCCGATCTTCTTGAAACTCTGGATTCTGACAGAGGGCCACGAGACTTCGACCAGTGCGCAAAAATGGAGGCTCTAGACCCTTCCAGAGCCGAGATATCGAAGGTCAAAATTTGGACATGAAAAAAAAAACATAAGGGGTAACACTGTCATTTTTTTTTTTGGCCGAAATTTTGACCCCCTCCGATCTTCTTGAAACTCTGGATTCTGACAGAGGGCCACGAGACTTCGACCAGCGCGCAAAAATGGAGGCTCTAGACCCTTCCAGAGCCAAGATATCGAAGGTCAAAATTTGGACCTGAAAAAAAAACATAAGGGGTAACACTGTCATTTTTTTTTTTTGGCCGAAATTTTGACCCCCTCCGATCTTCTTGAAACTCTGGATTCTGACAGAGGGCCACGAGACTTCGACCAGCGCGCAAAAATGGAGGCTCTAGACCCTTCCAGAGCCGAGATATCGAAGGTCAAAATTTGGACCTGAAAAAAAAACATAAGGGGTAACACTGTCATTTTTTTTTTGGCCGAAATTTTGACCCCCTCCGATCTTCTTGAAACTCTGGATTCTGACAGAGGGCCACGAGACTTCGACCAGCGCGCAAAAATGGAGGCTCTAGACCCTTCCAGAGCCGAGATATCGAAGGTCAAAATTTGGACCTGAAAAAAAAACATAAGGGGTAACACTGTCATTTTTTTTTTTTGGCCGAAATTTTGACCCCCTCCGATCTTCTTGAAACTCTGGATTCTGACAGAGGGCCACGAGACTTCGACCAGCGCGCAAAAATGGAGGCTCTAGACCCTTCCAGAGCCGAGATATCGAAGGTCAAAATTTGGACCTGAAAAAAAAAAACATAAGGGGTAACACTGTCATTTTTTTTTTGGCCGAAATTTTGACCCCCTACGATCTTCTTGAAACTCTGGATTCTGACAGAGGGCCACGAGACTTCGACCAGCGCGCAAAAATGGAGGCTCTAGACCCTTCCAGAGCCGAGATATCGAAGGTCAAAATTTGGACCTGAAAAAAAAACATAAGGGGTAACACTGTCTTTTTTTTTTTTTTGGCCGAAATTTTGACCCCCTCCGATCTTCTTGAAACTCTGGATTCTGACAGAGGGCCACGAGACTTCGACCAGCGCGCAAAAATGGAGGCTCTAGACCCTTCCAGAGCCGAGATATCGAAGGTCAAAATTTGGACCTGAAAAAAAAAACATAAGGGGTAACACTGTCTTTTTTTTTTTTTGGCCGAAATTTTGACCCCCTCCGATCTTCTTGAAACTCTGGATTCTGACAGAGGGCCACGAGACTTCGACCAGCGCGCAAAAATGGAGGCTCTAGACCCTTCCAGAGCCGAGATATCGAAGGTCAAAATTTGGACCTGAAAAAAAACCATAAGGGGTAACACTGTCACTTTTTTTTTTTGGCCGAAATTTTGACCCCCTCCGATCTTCTTGAAACTATGGATTCTGACAGAGGGCCACGAGACTTCGACCAGCGCGCAAAAATGGAGGCTCTAGACCCTTCCAGAGCCGAAATGTCGAAGGTCAAAATTTGGACCTGAAAAAAAAACATAAGGGGTAACACTGTCATTTTTTTTTTTGGCCGAAATTTTGACCCCCTCCGATCTTCTTGAAACTCTGGATTCTGACAGAGGGCCACGAGACTTCGACCAGCGCGCAAAAATGGAGGCTCTAGACCCTTCCAGAGCCGAGATATCGAAGGTCAAAATTTGGACCTGAAAAAAAAACATAAGGGGTAACACTGTCATTTTTTTTTTTGGCCGAAATTTTGACCCCCTCCGATCTTCTTGAAACTCTGGATTCTGACAGAGGGCCACGAGACTTCGACCAGCGCGCAAAAATGGAGGCTCTAGACCCTTCCAGAGCCGAGATATCGAAGGTCAAAATTTGGACCTGAAAAAAAAAACATAAGGGGTAACACTGTCTTTTTTTTTTTTTGGGCGAAATTTTGACCCCCTCCGATCTTCTTGAAACTCTGGATTCTGACAGAGGGCCACGAGACTTCGACCAGCACGCAAAAATGGAGGCTCTAGACCCTTCCAGAGCCGAGATATCGAAGGTCAAAATTTGGACCTGAAAAAAAAACATAAGGGGTAACACTGTCATTTTTTTTTTGGCCGAAATTTTGACCCCCTCCGATCTTCTTGAAACTCTGGATTCTGACAGAGGGCCACGAGACTTCGACCAGCGTGCAAAAATGGAGGCTCTAGACCCTTCCAGAGCCAAGATATCGAAGGTCAAAATTTGGACCTGAAAAAAAAACATAAGGGGTAACACTGTAATTTTTTTTTTTGGCCGAAATTTTGACCCCCTCCGATCTTCTTGAAACTCTGGATTCTGACAGAGGGCCACGAGACTTCGACCAGCGCGCAAAAATAGAGGCTCTAGACCCTTCCAGAGCCGAGATATCGAAGGTCAAAATTTGGACCTGAAAAAAAAACATAAGGGGTAACACTGTCATTTTTTTTGGGCGAAATTTTGACCCCCTCCGATCTTCTTGAAACTCTGGATTCTGACAGAGGGCCACGAGACTTCGACCAGCGCGCAAAAATGGAGGCTCTAGACCCTTCCAGAGCCGAGATATCGAAGGTCAAAATTTGGACCTGAAAAAAAAAACATAAGGGGTAACATTGTCATTTTTTTTTTTTTGGCCGAAATTTTGACCCCCTCCGATCTTCTTGAAACTCTGGATTCTGACAGAGGGCCACGAGACTTCGACCAGCGAGCAAAAATGGAGGCTCTAGACCCTTCCAGAGCCGAGATATCGAAGGTCAAAATTTGGACCTGAAAAAAAAACATAAGGGGTAACACTGTCATTTTTTTTTTGGCCGAAATTTTGACCCCCTCCGATCTTCTTGAAACTCTGGATTCTGACAGAGGGCCACGAGACTTCGACCAGCGCGCAAAAATGGAGGCTCTAGACCCTTCCAGAGCCGAGATATCGAAGGTCAAAATTTGGACCTGAAAAAAAAAACATAAGGGGTAACACTGTCTTTTTTTTTTTTGGCCGAAATTTTGACCCCCTCCGATCTTCTTGAAACTCTGGATTCTGACAGAGGGCAACGAGACTTCGACCAGCGCGCAAAAATGGAGGCTCTAGACCCTTCCAGAGCTGAGATATCGAAGGTCAAAATTTGGACCTGAAAAAAAAACATAAGGGGTAACACTGTCATTTTTTTTTTTTGGCCGAAATTTTGACCCCCTCCGATCTTCTTGAAACTCTGGATTCTGACAGAGGGCCACGAGACTTCGACCAGCGCGCAAAAATGGAAGCTCTAGACCCTTCCAGAGCCGAGATATCGAAGGTCAAAATTTGGACCTGAAAAAAAAAAACATAAGGGGTAACACTGTCTTTTTTTTTTTTGGCCGAAATTTTGACCCCCTCCGATCTTCTTGAAACTCTGGATTCTGACAGAGGGCCACGAGACTTCGACCAGCGCGCAAAAATGGAGGCTCTAGACCCTTCCAGAGCCGAGATATCGAAGGTCAAAATTTGGACCTGAAAAAAAAAACATAAGGGGTAACACTGTCTTTTTTTTTTTTGGCCGAAATTTTGACCCCCTCCGATCTTCTTGAAACTCTGGATTCTGACAGAGGGCAACGAGACTTCGACCAGCGCGCAAAAATGGAGGCTCTAGACCCTTCCAGAGCTGAGATATCGAAGGTCAAAATTTGGACCTGAAAAAAAAACATAAGGGGTAACACTGTCATTTTTTTTTTTTGGCCGAAATTTTGACCCCCTCCGATCTTCTTGAAACTCTGGATTCTGACAGAGGGCCACGAGACTTCGACCAGCGCGCAAAAATGGAGGCTCTAGACCCTTCCAGAGCCGAGATATCGAAGGTCAAAATTTGGACCTGAAAAAAAAAACATAAGGGGTAACACTGTCTTTTTTTTTTGGCCGAAATTTTGACCCCCTCCGATCTTCTTGAAACTCTGGATTCTGACAGAGGGCCACGAGACTTCGACCAGCGCGCAAAAATGGAGGCTCTAGACCCTTCCAGAGCCGAGATATCGAAGGTCAAAATTTGGACCTGAAAAAAAAAACATAAGGGGTAACACTGTCTTTTTTTTTTTTGGCCGAAATTTTGACCCCCTCCGATCTTCTTGAAACTCTGGATTCTGACAGAGGGCCACGAGACTTCGACCAGCGCGCAAAAATGGAGGCTCTAGACCCTTCCAGAGCCGAGATATCGAAGGTCAAAATTTGGACCTGAAAAAAAACCATAAGGGGTAACATTGTCACTTTTTTTTTTTGGCCGAAATTTTGACCCCCTCCGATCTTCTTGAAACTCTGGATTCTGACAGAGGGCCACGAGACTTCGACCAGCGCGCAAAAATGGAGGCTCTAGACCCTTCCAGAGCCGAGATATCGAAGGTCAAAATTTGGACCTGAAAAAAAAACATAAGGGGTAACACTGTCATTTTTTTTTTGGCCGAAATTTTGACCCCCTCCGATCTTCTTGAAACTCTGGATTCTGACAGAGGGCCACGAGACTTCGACCAGCGCGCAAAAATGGAGGCTCTAGACCCTTCCAGAGCCGAGATATCGAAGGTCAAAATTTGGACCTGAAAAAAAAAACATAAGGGGTAACACTGTCATTTTTTTTTTTTTGGCCAAAATTTTGACCCCCTCCGATCTTCTTGAAACTCTGGATTCTGACAGAGGGCCACGAGACTTCGACCAGCGCGCAAAAATGGAGGCTCTAGACCCTTCCAGAGCCGAAATATCGAAGGTCAAAATTTGGACCTGAAAAAAAAAACATAAGGGGTAACACTGTCATTTTTTTTTTGGCCGAAATTTTGACCCCCTCCGATCTTCTTGAAACTCTGGATTCTGAGAGAGGGCCACGAGACTTCGACCAGCGCGCAAAAATGGAGGCTCTAGACCCTTCCAGAGCCGAGATATCAAAGGTCAAAATTTGGACCTGAAAAAAAAACATAAGCGGTAACACTGTCATTTTTTTTTTTTGGCCAAAATTTTGACCCCCTCCGATCTTCTTGAAACTCTGGATTCTGACAGAGGGCCACGAGACTTCGACCAGCGCGCAAAAATGGAGGCTCTAGACCCTTCCAGAGCCAAGATATCGAAGGTCAAAATTTGGACCTGAAAAAAAAAACATAAGGGGTAACACTGTCTTTTTTTTTTTTTGGCCAAAATTTTGACCCCCTCCGATCTTCTTGAAACTCTGGATTCTGACAGAGGGCCACGAGACTTCGACCAGCGCGCAAAAATGGAGGCTCTAGACCCTTCCAGAGCCGAGATATCGAAGGTCAAAATTTGGACCTGAAAAAAAAACATAAGGGGTAACACTGTCATTTTTTTTTTTGGCCGAAATTTTGACCCCCTCCGATCTTCTTGAAACTCTGGATTCTGACAGAGGGCCACGAGACTTCGACCAGCGCGCAAAAATGGAGGCTCTAGACCCTTCCAGAGCCGAGATATCGAAGGTCAAAATTTGGACCTGAAAAAAAAAACATAAGGGGTAACACTGTCTTTTTTTTTTTTGGCCGAAATTTTGACCCCCTCCGATCTTCTTGAAACTCTGGATTCTGACAGAGGGCCACGAGACTTCGACCAGTGCGCAAAAATGGAGGCTCTAGACCCTTCCAGAGCCGAGATATCGAAGGTCAAAATTTGGACCTGAAAAAAAAACATAAGGGGTAACACTGTCATTTTTTTTTTTGGCCGAAATTTTGACCCCCTCCGATCTTCTTGAAACTCTGGATTCTGACAGAGGGCCACGAGACTTCGACCAGCGCGCAAAAATGGAGGCTCTAGACCCTTCCAGAGCCGAGATATCGAAGGTCAAAATTTGGACATGAAAAAAAAAACATAAGGGGTAACACTGTCATTTTTTTTTTTGGCCGAAATTTTGACCCCCTCCGATCTTCTTGAAACTCTGGATTCTGACAGAGGGCCACGAGACTTCGACCAGCGCGCAAAAATGGAGGCTCTAGACCCTTCCAGAGCCAAGATATCGAAGGTCAAAATTTGGACCTGAAAAAAAAACATAAGGGGTAACACTGTCATTTTTTTTTTTGGCCGAAATTTTGACCCCCTCCGATCTTCTTGAAACTCTGGATTCTGACAGAGGGCCACGAGACTTCGACCAGCGCGCAAAAATGGAGGCTCTAGACCCTTCCAGAGCCGAGATATCGAAGGTCAAAATTTGGACCTGAAATAAAAACATAAGGGGTAACACTGTCATTTTTTTTTGGCCAAAATTTTGACCCCCTCCGATCTTCTTGAAACTCTGGATTCTGACAGAGGGCCACGAGACTTCGACCAGCGCGCAAAAATGGAGGCTCTAGACCCTTCCAGAGCCGAAATATCGAAGGTCAAAATTTGGACCTGAAAAAAAAAACATAAGGGGTAAAACTGTCATTTTTTTTTTTGGCCGAAATTTTGACCCCCTCCGATCTTCTTGAAACTCTGGATTCTGACAGAGGGCCACGAGACTTCGACCAGCGCGCAAAAATGGAGGCTCTAGACCCTTCCAGAGCCGAGATATCGAAGGTCAAAATTTGGACCTGAAAAAAAAACATAAGGGGTAACACTGTCTTTTTTTTTTTTTTGGCCGAAATTTTGACCCCCTCCGATCTTCTTGAAACTCTGGATTCTGACAGAGGGCCACGAGACTTCGACCAGCGCGCAAAAATGGAGGCTCTAGACCCTTCCAGAGCCGAGATATCGAAGGTCAAAATTTGGACCTGAAAAAAAAAACATAAGGGGTAACACTGTCTTTTTTTTTTTTTTGGCCGAAATTTTGACCCCCTCCGATCTTCTTGAAACTCTGGATTCTGACAGAGGGCCACGAGACTTCGACCAGCGCGCAAAAATGGAGGCTCTAGACCCTTCCAGAGCCGAGATATCGAAGGTCAAAATTTGGACCTGAAAAAAAACCATAAGGGGTAACACTGTCACTTTTTTTTTTTGGCCGAAATTTTGACCCCCTCCGATCTTCTTGAAACTCTGGATTCTGACAGAGGGCCACGAGACTTCGACCAGCGCGCAAAAATGGAGGCTCTAGACCCTTCCAGAGCCGAGATATCGAAGGTCAAAATTTGGACATGAAAAAAAAAACATAAGGGGTAACACTGTCATTTTTTTTTTTTGGCCGAAATTTTGACCCCCTCCGATCTTCTTGAAACTATGGATTCTGACAGAGGGCCACGAGACTTCGACCAGTGCGCAAAAATGGAGGCTCTAGACCCTTCCAGAGCCGAAATATCGAAGGTCAAAATTTGGACCTGAAAAAAAAACATAAGGGGTAACACTGTCATTTTTTTTTTTTGGCCGAAATTTTGACCCCCTCCGATCTTCTTGAAACTCTGGATTCTGACAGAGGGCCACGAGACTTCGACCAGCGCGCAAAAATGGAGGCTCTAGACCCTTCCAGAGCCGAGATATCGAAGGTCAAAATTTGGACCTGAAAAAAAAAACATAAGGGGTAACACTGTCATTTTTTTTTTTTTTTTGGACGAAATTTTGACCCCCTCCGATCTTCTTGAAACTCTGGATTCTGACAGAGGGCCACGAGACTTCGACCAGCGCGCAAAAATGGAGGCTCTAGACCCTTCCAGAGCCGAGATATCGAAGGTCAAAATTTGGACCTGAAAAAAAAAACATAAGGGGTAACACTGTCATTTTTTTTTTTTTGGCCGAAATTTTGACCCCCTCCGATCTTCTTGAAACTCTGGATTCTGACAGAGGGCCACGAGACTTCGACCAGCGCGCAAAAATGGAGGCTCTAGACCCTTCCAGAGCCGAGATATCGAAGGTCAAAATTTGGACCTGAAAAAAAAACATAAGGGGTAAAACTGTCATTTTTTTTTTTGGCCGAAATTTTGACCCCCTCCGATCTTCTTGAAACTCTGGATTCTGACAGAGGGCCACGAGACTTCGACCAGTGCGCAAAAATGGAGGCTCTAGACCCTTCCAGAGCCGAGATATCGAAGGTCAAAATTTGGACATGAAAAAAAAAACATAAGGGGTAACACTGTCATTTTTTTTTTTGGCCGAAATTTTGACCCCCTCCGATCTTCTTGAAACTCTGGATTCTGACAGAGGGCCACGAGACTTCGACCAGCGCGCAAAAATGGAGGCTCTAGACCCTTCCAGAGCCAAGATATCGAAGGTCAAAATTTGGACCTGAAAAAAAAACATAAGGGGTAACACTGTCATTTTTTTTTTTTGGCCGAAATTTTGACCCCCTCCGATCTTCTTGAAACTCTGGATTCTGACAGAGGGCCACGAGACTTCGACCAGCGCGCAAAAATGGAGGCTCTAGACCCTTCCAGAGCCGAGATATCGAAGGTCAAAATTTGGACCTGAAAAAAAAACATAAGGGGTAACACTGTCATTTTTTTTTTGGCCGAAATTTTGACCCCCTCCGATCTTCTTGAAACTCTGGATTCTGACAGAGGGCCACGAGACTTCGACCAGCGCGCAAAAATGGAGGCTCTAGACCCTTCCAGAGCCGAGATATCGAAGGTCAAAATTTGGACCTGAAAAAAAAAAACATAAGGGGTAACACTGTCATTTTTTTTTTGGCCGAAATTTTGACCCCCTACGATCTTCTTGAAACTCTGGATTCTGACAGAGGGCCACGAGACTTCGACCAGCGCGCAAAAATGGAGGCTCTAGACCCTTCCAGAGCCGAGATATCGAAGGTCAAAATTTGGACCTGAAAAAAAAACATAAGGGGTAACACTGTCTTTTTTTTTTTTTTGGCCGAAATTTTGACCCCCTCCGATCTTCTTGAAACTCTGGATTCTGACAGAGGGCCACGAGACTTCGACCAGCGCGCAAAAATGGAGGCTCTAGACCCTTCCAGAGCCGAGATATCGAAGGTCAAAATTTGGACCTGAAAAAAAAAACATAAGGGGTAACACTGTCTTTTTTTTTTTTTGGCCGAAATTTTGACCCCCTCCGATCTTCTTGAAACTCTGGATTCTGACAGAGGGCCACGAGACTTCGACCAGCGCGCAAAAATGGAGGCTCTAGACCCTTCCAGAGCCGAGATATCGAAGGTCAAAATTTGGACCTGAAAAAAAACCATAAGGGGTAACACTGTCACTTTTTTTTTTTGGCCGAAATTTTGACCCCCTCCGATCTTCTTGAAACTATGGATTCTGACAGAGGGCCACGAGACTTCGACCAGCGCGCAAAAATGGAGGCTCTAGACCCTTCCAGAGCCGAAATGTCGAAGGTCAAAATTTGGACCTGAAAAAAAAACATAAGGGGTAACACTGTCATTTTTTTTTTTGGCCGAAATTTTGACCCCCTCCGATCTTCTTGAAACTCTGGATTCTGACAGAGGGCCACGAGACTTCGACCAGCGCGCAAAAATGGAGGCTCTAGACCCTTCCAGAGCCGAGATATCGAAGGTCAAAATTTGGACCTGAAAAAAAAACATAAGGGGTAACACTGTCATTTTTTTTTTTGGCCGAAATTTTGACCCCCTCCGATCTTCTTGAAACTCTGGATTCTGACAGAGGGCCACGAGACTTCGACCAGCGCGCAAAAATGGAGGCTCTAGACCCTTCCAGAGCCGAGATATCGAAGGTCAAAATTTGGACCTGAAAAAAAAAACATAAGGGGTAACACTGTCTTTTTTTTTTTTTGGGCGAAATTTTGACCCCCTCCGATCTTCTTGAAACTCTGGATTCTGACAGAGGGCCACGAGACTTCGACCAGCACGCAAAAATGGAGGCTCTAGACCCTTCCAGAGCCGAGATATCGAAGGTCAAAATTTGGACCTGAAAAAAAAACATAAGGGGTAACACTGTCATTTTTTTTTTGGCCGAAATTTTGACCCCCTCCGATCTTCTTGAAACTCTGGATTCTGACAGAGGGCCACGAGACTTCGACCAGCGTGCAAAAATGGAGGCTCTAGACCCTTCCAGAGCCAAGATATCGAAGGTCAAAATTTGGACCTGAAAAAAAAACATAAGGGGTAACACTGTAATTTTTTTTTTTGGCCGAAATTTTGACCCCCTCCGATCTTCTTGAAACTCTGGATTCTGACAGAGGGCCACGAGACTTCGACCAGCGCGCAAAAATAGAGGCTCTAGACCCTTCCAGAGCCGAGATATCGAAGGTCAAAATTTGGACCTGAAAAAAAAACATAAGGGGTAACACTGTCATTTTTTTTGGGCGAAATTTTGACCCCCTCCGATCTTCTTGAAACTCTGGATTCTGACAGAGGGCCACGAGACTTCGACCAGCGCGCAAAAATGGAGGCTCTAGACCCTTCCAGAGCCGAGATATCGAAGGTCAAAATTTGGACCTGAAAAAAAAAACATAAGGGGTAACATTGTCATTTTTTTTTTTTTGGCCGAAATTTTGACCCCCTCCGATCTTCTTGAAACTCTGGATTCTGACAGAGGGCCACGAGACTTCGACCAGCGAGCAAAAATGGAGGCTCTAGACCCTTCCAGAGCCGAGATATCGAAGGTCAAAATTTGGACCTGAAAAAAAAACATAAGGGGTAACACTGTCATTTTTTTTTTGGCCGAAATTTTGACCCCCTCCGATCTTCTTGAAACTCTGGATTCTGACAGAGGGCCACGAGACTTCGACCAGCGCGCAAAAATGGAGGCTCTAGACCCTTCCAGAGCCGAGATATCGAAGGTCAAAATTTGGACCTGAAAAAAAAAACATAAGGGGTAACACTGTCTTTTTTTTTTTTTGGCCGAAATTTTGACCCCCTCCGATCTTCTTGAAACTCTGGATTCTGACAGAGGGCAACGAGACTTCGACCAGCGCGCAAAAATGGAGGCTCTAGACCCTTCCAGAGCTGAGATATCGAAGGTCAAAATTTGGACCTGAAAAAAAAACATAAGGGGTAACACTGTCATTTTTTTTTTTTGGCCGAAATTTTGACCCCCTCCGATCTTCTTGAAACTCTGGATTCTGACAGAGGGCCACGAGACTTCGACCAGCGCGCAAAAATGGAAGCTCTAGACCCTTCCAGAGCCGAGATATCGAAGGTCAAAATTTGGACCTGAAAAAAAAAAACATAAGGGGTAACACTGTCTTTTTTTTTTTTGGCCGAAATTTTGACCCCCTCCGATCTTCTTGAAACTCTGGATTCTGACAGAGGGCCACGAGACTTCGACCAGCGCGCAAAAATGGAGGCTCTAGACCCTTCCAGAGCCGAGATATCGAAGGTCAAAATTTGGACCTGAAAAAAAAAACATAAGGGGTAACACTGTCTTTTTTTTTTTTGGCCGAAATTTTGACCCCCTCCGATCTTCTTGAAACTCTGGATTCTGACAGAGGGCAACGAGACTTCGACCAGCGCGCAAAAATGGAGGCTCTAGACCCTTCCAGAGCTGAGATATCGAAGGTCAAAATTTGGACCTGAAAAAAAAACATAAGGGGTAACACTGTCATTTTTTTTTTTTGGCCGAAATTTTGACCCCCTCCGATCTTCTTGAAACTCTGGATTCTGACAGAGGGCCACGAGACTTCGACCAGCGCGCAAAAATGGAGGCTCTAGACCCTTCCAGAGCCGAGATATCGAAGGTCAAAATTTGGACCTGAAAAAAAAAACATAAGGGGTAACACTGTCTTTTTTTTTTGGCCGAAATTTTGACCCCCTCCGATCTTCTTGAAACTCTGGATTCTGACAGAGGGCCACGAGACTTCGACCAGCGCGCAAAAATGGAGGCTCTAGACCCTTCCAGAGCCGAGATATCGAAGGTCAAAATTTGGACCTGAAAAAAAAAACATAAGGGGTAACACTGTCTTTTTTTTTTTTGGCCGAAATTTTGACCCCCTCCGATCTTCTTGAAACTCTGGATTCTGACAGAGGGCCACGAGACTTCGACCAGCGCGCAAAAATGGAGGCTCTAGACCCTTCCAGAGCCGAGATATCGAAGGTCAAAATTTGGACCTGAAAAAAAACCATAAGGGGTAACATTGTCACTTTTTTTTTTTGGCCGAAATTTTGACCCCCTCCGATCTTCTTGAAACTCTGGATTCTGACAGAGGGCCACGAGACTTCGACCAGCGCGCAAAAATGGAGGCTCTAGACCCTTCCAGAGCCGAGATATCGAAGGTCAAAATTTGGACCTGAAAAAAAAACATAAGGGGTAACACTGTCATTTTTTTTTTGGCCGAAATTTTGACCCCCTCCGATCTTCTTGAAACTCTGGATTCTGACAGAGGGCCACGAGACTTCGACCAGCGCGCAAAAATGGAGGCTCTAGACCCTTCCAGAGCCGAGATATCGAAGGTCAAAATTTGGACCTGAAAAAAAAAACATAAGGGGTAACACTGTCATTTTTTTTTTTTTGGCCAAAATTTTGACCCCCTCCGATCTTCTTGAAACTCTGGATTCTGACAGAGGGCCACGAGACTTCGACCAGCGCGCAAAAATGGAGGCTCTAGACCCTTCCAGAGCCGAAATATCGAAGGTCAAAATTTGGACCTGAAAAAAAAAACATAAGGGGTAACACTGTCATTTTTTTTTTTGGCCGAAATTTTGACCCCCTCCGATCTTCTTGAAACTCTGGATTCTGAGAGAGGGCCACGAGACTTCGACCAGCGCGCAAAAATGGAGGCTCTAGACCCTTCCAGAGCCGAGATATCAAAGGTCAAAATTTGGACCTGAAAAAAAAACATAAGCGGTAACACTGTCATTTTTTTTTTTTGGCCAAAATTTTGACCCCCTCCGATCTTCTTGAAACTCTGGATTCTGACAGAGGGCCACGAGACTTCGACCAGCGCGCAAAAATGGAGGCTCTAGACCCTTCCAGAGCCAAGATATCGAAGGTCAAAATTTGGACCTGAAAAAAAAAACATAAGGGGTAACACTGTCTTTTTTTTTTTTTGGCCAAAATTTTGACCCCCTCCGATCTTCTTGAAACTCTGGATTCTGACAGAGGGCCACGAGACTTCGACCAGCGCGCAAAAATGGAGGCTCTAGACCCTTCCAGAGCCGAGATATCGAAGGTCAAAATTTGGACCTGAAAAAAAAACATAAGGGGTAACACTGTCATTTTTTTTTTTGGCCGAAATTTTGACCCCCTCCGATCTTCTTGAAACTCTGGATTCTGACAGAGGGCCACGAGACTTCGACCAGCGCGCAAAAATGGAGGCTCTAGACCCTTCCAGAGCCGAGATATCGAAGGTCAAAATTTGGACCTGAAAAAAAAAACATAAGGGGTAACACTGTCTTTTTTTTTTTTGGCCGAAATTTTGACCCCCTCCGATCTTCTTGAAACTCTGGATTCTGACAGAGGGCCACGAGACTTCGACCAGTGCGCAAAAATGGAGGCTCTAGACCCTTCCAGAGCCGAGATATCGAAGGTCAAAATTTGGACCTGAAAAAAAAACATAAGGGGTAACACTGTCATTTTTTTTTTTGGCCGAAATTTTGACCCCCTCCGATCTTCTTGAAACTCTGGATTCTGACAGAGGGCCACGAGACTTCGACCAGCGCGCAAAAATGGAGGCTCTAGACCCTTCCAGAGCCGAGATATCGAAGGTCAAAATTTGGACATGAAAAAAAAAACATAAGGGGTAACACTGTCATTTTTTTTTTTGGCCGAAATTTTGACCCCCTCCGATCTTCTTGAAACTCTGGATTCTGACAGAGGGCCACGAGACTTCGACCAGCGCGCAAAAATGGAGGCTCTAGACCCTTCCAGAGCCAAGATATCGAAGGTCAAAATTTGGACCTGAAAAAAAAAACATAAGGGGTAACACTGTCATTTTTTTTTTTGGCCGAAATTTTGACCCCCTCCGATCTTCTTGAAACTCTGGATTCTGACAGAGGGCCACGAGACTTCGACCAGCGCGCAAAAATGGAGGCTCTAGACCCTTCCAGAGCCGAGATATCGAAGGTCAAAATTTGGACCTGAAATAAAAACATAAGGGGTAACACTGTCATTTTTTTTTGGCCAAAATTTTGACCCCCTCCGATCTTCTTGAAACTCTGGATTCTGACAGAGGGCCACGAGACTTCGACCAGCGTGCAAAAATGGAGGCTCTAGACCCTTCCAGAGCCGAGATATCGAAGGTCAAAATTTGGACCTGAAAAAAAAACATAAGGGGTAACACTGTCATTTTTTTTTTTTTGGCCGAAATTTTGACCCCCTCCGATCTTCTTGAAACTCTGGATTCTGACAGAGGGCCACGAGACTTCGACCAGCGCGCAAAAATAGAGGCTCTAGACCCTTCCAGAGCCGAGATATCGAAGGTCAAAATTTGGACCTGAAAAAAAAACATAAGGGGTAACACTGTCATTTTTTTTTGGCCGAAATTTTGACCCCCTCCGATCTTCTTGAAACTCTGGATTCTGACAGAGGGCCACGAGACTTCGACCAGCGCGCAAAAATGGAGGCTCTAGACCCTTCCAGAGCCGAGATATCGAAGGTCAAAATTTGGACCTGAAAAAAAAACATAAGGGGTAACATTGTCATTTTTTTTTTTGGCCGAAATTTTGACCCCCTCCGATCTTCTTGAAACTCTGGATTCTGACAGAGGGCCACGAGACTTCGACCAGCGCGCAAAAATGGAGGCTCTAGACCCTTCCAGAGCCAAGATATCGAAGGTCAAAATTTGGACCTGAAAAAAAAACATAAGGGGTAACACTGTCATTTTTTTTTTTTTGGCCGAAATTTTGACCCCCTCCGATCTTCTTGAAACTCTGGATTCTGACAGAGGGCCACGAGACTTCGACCAGCGCGCAAAAATGGAGGCTCTAGACCCTTCCAGAGCCAAGATATCGAAGGTCAAAATTTGGACCTGAAAAAAAAACATAAGGGGTAACACTGTCATTTTTTTTTTTGGCCGAAATTTTGACCCCCTCCGATCTTCTTGAAACTCTGGATTCTGACAGAGGGCCACGAGACTTCGACCAGCGCGCAAAAATGGAGGCTCTAGACCCTTCCAGAGCCGAGATATCGAAGGTCAAAATTTGGACCTGAAAAAAAAAACATAAGGGGTAACACTGTCATTTTTTTTTTTTTGGCCAAAATTTTGACCCCCTCCGATCTTCTTGAAACTCTGGATTCTGACAGAGGGCCACGAGACTTCGACCAGCGCGCAAAAATGGAGGCTCTAGACCCTTCCAGAGCCGAAATATCGAAGGTCAAAATTTGGACCTGAAAAAAAAACATAAGGGGTAAAACTGTCATTTTTTTTTTTTTGGCCGAAATTTTGACCCCCTCCGATCTTCTTGAAACTCTGGATTCTGACAGAGGGCCACGAGACTTCGACCAGCGCGCAAAAATGGAGGCTCTAGACCCTTCCAGAGCCGAGATATCGAAGGTCAAAATTTGGACCTGAAAAAAAAACATAAGGGGTAACACTGTCATTTTTTTTTTTTTTGGCCGAAATTTTGACCCCCTCCGATCTTCTTGAAACTCTGGATTCTGACAGAGGGCCACGAGACTTCGACCAGCGCGCAAAAATGGAGGCTCTAGACCCTTCCAGAGCCGAGATATCGAAGGTCAAAATTTGGACCTGAAAAAAAAACATAAGGGGTAACACTGTCATTTTTTTTTTTTGGCCGAAATTTTGACCCCCTACGATCTTCTTGAAACTCTGGATTCTGACAGAGGGCCACGAGACTTCGACCAGCGCGCAAAAATGGAGGCTCTAGACCCTTCCAGAGCCGAGATATCGAAGGTCAAAATTTGGACCTGAAAAAAAAACATAAGGGGTAACACTGTCTTTTTTTTTTTTTTTGGCCGAAATTTTGACCCCCTCCGATCTTCTTGAAACTCTGGATTCTGACAGAGGGCCACGAGACTTCGACCAGCGCGCAAAAATGGAGCCTCCAGTCCCTTCCAGAGCCGAGATATCAAAGGTCAAAATTTGGACCTGAAAAAAAAAAACATAAGGGGTAACACTGTCTTTTTTTTTTTTGGCCGAAATTTTGACCCCCTCCGATCTTCTTGAAACTCTGGATTCTGACAGAGGGCCACGAGACTTCGACCAGCGCGCAAAAATGGAGGCTCTAGACCCTTCCAGAGCCGAGATATCGAAGGTCAAAATTTGGACCTGAAAAAAAACCATAAGGGGTAACACTGTCACTTTTTTTTTTTTTTGGCCGAAATTTTGACCCCCTCCGATCTTCTTGAAACTCTGGATTCTGACAGAGGGCCACGAGACTTCGACCAGCACGCAAAAATGGAGGCTCTAGACCCTTCCAGAGCCGAGATATCGAAGGTCAAAATTTGGACATGAAAAAAAAAACATAAGGGGTAACACTGTCATTTTTTTTTTTGGCCGAAATTTTGACCCCCTCCGATCTTCTTGAAACTATGGATTCTGACAGAGGGCCAAGAGACTTCGACCAGCGCGCAAAAATGGAGGCTCTAGACCCTTCCAGAGCCGAAATATCGAAGGTCAAAATTTGGACCTGAAAAAAAAACATAAGGGGTAACACTGTCATTTTTTTTTTTTGGCCGAAAATTTGACCCCCTCCGATCTTCTTGAAACTCTGGATTCTGACAGAGGGCCACGAGACTTCGACCAGCGCGCAAAAATGGAGGCTCTAGACCCTTCCAGAGCCGAGATATCGAAGGTCAAAATTTGGACATGAAAAAAAAACATAAGGGGTAACACTGTCATTTTTTTTTTTGGCCGAAATTTTGACCCCCTCCGATCTTCTTGAAACTCTGGATTCTGACAGAGGGCCACGAGACTTCGACCAGCGCGCAAAAATGGAGGCTCTAGACCCTTCCAGAGCCGAGATATCGAAGGTCAAAATTTGGACCTGAAAAAAAACCATAAGGGGTAACATTGTCACTTTTTT
The DNA here is from genome assembly GCA_038021265.1 of Cyprinella venusta. Lineage (NCBI taxonomy): Eukaryota > Metazoa > Chordata > Actinopteri > Cypriniformes > Leuciscidae > Cyprinella > Cyprinella venusta. The sequence continues at coordinate 26,637,365 of CM075863.1, forward strand.
TTTTTGGCCGAAATTTTGACCCCCTCCGATCTTCTTGAAACTCTGGATTCTGACAGAGGGCCACGAGACTTCGACCAGCGCGCAAAAATGGAGGCTCTAGACCCTTCCAGAGCCGAGATATCGAAGGTCAAAATTTGGACCTGAAAAAAAAACATAAGGGGTAACACTGTCATTTTTTTTTTGGCCGAAATTTTGACCCCCTCCGATCTTCTTGAAACTCTGGATTCTGACAGAGGGCCACGAGACTTCGACCAGCGCGCAAAAATGGAGGCTCTAGACCCTTCCAGAGCCGAGATATCGAAGGTCAAAATTTGGACCTGAAAAAAAAAACATAAGGGGTAACACTGTCATTTTTTTTTTTTTGGCCAAAATTTTGACCCCCTCCGATCTTCTTGAAACTCTGGATTCTGACAGAGGGCCACGAGACTTCGACCAGCGCGCAAAAATGGAGGCTCTAGACCCTTCCAGAGCCGAAATATCGAAGGTCAAAATTTGGACCTGAAAAAAAAAACATAAGGGGTAACACTGTCATTTTTTTTTTTTTGGCCGAAATTTTGACCCCCTCCGATCTTCTTGAAACTCTGGATTCTGAGAGAGGGCCACGAGACTTCGACCAGCGCGCAAAAATGGAGGCTCTAGACCCTTCCAGAGCCGAGATATCAAAGGTCAAAATTTGGACCTGAAAAAAAAACATAAGCGGTAACACTGTCATTTTTTTTTTTTGGCCAAAATTTTGACCCCCTCCGATCTTCTTGAAACTCTGGATTCTGACAGAGGGCCACGAGACTTCGACCAGCGCGCAAAAATGGAGGCTCTAGACCCTTCCAGAGCCAAGATATCGAAGGTCAAAATTTGGACCTGAAAAAAAAAACATAAGGGGTAACACTGTCTTTTTTTTTTTTTTGGCCAAAATTTTGACCCCCTCCGATCTTCTTGAAACTCTGGATTCTGACAGAGGGCCACGAGACTTCGACCAGCGCGCAAAAATGGAGGCTCTAGACCCTTCCAGAGCCGAGATATCGAAGGTCAAAATTTGGACCTGAAAAAAAAACATAAGGGGTAACACTGTCATTTTTTTTTTTGGCCGAAATTTTGACCCCCTCCGATCTTCTTGAAACTCTGGATTCTGACAGAGGGCCACGAGACTTCGACCAGCGCGCAAAAATGGAGGCTCTAGACCCTTCCAGAGCCGAGATATCGAAGGTCAAAATTTGGACCTGAAAAAAAAAACATAAGGGGTAACACTGTCTTTTTTTTTTTGGCCGAAATTTTGACCCCCTCCGATCTTCTTGAAACTCTGGATTCTGACAGAGGGCCACGAGACTTCGACCAGTGCGCAAAAATGGAGGCTCTAGACCCTTCCAGAGCCGAGATATCGAAGGTCAAAATTTGGACCTGAAAAAAAAACATAAGGGGTAACACTGTCATTTTTTTTTTTGGCCGAAATTTTGACCCCCTCCGATCTTCTTGAAACTCTGGATTCTGACAGAGGGCCACGAGACTTCGACCAGCGCGCAAAAATGGAGGCTCTAGACCCTTCCAGAGCCGAGATATCGAAGGTCAAAATTTGGACATGAAAAAAAAAACATAAGGGGTAACACTGTCATTTTTTTTTTTGGCCGAAATTTTGACCCCCTCCGATCTTCTTGAAACTCTGGATTCTGACAGAGGGCCACGAGACTTCGACCAGCGCGCAAAAATGGAGGCTCTAGACCCTTCCAGAGCCAAGATATCGAAGGTCAAAATTTGGACCTGAAAAAAAAAACATAAGGGGTAACACTGTCATTTTTTTTTTTGGCCGAAATTTTGACCCCCTCCGATCTTCTTGAAACTCTGGATTCTGACAGAGGGCCACGAGACTTCGACCAGCGCGCAAAAATGGAGGCTCTAGACCCTTCCAGAGCCGAGATATCGAAGGTCAAAATTTGGACCTGAAATAAAAACATAAGGGGTAACACTGTCATTTTTTTTTGGCCAAAATTTTGACCCCCTCCGATCTTCTTGAAACTCTGGATTCTGACAGAGGGCCACGAGACTTCGACCAGCGTGCAAAAATGGAGGCTCTAGACCCTTCCAGAGCCGAGATATCGAAGGTCAAAATTTGGACCTGAAAAAAAAACATAAGGGGTAACACTGTCATTTTTTTTTTTTGGCCGAAATTTTGACCCCCTCCGATCTTCTTGAAACTCTGGATTCTGACAGAGGGCCACGAGACTTCGACCAGCGCGCAAAAATAGAGGCTCTAGACCCTTCCAGAGCCGAGATATCGAAGGTCAAAATTTGGACCTGAAAAAAAAACATAAGGGGTAACACTGTCATTTTTTTTTGGCCGAAATTTTGACCCCCTCCGATCTTCTTGAAACTCTGGATTCTGACAGAGGGCCACGAGACTTCGACCAGCGCGCAAAAATGGAGGCTCTAGACCCTTCCAGAGCCGAGATATCGAAGGTCAAAATTTGGACCTGAAAAAAAAACATAAGGGGTAACATTGTCATTTTTTTTTTTGGCCGAAATTTTGACCCCCTCCGATCTTCTTGAAACTCTGGATTCTGACAGAGGGCCACGAGACTTCGACCAGCGCGCAAAAATGGAGGCTCTAGACCCTTCCAGAGCCAAGATATCGAAGGTCAAAATTTGGACCTGAAAAAAAAAACATAAGGGGTAACACTGTCATTTTTTTTTTTTTGGCCGAAATTTTGACCCCCTCCGATCTTCTTGAAACTCTGGATTCTGACAGAGGGCCACGAGACTTCGACCAGCGCGCAAAAATGGAGGCTCTAGACCCTTCCAGAGCCAAGATATCGAAGGTCAAAATTTGGACCTGAAAAAAAAACATAAGGGGTAACACTGTCATTTTTTTTTTTGGCCGAAATTTTGACCCCCTCCGATCTTCTTGAAACTCTGGATTCTGACAGAGGGCCACGAGACTTCGACCAGCGCGCAAAAATGGAGGCTCTAGACCCTTCCAGAGCCGAGATATCGAAGGTCAAAATTTGGACCTGAAAAAAAAAACATAAGGGGTAACACTGTCATTTTTTTTTTTTGGCCAAAATTTTGACCCCCTCCGATCTTCTTGAAACTCTGGATTCTGACAGAGGGCCACGAGACTTCGACCAGCGCGCAAAAATGGAGGCTCTAGACCCTTCCAGAGCCGAAATATCGAAGGTCAAAATTTGGACCTGAAAAAAAAACATAAGGGGTAAAACTGTCATTTTTTTTTTTTTGGCCGAAATTTTGACCCCCTCCGATCTTCTTGAAACTCTGGATTCTGACAGAGGGCCACGAGACTTCGACCAGCGCGCAAAAATGGAGGCTCTAGACCCTTCCAGAGCCGAGATATCGAAGGTCAAAATTTGGACCTGAAAAAAAAACATAAGGGGTAACACTGTCATTTTTTTTTTTTTGGCCGAAATTTTGACCCCCTCCGATCTTCTTGAAACTCTGGATTCTGACAGAGGGCCACGAGACTTCGACCAGCGCGCAAAAATGGAGGCTCTAGACCCTTCCAGAGCCGAGATATCGAAGGTCAAAATTTGGACCTGAAAAAAAAACATAAGGGGTAACACTGTCATTTTTTTTTTTTGGCCGAAATTTTGACCCCCTACGATCTTCTTGAAACTCTGGATTCTGACAGAGGGCCACGAGACTTCGACCAGCGCGCAAAAATGGAGGCTCTAGACCCTTCCAGAGCCGAGATATCGAAGGTCAAAATTTGGACCTGATAAAAAAACATAAGGGGTAACACTGTCTTTTTTTTTTTTTTGGCCGAAATTTTGACCCCCTCCGATCTTCTTGAAACTCTGGATTCTGACAGAGGGCCACGAGACTTCGACCAGCGCGCAAAAATGGAGCCTCCAGTCCCTTCCAGAGCCGAGATATCAAAGGTCAAAATTTGGACCTGAAAAAAAAAAACATAAGGGGTAACACTGTCTTTTTTTTTTTTTGGCCGAAATTTTGACCCCCTCCGATCTTCTTGAAACTCTGGATTCTGACAGAGGGCCACGAGACTTCGACCAGCGCGCAAAAATGGAGGCTCTAGACCCTTCCAGAGCCGAGATATCGAAGGTCAAAATTTGGACCTGAAAAAAAACCATAAGGGGTAACACTGTCACTTTTTTTTTTTTTGGCCGAAATTTTGACCCCCTCCGATCTTCTTGAAACTCTGGATTCTGACAGAGGGCCACGAGACTTCGACCAGCACGCAAAAATGGAGGCTCTAGACCCTTCCAGAGCCGAGATATCGAAGGTCAAAATTTGGACATGAAAAAAAAAACATAAGGGGTAACACTGTCATTTTTTTTTTTTTGGCCGAAATTTTGACCCCCTCCGATCTTCTTGAAACTATGGATTCTGACAGAGGGCCAAGAGACTTCGACCAGCGCGCAAAAATGGAGGCTCTAGACCCTTCCAGAGCCGAAATATCGAAGGTCAAAATTTGGACCTGAAAAAAAAACATAAGGGGTAACACTGTCATTTTTTTTTTTTGGCCGAAAATTTGACCCCCTCCGATCTTCTTGAAACTCTGGATTCTGACAGAGGGCCACGAGACTTCGACCAGCGCGCAAAAATGGAGGCTCTAGACCCTTCCAGAGCCGAGATATCGAAGGTCAAAATTTGGACCTGAAAAAAAAACATAAGGGGTAACACTGTCATTTTTTTTTTTGGCCGAAATTTTGACCCCCTCCGATCTTCTTGAAACTCTGGATTCTGACAGAGGGCCACGAGACTTCGACCAGCGCGCAAAAATGGAGGCTCTAGACCCTTCCAGAGCCGAGATATCGAAGGTCAAAATTTGGACCTGAAAAAAAAAACATAAGGGGTAATACTGTCTTTTTTTTTTTTTGGCCGAAATTTTGACCCCCTCCGATCTTCTTGAAACTCTGGATTCTGACAGAGGGCCACGAGACTTCGACCAGCGCGCAAAAATGGAGGCTCTAGACCCTTCCAGAGCCGAGATATCGAAGGTCAAAATTTGGACCTGAAAAAAAAAACATAAGGGGTAACACTGTCATTTTTTTTTTTGGCCGAAATTTTGACCCCCTCCGATCTTCTTGAAACTCTGGATTCTGACAGAGGGCCACGAGACTTCGACCAGTGCGCAAAAATGGAGGCTCTAGACCCTTCCAGAGCCGAGATATCGAAGGTCAAAATTTGGACATGAAAAAAAAAACATAAGGGGTAACACTGTCATTTTTTTTTTTGGCCGAAATTTTGACCCCCTCCGATCTTCTTGAAACTCTGGATTCTGACAGAGGGCCACGAGACTTCGACCAGCGCGCAAAAATGGAGGCTCTAGACCCTTCCAGAGCCAAGATATCGAAGGTCAAAATTTGGACCTGAAAAAAAAACATAAGGGGTAACACTGTCATTTTTTTTTTTGGCCGAAATTTTGACCCCCTCCGATCTTCTTGAAACTCTGGATTCTGACAGAGGGCCACGAGACTTCGACCAGCGCGCAAAAATGGAGGCTCTAGACCCTTCCAGAGCCGAGATATCGAAGGTCAAAATTTGGACCTGAAAAAAAAAACATAAGGGGTAACACTGTCATTTTTTTTTTGGCCGAAATTTTGACCCCCTCCGATCTTCTTGAAACTCTGGATTCTGACAGAGGGCCACGAGACTTCGACCAGCGTGCAAAAATGGAGGCTCTAGACCCTTCCAGAGCCAAGATATCGAAGGTCAAAATTTGGACCTGAAAAAAAAACATAAGGGGTAACACTGTCATTTTTTTTTTTGGCCGAAATTTTGACCCCCTCCGATCTTCTTGAAACTCTGGATTCTGACAGAGGGCCACGAGACTTCGACCAGCGCGCAAAAATAGAGGCTCTAGACCCTTCCAGAGCCGAGATATCGAAGGTCAAAATTTGGACCTGAAAAAAAAACATAAGGGGTAACACTGTCATTTTTTTTTGGCCGAAATTTTGACCCCCTCCGATCTTCTTGAAACTCTGGATTCTGACAGAGGGCCACGAGACTTCGACCAGCGCGCAAAAATGGAGGCTCTAGACCCTTCCAGAGCCGAGATATCGAAGGTCAAAATTTGGACCTGAAAAAAAAACATAAGGGGTAACATTGTCATTTTTTTTTTTTTTGGCCGAAATTCTGACCCCCTCCGATCTTCTTGAAACTCTGGATTCTGACAGAGGGCCACGAGACTTCGACCAGCGCGCAAAAATGGAGGCTCTAGACCCTTCCAGAGCCGAGATATCGAAGGTCAAAATTTGGACCTGAAAAAAAAAACATAAGGGGTAACACTGTCATTTTTTTTTTTGGCCGAAATTTTGACCCCCTCCGATCTTCTTGAAACTCTGGATTCTGACAGAGGGCCACGAGACTTCGACCAGCGCGCAAAAATGGAGGCTCTAGACCCTTCCAGAGCCGAGATATCGAAGGTCAAAATTTGGACCTGAAAAAAAAAACATAAGGGGTAACACTGTCTTTTTTTTTTTTTTTGGCCGAAATTTTGACCCCCTCCGATCTTCTTGAAACTCTGGATTCTGACAGAGGGCCACGAGACTTCGACCAGCGCGCAAAAATGGAGGCTCTAGACCCTTCCAGAGCCGAGATATCGAAGGTCAAAATTTGGACCTGAAAAAAAAACATAAGGGGTAACATTGTCATTTTTTTTTTTGGCCGAAATTTTGACCCCCTCCGATCTTCTTGAAACTCTGGATTCTGACAGAGGGCCACGAGACTTCGACCAGCGCGCAAAAATGGAGGCTCTAGACCCTTCCAGAGCCGAGATATCGAAGGTCAAAATTTGGACCTGAAAAAAAAAACATAAGGGGTAACACTGTCTTTTTTTTTTGGCCGAAATTTTGACCCCCTCCGATCTTCTTGAAACTCTGGATTCTGACAGAGGGCCACGAGACTTCGACCAGTGCGCAAAAATGGAGGCTCTAGACCCTTCCAGAGCCGAGATATCGAAGGTCAAAATTTGGACCTGAAAAAAAAACATAAGGGGTAACACTGTCATTTTTTTTTTGGCCGAAATTTTGACCCCCTCCGATCTTCTTGAAACTCTGGATTCTGACAGAGGGCCACGAGACTTCGACCAGCGCGCAAAAATGGAGGCTCTAGACCCTTCCAGAGCCGAGATATCGAAGGTCAAAATTTGGACATGAAAAAAAAAACATAAGGGGTAACACTGTCATTTTTTTTTTTGGCCGAAATTTTGACCCCCTCCGATCTTCTTGAAACTCTGGATTCTGACAGAGGGCCACGAGACTTCGACCAGCGCGCAAAAATGGAGGCTCTAGACCCTTCCAGAGCCAAGATATCGAAGGTCAAAATTTGGACCTGAAAAAAAAAAAACATAAGGGGTAACACTGTCATTTTTTTTTTTGGCCGAAATTTTGACCCCCTCCGATCTTCTTGAAACTCTGGATTCTGACAGAGGGCCACGAGACTTCGACCAGCGCGCAAAAATGGAGGCTCTAGACCCTTCCAGAGCCGAGATATCGAAGGTCAAAATTTGGACCTGAAAAAAAAACATAAGGGGTAACACTGTCATTTTTTTTTTGGCCGAAATTTTGACCCCCTCCGATCTTCTTGAAACTCTGGATTCTGACAGAGGGCCACGAGACTTCGACCAGCGCGCAAAAATAGAGGCTCTAGACCCTTCCAGAGCCGAGATATCGAAGGTCAAAATTTGGACCTGAAAAAAAAAAACATAAGGGGTAACACTGTCATTTTTTTTTGGCCGAAATTTTGACCCCCTCCGATCTTCTTGAAACTCTGGATTCTGACAGAGGGCCACGAGACTTCGAGCAGCGCGCAAAAATGGAGGCTCTAGACCCTTCCAGAGCCGAGATATCGAAGGTCAAAATTGGGACCTGAAAAAAAAACATAAGGGGTAACACTGTCATTTTTTTTTTTGGCCGAAATTTTGACCCCCTCCGATCTTCTTGAAACTCTGGATTCTGACAGAGGGCCACGAGACTTCGACCAGCGCGCAAAAATGGAGGCTCTAGACCCTTCCAGAGCCGAGATATCGAAGGTCAAAATTTGGACCTGAAAAAAAAACATAAGGGGTAACACTGTCTTTTTTTTTTTTTGGCCGAAATTTTGACCCCCTCCGATCTTCTTGAAACTCTGGATTCTGACAGAGGGCCACGAGACTTCGACCAGCGCGCAAAAATGGAGGCTCTAGACCCTTCCAGAGCCGAGATATCGAAGGTCAAAATTTGGACCTGAAAAAAAAACATAAGGGGTAACACTGTCATTTTTTTTTTTGGCCGAAATTTTGACCCCCTCCGATCTTCTTGAAACTCTGGATTCTGACAGAGGGCCACGAGACTTCGACCAGCGCGCAAAAATGGAGGCTCTAGACCCTTCCAGAGCCGAGATATCGAAGGTCAAAATTTGGACCTGAAAAAAAAAACATAAGGGGTAACACTGTCTTTTTTTTTTTTTGGCCGAAATTTTGACCCCCTCCGATCTTCTTGAAACTCTGGATTCTGACAGAGGGCCACGAGACTTCGACCAGCGCGCAAAAATGGAGGCTCTAGACCCTTCCAGAGCCGAGATATCGAAGGTCAAAATTTGGACCTGAAAAAAAAAAACATAAGGGGTAACACTGTCTTTTTTTTTTTTTGGCCGAAATTTTGACCCCCTCCGATCTTCTTGAAACTCTGGATTCTGACAGAGGGCCACGAGACTTCGACCAGCGCGCAAAAATGGAGGCTCTAGACCCTTCCAGAGCCGAGATATCGAAGGTCAAAATTTGGACCTGAAAAAAAACCATAAGGGGTAACACTGTCACTTTTTTTTTTTGGCCGAAATTTTGACCCCCTCCGATCTTCTTGAAACTCTGGATTCTGACAGAGGGCCACGAGACTTCGACCAGCGCGCAAAAATGGAGGCTCTAGACCCTTCCAGAGCCGAGATATCGAAGGTCAAAATTTGGACATGAAAAAAAAACATAAGGGGTAACACTGTCATTTTTTTTTTTGGCCGAAATTTTGACCCCCTCCGATCTTCTTGAAACTCTGGATTCTGACAGAGGGCCACGAGACTTCGACCAGCGCGCAAAAATGGAGGCTCTAGACCCTTCCAGAGCCAAGATATCGAAGGTCAAAATTTGTACCTGAAAAAAAAACATAAGGGGTAACACTGTCATTTTTTTTTTGGCCGAAATTTTGACCCCCTCCGATCTTCTTGAAACTCTGGATTCTGACAGAGGGCCACGAGACTTCGACCAGCGCGCAAAAATGGAGGCTCTAGACCCTTCCAGAGCCGAGATATCGAAGGTCAAAATTTGGACCTGAAAAAAAAAACATAAGGGGTAACACTGTCATTTTTTTTTTGGCCAAAATTTTGACCCCCTCCGATCTTCTTGAAACTCTGGATTCTGACAGAGGGCCACGAGACTTCGACCAGCGCGCAAAAATGGAGGCTCTAGACCCTTCCAGAGCCGAAATATCGAAGGTCAAAATTTGGAAATGAAAAAAAAACATAAGGGGTAACACTGTCATTTTTTTTTTTGGCCGAAATTTTGACCCCCTCCGATCTTCTTGAAACTCTGGATTCTGACAGAGGGCCACGAGACTTCGACCAGCGCGCAAAAATGGAGGCTCTAGACCCTTCCAGAGCCAAGATATCGAAGGTCAAAATTTGGACCTGAAAAAAAAACATAAGGGGTAACACTGTCATTTTTTTTTTTTCTGGTCAAAATTTTGAGTTTCAATATCTCAGCTCTGGAAGGGTCTACAGCCTAAATTTTTGCACCCAGGTCCATGTCTCGTGGCCCTCTATCAGAATCCAGAGTTTTGAGAAGATTGGAGAAACTTTATTTTTCACCCCCCCCCGAAAAAAAATGTAAGGGGTAACACTGTCATTTTTTTTTTCTGGTCAAAATTTTGACTTTCAATATCTCAGCTCTGGAAGGGTCTACAGCCTAAATTTTTGCACCCAGGTCCATGTCTCGTGGCCCTCTATCAGAATCCAGAGTTTTGAGAAGATTGGAGAAACTTTATTTTTCACCCCCCGAAAAAAAATGTAAGGGGTAACACTGTCATTTTTTTTTCTGGTCAAAATTTTGAGTCTCAATATCTCAGCTCAGGAAGGGTCTACAGCCTCAATTTTTGCACCCAGGTCCATGTCTCGTGGCCCTCTATCAGAATCCAGAGTTTTGAGAAGATTGGAGAAACTTTATTTTTCACCCCCCGAAAAAAAATGTAAGGGGTAACACTGTCATTTTTTTTTTCTGGTCAAAATTTTGAGTTTCAATATCTCAGCTCTGGAAGGGTCTACAGCCTCAATTTTTGCACCCAGGTCCATGTCTCGTGGCCCTCTATCAGAATCCAGAGTCTTCTTTTGAACACTGTCATTTTTTTTTTTGGCCGAAATTTTGACCCCCTCCGATCTTCTTGAAACTCTGGATTCTGACAGAGGGCCACGAGACTTCGACCAGCGCGCAAAAATGGAGGCTCTAGACCCTTCCAGAGCCGACATATCGAAGGTCAAAATTTGGACCTGAAAAAAAAAACATAAGGGGTAACACTGTCATTTTTTTTTTTTGGCCGAAATTTTGACCCCCTCCGATCTTCTTGAAACTCTGGATTCTGACAGAGGGCCACGAGACTTCGACCAGCGCGCAAAAATGGAGGCTCTAGACCCTTCCAGAGCCAAGATATCGAAGGTCAAAATTTGGACCTGAAAAAAAAACATAAGGGGTAACACTGTCATTTTTTTTTTGGCCGAAATTTTGACCCCCTCCGATCTTCTTGAAACTCTGGATTCTGACAGAGGGCCACGAGACTTCGACCAGCGCGCAAAAATGGAGGCTCTAGACCCTTCCAGAGCCGAGATATCGAAGGTCAAAATTTGGACCTGAAAAAAAAACATAAGGGGTAACACTGTCATTTTTTTTTGGCCGAAATTTTGACCCTCTCCGATCTTCTTGAAACTCTGGATTCTGACAGAGGGCCACGAGACTTCGACCAGCGCGCAAAAATGGAGGTTCTAGACCCTTCCAGAGCCGAGATATCGAAGGTCAAAATTTGGACCTGAAAAAAAAAACATAAGGGGTAACACTGTCATTTTTTTTTTGGCCAAAATTTTGACCCCCTCCGATCTTCTTGAAACTCTGGATTCTGACAGAGGGCCACGAGACTTCGACCAGCGCGCAAAAATGGAGGCTCTAGACCCTTCCAGAGCCGAAATATCGAAGGTCAAAATTTGGACCTGAAAAAATAACATAAGGGGTAACACTGTCATTTTTTTTTTTTGGCCGAAATTTTGACCCCCTCCGATCTTCTTGAAACTCTGGATTCTGACAGAGGGCCACGAGACTTTGACCAGCGCGCAAAAATGGAGGCTCTAGACCCTTCCAGAGCCGAGATATCGAAGGTCAAAATTTGGACCTGAAAAAAAACATAAGGGGTAACACTAGTGGTGCACGATATATCGGCCGCCGATATAACATCGGCCGATTTGGTCAATTTTTTACACATCGGTATCGTTCCGATGTCAAAATAGGGGCGATATGAGCAGGCCGATGATCATCCCTGTGTTGTATTTGACGTGCGTGTAGATGTGAGTGTGGGGGCGGGATGTTTGTTTTTGCTCGAGCGTATTAAAAGCAAGTGCGTTTGAACATCAAGCGCACGAAGACTGGAACTGTTGAGCTGTTTTCTGCCAGCCTTCCAATACGTATTTTTGTCCCGCCAAAGCCATATTTGACCGGTAAGTGATATGAGTGATTGCTGCGCTTGTTTAACTGAGGGAACAAGAGAGAGTGAAAGCACCGGTCACGCGCGCCGTCTTCAAAATGTTTTGCGCGCTCTCTCTCTCCCTCCCTCGCGCATGTTTATGAATTGAGTTGACTGAATATCTTTGAAAATACACGATGGTAAAAGGTCGGAAGACCGAAGTTTTTTTCTTCTGAACTACCGGTTGTGAATTGTGCTAAAATAACGTCACTGCCTTATCTTCTCTGAAAAGCTTTCTACACATTAAGATCAGATGACATAACCACACTTTCAATAAACCAAAAAAGTCTACCTGGTGATGAAATGTTTTCTGTGTCGACTGTCGAGACCATAGACTGTAAAAATAGGTCGAGACAAATCTCGTGCGATGTTCTAAACTGCCTGGATAATCACACAACGTGTGCCGTGGTTCGTTGATGGCACGTCCGATTCGCGAACTAATGACTCCTTTGAACTGATTCACTTTAATGAATGGTTAAAACAACTGATCTGTCCAACACTGAGCTCAAGAGACATAAATTATTAAAGTGTACATTTGTTAACATTCTATTAATATTAGTTTCTATGCGGATTTACTCCATGACAGAACTACCCCAGTCATTCTAGATTGATTCATTCTTTCCAAATACAGCTAGGCCTATTCAAGTAATCTGGTGAAATTGTTTTTATATCACAATATATATCACAGAAAAATAAAAAATGACAATGTCATTTTTTACCAATATCGTGCAGCCCTAATCCTCGCTATGTGTTTTCTATACAGGGATATCGACATCGGTAAATATCGGTATCGGCCGTAACAGCAATGTTAATATCGGTTATCGGTATCGGCCACAAATTTTCACATCGGTGCATCACTAGGTAACACTGTCATTTTTTTTTTTTGGCCGAAATTTTGACCCCCTCCGATCTTCTTGAAACTCTGGATTCTGACAGAGGGCCACGAGACTTCGACCAGCGCGCAAAAATGGAGGCTCTAGACCCTTCCTGAGCCAAGATATCGAAGGTCAAAATTTGGACCTGAAAAAAAAACATAAGGGGTAACACTGTCATTTTTTTTTTTTGGCCGAAATTTTGACCCCCTCCGATCTTCTTGAAACTCTGGATTCTGACAGAGGGCCACGAGACTTCGACCAGCGCGCAAAAATGGAGGCTCTAGACCCTTCCAGAGCCGAAATATCGAAGGTCAAAATTTGGACCTGAAAAAAAAAACATAAGGGGTAACACTGTCATTTTTTTTTGGCCGAAATTTTGACCCCCTCCGATCTTCTTGAAACTCTGGATTCTGACAGAGGGCCATGAGACTTCGACCAGCGCGCAAAAATGGAGGCTCTAGACCCTTCCAGAGCCGAGATATCGAAGGTCAAAATTTGGACCTGAAAAAAAAACATAAGGGGTAACACTGTCATTTTTTTTTTTGGCCGAAATTTTGACCCCCTCCGATCTTCTTGAAACTCTGGATTCTGACAGAGGGCCACGAGACTTCGACCAGCGCGCAAAAATGGAGGCTCTAGACCCTTCCAGAGCCGAGATATCGAAGGTCAAAATTTGGACCTGAAAAAAAAAACATAAGGGGTAACACTGTCATTTTTTTTTTTGGCCAAAATTTTGACCCCCTCCGATCTTCTTGAAACTCTGGATTCTGACAGAGGGCCACGAGACTTCGACCAGCGCGCAAAAATGGAGGCTCTAGACCCTTCCAGAGCCGAAATATCGAAGGTCAAAATTTGGACCTGAAAAAAAAAACATAAGGGGTAACACTGTCATTTTTTTTTTTGGCCGAAATTTTGACCCCCTCCGATCTTCTTGAAACTCTGGATTCTGAGAGAGGGCCACGAGACTTCGACCAGCGCGCAAAAATGGAGGCTCTAGACCCTTCCAGAGCCGAGATATCGAAGGTCAAAATTTGGACCTGAAAAAAAAACATAAGCGGTAACACTGTCATTTTTTTTTTTGGCCGAAATTTTGACCCCCTCCGATCTTCTTGAAACTCTGGATTCTGACAGAGGGCCACGAGACTTCGACCAGCGCGCAAAAATGGAGGCTCTAGACCCTTCCAGAGCCAAGATATCGAAGGTCAAAATTTGGACCTGAAAAAAAAAACATAAGGGGTAACACTGTCTTTTTTTTTTTTTTTGGCCAAAATTTTGACCCCCTCCGATCTTCTTGAAACTCTGGATTCTGACAGAGGGCCACGAGACTTCGACCAGCGCGCAAAAATGGAGGCTCTAGACCCTTCCAGAGCCGAGATATCGAAGGTCAAAATTTGGACCTGAAAAAAAAAACATAAGGGGTAACACTGTCATTTTTTTTTTTGGCCGAAATTTTGACCCCCTCCGATCTTCTTGAAACTCTGGATTCTGACAGAGGGCCACGAGACTTCGACCAGCGCGCAAAAATGGAGGCTCTAGACCCTTCCAGAGCCGAGATATCGAAGGTCAAAATTTGGACCTGAAAAAAAAAACATAAGGGGTAACACTGTCTTTTTTTTTTTGGCCGAAATTTTGACCCCCTCCGATCTTCTTGAAACTCTGGATTCTGACAGAGGGCCACGAGACTTCGACCAGTGCGCAAAAATGGAGGCTCTAGACCCTTCCAGAGCCGAGATATCGAAGGTCAAAATTTGGACCTGAAAAAAAAACATAAGGGGTAACACTGTCATTTTTTTTTTGGCCGAAATTTTGACCCCCTCCGATCTTCTTGAAACTCTGGATTCTGACAGAGGGCCACGAGACTTCGACCAGCGCGCAAAAATGGAGGCTCTTGACCCTTCCAGAGCCGAGATATCGAAGGTCAAAATTTGGACATGAAAAAAAAAACATAAGGGGTAACACTGTCATTTTTTTTTTGGCCGAAATTTTGACCCCCTCCGATCTTCTTGAAACTCTGGATTCTGACAGAGGGCCACGAGACTTCGACCAGCGCGCAAAAATGGAGGCTCTAGACCCTTCCAGAGCCAAGATATCGAAGGTCAAAATTTGGACCTGAAAAAAAAGACATAAGGGGTAACACTGTCATTTTTTTTTTTGGCCGAAATTTTGACCCCCTCCGATCTTCTTGAAACTCTGGATTCTGACAGAGGGCCACGAGACTTCGACCAGCGCGCAAAAATGGAGGCTCTAGACCCTTCCAGAGCCGAGATATCGAAGGTCAAAATTTGGACCTGAAATAAAAACATAAGGGGTAACACTGTCATTTTTTTTTTGGCCAAAATTTTGACCCCCTCCGATCTTCTTGAAACTCTGGATTCTGACAGAGGGCCACGAGACTTCGACCAGCGTGCAAAAATGGAGGCTCTAGACCCTTCCAGAGCCGAGATATCGAAGGTCAAAATTTGGACCTGAAAAAAAAACATAAGGGGTAACACTGTCATTTTTTTTTTTTGGCCGAAATTTTGACCCCCTCCGATCTTCTTGAAACTCTGGATTCTGACAGAGGGCCACGAGACTTCGACCAGCGCGCAAAAATAGAGGCTCTAGACCCTTCCAGAGCCGAGATATCGAAGGTCAAAATTTGGACCTGAAAAAAAAACATAAGGGGTAACACTGTCATTTTTTTTTGGCCGAAATTTTGACCCCCTCCGATCTTCTTGAAACTCTGGATTCTGACAGAGGGCCACGAGACTTCGACCAGCGCGCAAAAATGGAGGCTCTAGACCCTTCCAGAGCCGAGATATCGAAGGTCAAAATTTGGACCTGAAAAAAAAACATAAGGGGTAACATTGTCATTTTTTTTTTTGGCCGAAATTTTGACCCCCTCCGATCTTCTTGAAACTCTGGATTCTGACAGAGGGCCACGAGACTTCGACCAGCGCGCAAAAATGGAGGCTCTAGACCCTTCCAGAGCCAAGATATCGAAGGTCAAAATTTGGACCTGAAAAAAAAAACATAAGGGGTAACACTGTCATTTTTTTTTTTTGGCCGAAATTTTGACCCCCTCCGATCTTCTTGAAACTCTGGATTCTGACAGAGGGCCACGAGACTTCGACCAGCGCGCAAAAATGGAGGCTCTAGACCCTTCCAGAGCCAAGATATCGAAGGTCAAAATTTGGACCTGAAAAAAAAAACATAAGGGGTAACACTGTCATTTTTTTTTTTGGCCGAAATTTTGACCCCTCCGATCTTCTTGAAACTCTGGATTCTGACAGAGGGCCACGAGACTTCGACCAGCGCGCAAAAATGGAGGCTCTAGACCCTTCCAGAGCCGAGATATCGAAGGTCAAAATTTGGACCTGAAAAAAAAAACATAAGGGGTAACACTGTCATTTTTTTTTTTTTGGCCAAAATTTTGACCCCCTCCGATCTTCTTGAAACTCTGGATTCTGACAGAGGGCCACGAGACTTCGACCAGCGCGCAAAAATGGAGGCTCTAGACCCTTCCAGAGCCGAAATATCGAAGGTCAAAATTTGGACCTGAAAAAAAAACATAAGGGGTAAAACTGTCATTTTTTTTTTTTTGGCCGAAATTTTGACCCCCTCCGAT
Source organism: Cyprinella venusta (assembly GCA_038021265.1). Taxonomy (NCBI): domain Eukaryota; kingdom Metazoa; phylum Chordata; class Actinopteri; order Cypriniformes; family Leuciscidae; genus Cyprinella; species Cyprinella venusta. Next base: position 26,653,561 of record CM075863.1, read on the forward strand.
CTTCTTGAAACTCTGGATTCTGACAGAGGGCCACGAGACTTCGACCAGCGCGCAAAAATGGAGGCTCTAGACCCTTCCAGAGCCGAGATATCGAAGGTCAAAATTTGGACCTGAAAAAAAAACATAAGGGGTAACACTGTCATTTTTTTTTTTTTGGCCGAAATTTTGACCCCCTCCGATCTTCTTGAAACTCTGGATTCTGACAGAGGGCCACGAGACTTCGACCAGCGCGCAAAAATGGAGGCTCTAGACCCTTCCAGAGCCGAGATATCGAAGGTCAAAATTTGGACCTGAAAAAAAAACATAAGGGGTAACACTGTCATTTTTTTTTTTTGGCCGAAATTTTGACCCCCTACGATCTTCTTGAAACTCTGGATTCTGACAGAGGGCCACGAGACTTCGACCAGCGCGCAAAAATGGAGGCTCTAGACCCTTCCAGAGCCGAGATATCGAAGGTCAAAATTTGGACCTGAAAAAAAAAACATAAGGGGTAACACTGTCTTTTTTTTTTTTTTGGCCGAAATTTTGACCCCCTCCGATCTTCTTGAAACTCTGGATTCTGACAGAGGGCCACGAGACTTCGACCAGCGCGCAAAAATGGAGGCTCCAGTCCCTTCCAGAGCCGAGATATCAAAGGTCAAAATTTGGACCTGAAAAAAAAACATAAGGGGTAACACTGTCTTTTTTTTTTTTTGGCCGAAATTTTGACCCCCTCCGATCTTCTTGAAACTCTGGATTCTGACAGAGGGCCACGAGACTTCGACCAGCGCGCAAAAATGGAGGCTCTAGACCCTTCCAGAGCCGAGATATCGAAGGTCAAAATTTGGACCTGAAAAAAAACCATAAGGGGTAACACTGTCACTTTTTTTTTTGGCCGAAATTTTGACCCCCTCCGATCTTCTTGAAACTCTGGATTCTGACAGAGGGCCACGAGACTTCGACCAGCACGCAAAAATGGAGGCTCTAGACCCTTCCAGAGCCGAGATATCGAAGGTCAAAATTTGGACATGAAAAAAAAACATAAGGGGTAACACTGTCATTTTTTTTTTTTTGGCCGAAATTTTGACCCCCTCCGATCTTCTTGAAACTATGGATTCTGACAGAGGGCCAAGAGACTTCGACCAGCGCGCAAAAATGGAGGCTCTAGACCCTTCCAGAGCCGAAATATCGAAGGTCAAAATTTGGACCTGAAAAAAAAACATAAGGGGTAACACTGTCATTTTTTTTTTTTGGCCGAAAATTTGACCCCCTCCGATCTTCTTGAAACTCTGGATTCTGACAGAGGGCCACGAGACTTCGACCAGCGCGCAAAAATGGAGGCTCTAGACCCTTCCAGAGCCGAGATATCGAAGGTCAAAATTTGGACCTGAAAAAAAAACATAAGGGGTAACACTGTCATTTTTTTTTTTGGCCGAAATTTTGACCCCCTCCGATCTTCTTGAAACTCTGGATTCTGACAGAGGGCCACGAGACTTCGACCAGCGCGCAAAAATGGAGGCTCTAGACCCTTCCAGAGCCGAGATATCGAAGGTCAAAATTTGGACCTGAAAAAAAAAACATAAGGGGTAACACTGTCTTTTTTTTTTTTGGCCGAAATTTCGACCCCCTCCGATCTTCTTGAAACTCTGGATTCTGACAGATTGCCACGAGACTTCGACCAGCGCGCAAAAATGGAGGCTCTAGACCCTTCCAGAGCCGAGATATCGAAGATCAAAATTTGGACCTGAAAAAAAAACATAAGGGGTAACACTGTCATTTTTTTTTTTTGGCCGAAATTTTGACCCCCTCCGATCTTCTTGAAACTCTGGATTCTGACAGAGGGCCACGAGACTTCGACCAGCGCGCAAAAATAGAGGCTCTAGACCCTTCCAGAGCCGAGATATCGAAGGTCAAAATTTGGACCTGAAAAAAAAACATAAGGGGTAACACTGTCATTTTTTTTTGGCCGAAATTTTGACCCCCTCCGATCTTCTTGAAACTCTGGATTCTGACAGAGGGCCACGAGACTTCGACCAGCGCGCAAAAATGGAGGCTCTAGACCCTTCCAGAGCCGAGATATCGAAGGTCAAAATTTGGACCTGAAAAAAAAACATAAGGGGTAACATTGTCATTTTTTTTTTTGGCCGAAATTTTGACCCCCTCCGATCTTCTTGAAACTCTGGATTCTGACAGAGGGCCACGAGACTTCGACCAGCGCGCAAAAATGGAGGCTCTAGACCCTTCCAGAGCCAAGATATCGAAGGTCAAAATTTGGACCTGAAAAAAAAAACATAAGGGGTAACACTGTCATTTTTTTTTTTTTGGCCGAAATTTTGACCCCCTCCGATCTTCTTGAAACTCTGGATTCTGACAGAGGGCCACGAGACTTCGACCAGCGCGCAAAAATGGAGGCTCTAGACCCTTCCAGAGCCAAGATATCGAAGGTCAAAATTTGGACCTGAAAAAAAAAACATAAGGGGTAACACTGTCATTTTTTTTTTTGGCCGAAATTTTGACCCCTCCGATCTTCTTGAAACTCTGGATTCTGACAGAGGGCCACGAGACTTCGACCAGCGCGCAAAAATGGAGGCTCTAGACCCTTCCAGAGCCGAGATATCGAAGGTCAAAATTTGGACCTGAAAAAAAAAACATAAGGGGTAACACTGTCATTTTTTTTTTTTGGCCAAAATTTTGACCCCCTCCGATCTTCTTGAAACTCTGGATTCTGACAGAGGGCCACGAGACTTCGACCAGCGCGCAAAAATGGAGGCTCTAGACCCTTCCAGAGCCGAAATATCGAAGGTCAAAATTTGGACCTGAAAAAAAAACATAAGGGGTAAAACTGTCATTTTTTTTTTTTTGGCCGAAATTTTGACCCCCTCCGATCTTCTTGAAACTCTGGATTCTGACAGAGGGCCACGAGACTTCGACCAGCGCGCAAAAATGGAGGCTCTAGACCCTTCCAGAGCCGAGATATCGAAGGTCAAAATTTGGACCTGAAAAAAAAACATAAGGGGTAACACTGTCATTTTTTTTTTTTTGGCCGAAATTTTGACCCCCTCCGATCTTCTTGAAACTCTGGATTCTGACAGAGGGCCACGAGACTTCGACCAGCGCGCAAAAATGGAGGCTCTAGACCCTTCCAGAGCCGAGATATCGAAGGTCAAAATTTGGACCTGAAAAAAAAACATAAGGGGTAACACTGTCATTTTTTTTTTTTGGCCGAAATTTTGACCCCCTACGATCTTCTTGAAACTCTGGATTCTGACAGAGGGCCACGAGACTTCGACCAGCGCGCAAAAATGGAGGCTCTAGACCCTTCCAGAGCCAAGATATCGAAGGTCAAAATTTGGACCTGAAAAAAAAAACATAAGGGGTAACACTGTCTTTTTTTTTTTTTGGCCGAAATTTTGACCCCCTCCGATCTTCTTGAAACTCTGGATTCTGACAGAGGGCCACGAGACTTCGACCAGCGCGCAAAAATGGAGGCTCCAGTCCCTTCCAGAGCCGAGATATCAAAGGTCAAAATTTGGACCTGAAAAAAAAACATAAGGGGTAACACTGTCTTTTTTTTTTTTTGGCCGAAATTTTGACCCCCTCCGATCTTTTTGAAACTCCGGATTCTGACAGAGGGCCACGAGACTTCGACCAGCGCGCAAAAATGGAGGCTCTAGACCCTTCCAGAGCCGAGATATCGAAGGTCAAAATTTGGACCTGAAAAAAAACCATAAGGGGTAACACTGTCACTTTTTTTTTTGGCCGAAATTTTGACCCCCTCCGATCTTCTTGAAACTCTGGATTCTGACAGAGGGCCACGAGACTTCGACCAGCACGCAAAAATGGAGGCTCTAGACCCTTCCAGAGCCGAGATATCGAAGGTCAAAATTTGGACATGAAAAAAAACATAAGGGGTAACACTGTCATTTTTTTTTTTTGGCCGAAATTTTGACCCCCTCCGATCTTCTTGAAACTATGGATTCTGACAGAGGGCCAAGAGACTTCGACCAGCGCGCAAAAATGGAGGCTCTAGACCCTTCCAGAGCCGAAATATCGAAGGTCAAAATTTGGACCTGAAAAAAAAACATAAGGGGTAACACTGTCATTTTTTTTTTTTGGCCGAAAATTTGACCCCCTCCGATCTTCTTGAAACTCTGGATTCTGACAGAGGGCCACGAGACTTCGACCAGCGCGCAAAAATGGAGGCTCTAGACCCTTCCAGAGCCGAGATATCGAAGGTCAAAATTTGGACCTGAAAAAAAAACATAAGGGGTAACACTGTCATTTTTTTTTTTGGCCGAAATTTTGACCCCCTCCGATCTTCTTGAAACTCTGGATTCTGACAGAGGGCCACGAGACTTCGACCAGCGCGCAAAAATGGAGGCTCTAGACCCTTCCAGAGCCGAGATATCGAAGGTCAAAATTTGGACCTGAAAAAAAAAACATAAGGGGTAACACTGTCTTTTTTTTTTTTGGCCGAAATTTTGACCCCCTCCGATCTTCTTGAAACTCTGGATTCTGACAGATTGCCACGAGACTTCGACCAGCGCGCAAAAATGGAGGCTCTAGACCCTTCCAGAGCCGAGATATCGAAGATCAAAATTTGGACCTGAAAAAAAAACATAAGGGGTAACACTGTCATTTTTTTTTTTGGCCGAAATTTTGACCCCCTCCGATCTTCTTGAAACTCTGGATTCTGACAGAGGGCCACGAGACTTCGACCAGTGCGCAAAAATGGAGGCTCTAGACCCTTCCAGAGCCGAGATATCGAAGGTCAAAATTTGGACATGAAAAAAAAAACATAAGGGGTAACACTGTCATTTTTTTTTTTTTGGCCGAAATTTTGACCCCCTCCGATCTTCTTGAAACTCTGGATTCTGACAGAGGGCCACGAGACTTCGACCAGCGCGCAAAAATGGAGGCTCTAGACCCTTCCAGAGCCAAGATATCGAAGGTCAAAATTTGGACCTGAAAAAAAAAACATAAGGGGTAACACTGTCATTTTTTTTTTGGCCGAAATTTTGACCCCCTCCGATCTTCTTGAAACTCTGGATTCTGACAGAGGGCCACGAGACTTCGACCAGCGCGCAAAAATGGAGGCTCTAGACCCTTCCAGAGCCGAGATATCGAAGGTCAAAATTTGGACCTGAAAAAAAAACATAAGGGGTAACACTGTCATTTTTTTTTTGGCCGAAATTTTGACCCCCTCCGATCTTCTTGAAACTCTGGATTCTGACAGAGGGCCACGAGACTTCGACCAGCGTGCAAAAATGGAGGCTCTAGACCCTTCCAGAGCCAAGATATCGAAGGTCAAAATTTGGACCTGAAAAAAAAACATAAGGGGTAACACTGTCATTTTTTTTTTTTGGCCGAAATTTTGACCCCCTCCGATCTTCTTGAAACTCTGGATTCTGACAGAGGGCCACGAGACTTCGACCAGCGCGCAAAAATAGAGGCTCTAGACCCTTCCAGAGCCGAGATATCGAATGTCAAAATTTGGACCTGAAAAAAAAACATAAGGGGTAACACTGTCATTTTTTTTTGGCCGAAATTTTGACCCCCTCCGATCTTCTTGAAACTCTGGATTCTGACAGAGGGCCACGAGACTTCGACCAGCGCGCAAAAATGGAGGCTCTAGACCCTTCCAGAGCCGAGATATCGAAGGTCAAAATTTGGACCTGAAAAAAAAACATAAGGGGTAACATTGTCATTTTTTTTTTTTGGCCGAAATTTTGACCCCCTCCGATCTTCTTGAAACTCTGGATTCTGACAGAGGGCCACGAGACTTCGACCAGCGCGCAAAAATGGAGGCTCTAGACCCTTCCAGAGCCGAGATATCGAAGGTCAAAATTTGGACCTGAAAAAAAAACATAAGGGGTAACACTGTCATTTTTTTTTTTTTGGCCGAAATTTTGACCCCCTCCGATCTTCTTGAAACTCTGGATTCTGACAGAGGGCCACGAGACTTCGACCAGCGCGCAAAAATGGAGGCTCTAGACCCTTCCAGAGCCGAGATATCGAAGGTCAAAATTTGGACCTGAAAAAAAAACATAAGGGGTAACACTGTCTTTTTTTTTTTTTGGCCGAAATTTTGACCCCCTCCGATCTTCTTGAAACTCTGGATTCTGACAGAGGGCAACGAGACTTCGACCAGCGCGCAAAAATGGAGGCTCTAGACCCTTCCAGAGCTGAGATATCGAAGGTCAAAATTTGGACCTGAAAAAAAAACATAAGGGGTAACACTGTCATTTTTTTTTTTTGGCCGAAATTTTGACCCCCTCCGATCTTCTTGAAACTCTGGATTCTGACAGAGGGCCACGAGACTTCGACCAGCGCGCAAAAATGGAGGCTCTAGACCCTTCCAGAGCCGAGATATCGAAGGTCAAAATTTGGACCTGAAAAAAAAAAACATAAGGGGTAACACTGTCTTTTTTTTTTTGGCCGAAATTTTGACCCCCTCCGATCTTCTTGAAACTCTGGATTCTGACAGAGGGCCACGAGACTTCGACCAGCGCGCAAAAATGGAGGCTCTAGACCCTTCCAGAGCCGAGATATCGAAGGTCAAAATTTGGACCTGAAAAAAAAACATAAGGGGTAACACTGTCTTTTTTTTTTTTTGGCCGAAATTTTGACCCCCTCCGATCTTCTTGAAACTCTGGATTCTGACAGAGGGCAACGAGACTTCGACCAGCGCGCAAAAATGGAGGCTCTAGACCCTTCCAGAGCTGAGATATCGAAGGTCAAAATTTGGACCTGAAAAAAAAACATAAGGGGTAACACTGTCATTTTTTTTTTTTGGCCGAAATTTTGACCCCCTCCGATCTTCTTGAAACTCTGGATTCTGACAGAGGGCCACGAGACTTCGACCAGCGCGCAAAAATGGAGGCTCTAGACCCTTCCAGAGCCGAGATATCGAAGGTCAAAATTTGGACCTGAAAAAAAAAAACATAAGGGGTAACACTGTCTTTTTTTTTTTGGCCGAAATTTTGACCCCCTCCGATCTTCTTGAAACTCTGGATTCTGACAGAGGGCCACGAGACTTCGACCAGCGCGCAAAAATGGAGGCTCTAGACCCTTCCAGAGCCGAGATATCGAAGGTCAAAATTTGGACCTGAAAAAAAAAACATAAGGGGTAACACTGTCTTTTTTTTTTTTGGCCGAAATTTTGACCCCCTCCGATCTTCTTGAAACTCTGGATTCTGACAGAGGGCCACGAGACTTCGACCAGCGCGCAAAAATGGAGGCTCTAGACCCTTCCAGAGCCGAGATATCGAAGGTCAAAATTTGGACCTGAAAAAAAACCATAAGGGGTAACATTGTCACTTTTTTTTTTTGGCCGAAATTTTGACCCCCTCCGATCTTCTTGAAACTCTGGATTCTGACAGAGGGCCACGAGACTTCGACCAGCGCGCAAAAATGGAGGCTCTAGACCCTTCCAGAGCCGAGATATCGAAGGTCAAAATTTGGACATGAAAAAAAAAACATAAGGGGTAACACTGTCATTTTTTTTTTTTGGCCGAAATTTTGACCCCCTCCGATCTTCTTGAAACTCTGGATTCTGACAGAGGGCCACGAAACTTCGACCAGCGCGCAAAAATGGAGGCTCTAGACCCTTCCAGAGCCAAGATATCGAAGGTCAAAATTTGGACCTGAAAAAAAAACATAAGGGGTAACACTGTCATTTTTTTTGGCCGAAATTTTGACCCCCTCCGATCTTCTTGAAACTCTGGATTCTGACAGAGGGCCACGAGACTTCGACCAGCGCGCAAAAATGGAGGCTCTAGACCCTTCCAGAGCCGAGATATCGAAGGTCAAAATTTGGACCTGAAAAAAAAACATAAGGGGTAACACTGTCATTTTTTTTTTTTGGCCAAAATTTTGACCCCCTCCGATCTTCTTGAAACTCTGGATTCTGACAGAGGGCCACGAGACTTCGACCAGCGCGCAAAAATGGAGGCTCTAGACCCTTCCAGAGCCGAAATATCGAAGGTCAAAATTTGGACCTGAAAAAAAAACATAAGGGGTAACACTGTCATTTTTTTTTTTTTTGGCCGAAATTTTGACCCCCTCCGATCTTCTTGAAACTCTGGATTCTGACAGAGGGCCACGAGACTTCGACCAGCACGCAAAAATGGAGGCTCTAGACCCTTCCAGAGCCGAGATATCGAAGGTCAAAATTTGGACATGAAAAAAAAACATAAGGGGTAACACTGTCATTTTTTTTTTTTGGCCGAAATTTTGACCCCCTCCGATCTTCTTGAAACTATGGATTCTGACAGAGGGCCAAGAGACTTCGACCAGCGCGCAAAAATGGAGGCTCTAGACCCTTCCAGAGCCGAAATATCGAAGGTCAAAATTTGGACCTGAAAAAAAAACATAAGGGGTAACACTGTCATTTTTTTTTTTGGCCGAAAATTTGACCCCCTCCGATCTTCTTGAAACTCTGGATTCTGACAGAGGGCCACGAGACTTCGACCAGCGCGCAAAAATGGAGGCTCTAGCCCCTTCCAGAGCCGAGATATCGAAGGTCAAAATTTGGACCTGAAAAAAAAACATAAGGGGTAACACTGTCATTTTTTTTTTTGGCCAAAATTTTGACCCCCTCCGATCTTCTTGAAACTCTGGATTCTGACAGAGGGCCACGAGACTTCGACCAGCGCGCAAAAATGGAGGCTCTAGACCCTTCCAGAGCCGAGATATCGAAGGTCAAAATTTGGACCTGAAAAAAAAAACATAAGGGGTAACACTGTCTTTTTTTTTTTTGGCCGAAATTTTGACCCCCTCCGATCTTCTTGAAACTCTGGATTCTGACAGAGGGCCACGAGACTTCGACCAGTGCGCAAAAATGGAGGCTCTAGACCCTTCCAGAGCCGAGATATCGAAGGTCAAAATTTGGACATGAAAAAAAAACATAAGGGGTAACACTGTCATTTTTTTTTTTGGCCGAAATTTTGACCCCCTCCGATCTTCTTGAAACTCTGGATTCTGACAGAGGGCCACGAGACTTCGACCAGCGCGCAAAAATGGAGGCTCTAGACCCTTCCAGAGCCAAGATATCGAAGGTCAAAATTTGGACCTGAAAAAAAAAACATAAGGGGTAACACTGTCATTTTTTTTTTTGGCCGAAATTTTGACCCCCTCCGATCTTCTTGAAACTCTGGATTCTGACAGAGGGCCACGAGACTTCGACCAGCGCGCAAAAATGGAGGCTCTAGACCCTTCCAGAGCCGAGATATCGAAGGTCAAAATTTGGACCTGAAAAAAAAACATAAGGGGTAACACTGTCATTTTTTTTTTGGCCGAAATTTTGACCCCCTCCGATCTTCTTGAAACTCTGGATTCTGACAGAGGGCCACGAGACTTCGACCAGCGTGCAAAAATGGAGGCTCTAGACCCTTCCAGAGCCAAGATATCGAAGGTCAAAATTTGGACCTGAAAAAAAAACATAAGGGGTAACACTGTCATTTTTTTTTTTGGCCGAAATTTTGACCCCCTCCGATCTTCTTGAAACTCTGGATTCTGACAGAGGGCCACGAGACTTCGACCAGCGCGCAAAAATGGAGGCTCTAGACCCTTCCAGAGCCGAGATATCGAAGGTCAAAATTTGGACATGAAAAAAAAAACATAAGGGGTAACACTGTCATTTTTTTTTTTGGCCGAAATTTTGACCCCCTCCGATCTTCTTGAAACTCTGGATTCTGACAGAGGGCCACGAGACTTCGACCAGCGCGCAAAAATGGAGGCTCTAGACCCTTCCAGAGCCAAGATATCGAAGGTCAAAATTTGGACCTGAAAAAAAAAACATAAGGGGTAACACTGTCATTTTTTTTTTTGGCCGAAATTTTGACCCCCTCCGATCTTCTTGAAACTCTGGATTCTGACAGAGGGCCACGAGACTTCGACCAGCGCGCAAAAATGGAGGCTCTAGACCCTTCCAGAGCCGAGATATCGAAGGTCAAAATTTGGACCTGAAAAAAAAACATAAGGGGTAACACTGTCTTTTTTTTTTTTTTGGCCGAAATTTTGACCCCCTCCGATCTTCTTGAAACTCTGGATTCTGACAGAGGGCCACGAGACTTCGACCAGCGCGCAAAAATGGAGGCTCTAGACCCTTCCAGAGCCGAGATATCGAAGGTCAAAATTTGGACCTGAAAAAAAAACATAAGGGGTAACACTGTCATTTTTTTTTTTGGCCGAAATTTTGACCCCCTCCGATCTTCTTGAAACTCTGGATTCTGACAGAGGGCCACGAGACTTCGACCAGCGCGCAAAAATGGAGGCTCTAGACCCTTCCAGAGCCGAGATATCGAAAGTCAAAATTTGGACCTGAAAAAAAAAACATAAGGGGTAACACTGTCTTTTTTTTTTTTTGGCCGAAATTTTGACCCCCTCCGATCTTCTTGAAACTCTGGATTCTGACAGAGGGCCACGAGACTTCGACCAGCGCGCAAAAATGGAGGCTCTAGACCCTTCCAGAGCCGAGATATCGAAGGTCAAAATTTGGACCTGAAAAAAAAAAACATAAGGGGTAACACTGTCTTTTTTTTTTTTGGCCGAAATTTTGACCCCCTTCCGATCTTCTTGAAACTCTGGATTCTGACAGAGGGCCACGAGACTTCGACCAGCGCGCAAAAATGGAGGCTCTAGACCCTTCCAGAGCCGAGATATCGAAGGTCAAAATTTGGACCTGAAAAAAAACCATAAGGGGTAACACTGTCACTTTTTTTTTTTGGCCGAAATTTTGACCCCCTCCGATCTTCTTGAAACTCTGGATTCTGACAGAGGGCCACGAGACTTCGACCAGCGCGCAAAAATGGAGGCTCTAGACCCTTCCAGAGCCGAGATATCGAAGGTCAAAATTTGGACATGAAAAAAAAACATAAGGGGTAACACTGTCATTTTTTTTTTTTGGCCGAAATTTTGACCCCCTCCGATCTTCTTGAAACTCTGGATTCTGACAGAGGGCCACGAGACTTCGACCAGCGCGCAAAAATGGAGGCTCTAGACCCTTCCAGAGCCAAGATATCGAAGGTCAAAATTTGTACCTGAAAAAAAAACATAAGGGGTAACACTGTCATTTTTTTTTTGGCCGAAATTTTGACCCCCTCCGATCTTCTTGAAACTCTGGATTCTGACAGAGGGCCACGAGACTTCGACCAGCGCGCAAAAATGGAGGCTCTAGACCCTTCCAGAGCCGAGATATCGAAGGTCAAAATTTGGACCTGAAAAAAAAAACATAAGGGGTAACACTGTCATTTTTTTTTTTGGCCAAAATTTTGACCCCCTCCGATCTTCTTGAAACTCTGGATTCTGACAGAGGGCCACGAGACTTCGACCAGCGCGCAAAAATGGAGGCTCTAGACCCTTCCAGAGCCGAAATATCGAAGGTCAAAATTTGGAAATGAAAAAAAAACATAAGGGGTAACACTGTCATTTTTTTTTTGGCCGAAATTTTGACCCCCTCCGATCTTCTTGAAACTCTGGATTCTGAGAGAGGGCCACGAGACTTCGACCAGCGCGCAAAAATGGAGGCACTAGACCCTTCCAGAGCCGAGATATCGAAGGTCAAAATTTGGACCTGAAAAAAAAACATAAGGGGTAACACTGTCATTTTTTTTTTGGCCGAAATTTTGACCCCCTCCGATCTTCTTGAAACTCTGGATTCTGACAGAGGGCCACGAGACTTCGACCAGCGCGCAAAAATGGAGGCTCTAGACCCTTCCAGAGCCGAGATATCGAAGGTCAAAATTTGGACCTGAAAAAAAAACATAAGGGGTAACACTGTCATTTTTTTTTTTGGCCGAAATTTTGACCCTCTCCGATCTTCTTGAAACTCTGGATTCTGACAGAGGGCCACGAGACTTCGACCAGCGCGCAAAAATGGAGGTTCTAGACCCTTCCAGAGCCGAGATATCGAAGGTCAAAATTTGGACCTGAAAAAAAAAACATAAGGGGTAACACTGTCATTTTTTTTTTGGCCAAAATTTTGACCCCCTCCGATCTTCTTGAAACTCTGGATTCTGACAGAGGGCCACGAGACTTCGACCAGCGCGCAAAAATGGAGGCTCTAGACCCTTCCAGAGCCGAAATTTCGAAGGTCAAAATTTGGACCTGAAAAAATAACATAAGGGGTAACACTGTCATTTTTTTTTTTTGGCCGAAATTTTGACCCCCTCCGATCTTCTTGAAACTCTGGATTCTGACAGAGGGCCACGAGACTTCGACCAGCGCGCAAAAATGGAGGCTCTAGACCCTTCCAGAGCCGAGATATCGAAGGTCAAAATTTGGACCTGAAAAAAAACATAAGGGGTAACACTGTCATTTTTTTTTTTTGGCCGAAATTTTGACCCCCTCCGATCTTCTTGAAACTCTGGATTCTGACAGAGGGCCACGAGACTTCGACCAGCGCGCAAAAATGGAGGCTCTAGACCCTTCCTGAGCCAAGATATCGAAGGTCAAAATTTGGACCTGAAAAAAAAACATAAGGGGTAACACTGTCATTTTTTTTTTGGCCGAAATTTTGACCCCCTCCGATCTTCTTGAAACTCTGGATTCTGACAGAGGGCCACGAGACTTCGACCAGCGCGCAAAAATGGAGGCTCTAGACCCTTCCAGAGCCGAAATATCGAAGGTCAAAATTTGGACCTGAAAAAAAAAACATAAGGGGTAACACTGTCATTTTTTTTTTGGCCGAAATTTTGACCCCCTCCGATCTTCTTGAAACTCTGGATTCTGACAGAGGGCCATGAGACTTCGACCAGCGCGCAAAAATGGAGGCTCTAGACCCTTCCAGAGCCGAGATATCGAAGGTCAAAATTTGGACCTGAAAAAAAAACATAAGGGGTAACACTGTCATTTTTTTTTTTTGGCCGAAATTTTGACCCCCTCCGATCTTCTTGAAACTCTGGATTCTGACAGAGGGCCACGAGACTTCGACCAGCGCGCAAAAATGGAGGCTCTAGACCCTTCCAGAGCCGAGATATCGAAGGTCAAAATTTGGACCTGAAAAAAAAAACATAAGGGGTAACACTGTCTTTTTTTTTTTTGGCCGAAATTTTGACCCCCTCCGATCTTCTTGAAACTCTGGATTCTGACAGAGGGCCACGAGACTTCGACCAGCGCGCAAAAATGGAGGCTCTAGACCCTTCCAGAGCCGAGATATCGAAGGTCAAAATTTGGACCTGAAAAAAAAAACATAAGGGGTAACACTGTCTTTTTTTTTTTGGCCGAAATTTTGACCCCCTACGATCTTCTTGAAACTCTGGATTCTGACAGAGGGCCACGAGACTTCGACCAGCGCGCAAAAATGGAGGCTCTAGACCCTTCCAGAGCCGAGATATCGAAGGTCAAAATTTGGACCTGAAAAAAAAACATAAGGGGTAACACTGTCTTTTTTTTTTTTTGGCCGAAATTTTGACCCCCTCCGATCTTCTTGAAACTCTGGATTCTGACAGAGGGCAACGAGACTTCGACCAGCGCGCAAAAATGGAGGCTCTAGACCCTTCCAGAGCTGAGATATCGAAGGTCAAAATTTGGACCTGAAAAAAAAACATAAGGGGTAACACTGTCATTTTTTTTTTTTTGGCCGAAATTTTGACCCCCTCCGATCTTCTTGAAACTCTGGATTCTGACAGAGGGCCACGAGACTTCGACCAGCGCGCAAAAATGGAGGCTCTAGACCCTTCCAGAGCCGAGATATCGAAGGTCAAAATTTGGACCTGAAAAAAAAAAACATAAGGGGTAACACTGTCTTTTTTTTTTGGCCGAAATTTTGACCCCCTCCGATCTTCTTGAAACTCTGGATTCTGACAGAGGGCCACGAGACTTCGACCAGCGCGCAAAAATGGAGGCTCTAGACCCTTCCAGAGCCGAGATATCGAAGGTCAAAATTTGGACCTGAAAAAAAAAACATAAGGGGTAACACTGTCTTTTTTTTTTTTGGCCGAAATTTTGACCCCCTCCGATCTTCTTGAAACTCTGGATTCTGACAGAGGGCCACGAGACTTCGACCAGCGCGCAAAAATGGAGGCTCTAGACCCTTCCAGAGCCGAGATATCGAAGGTCAAAATTTGGACCTGAAAAAAAACCATAAGGGGTAACATTGTCACTTTTTTTTTTTGGCCGAAATTTTGACCCCCTCCGATCTTCTTGAAACTCTGGATTCTGACAGAGGGCCACGAGACTTCGACCAGCGCGCAAAAATGGAGGCTCTAGACCCTTCCAGAGCCGAGATATCGAAGGTCAAAATTTGGACATGAAAAAAAAACATAAGGGGTAACACTGTCATTTTTTTTTTTTGGCCGAAATTTTGACCCCCTCCGATCTTCTTGAAACTCTGGATTCTGACAGAGGGCCACGAAACTTCGACCAGCGCGCAAAAATGGAGGCTCTAGACCCTTCCAGAGCCAAGATATCGAAGGTCAAAATTTGGACCTGAAAAAAAAACATAAGGGGTAACACTGTCATTTTTTTTGGCCGAAATTTTGACCCCCTCCGATCTTCTTGAAACTCTGGATTCTGACAGAGGGCCACGAGACTTCGACCAGCGCGCAAAAATGGAGGCTCTAGACCCTTCCAGAGCCGAGATATCGAAGGTCAAAATTTGGACCTGAAAAAAAAACATAAGGGGTAACACTGTCATTTTTTTTTTTTGGCCGAAATTTTGACCCCCTCCGATCTTCTTGAAACTCTGGATTCTGACAGAGGGCCACGAGACTTCGACCAGCACGCAAAAATGGAGGCTCTAGACCCTTCCAGAGCCGAGATATCGAAGGTCAAAATTTGGACATGAAAAAAAAACATAAGGGGTAACACTGTCATTTTTTTTTTTTGGCCGAAATTTTGACCCCCTCCGATCTTCTTGAAACTATGGATTCTGACAGAGGGCCAAGAGACTTCGACCAGCGCGCAAAAATGGAGGCTCTAGACCCTTCCAGAGCCGAAATATCGAAGGTCAAAATTTGGACCTGAAAAAAAAACATAAGGGGTAACACTGTCATTTTTTTTTTTGGCCGAAAATTTGACCCCCTCCGATCTTCTTGAAACTCTGGATTCTGACAGAGGGCCACGAGACTTCGACCAGCGCGCAAAAATGGAGGCTCTAGACCCTTCCAGAGCCGAGATATCGAAGGTCAAAATTTGGACCTGAAAAAAAAACATAAGGGGTAACACTGTCATTTTTTTTTTTGGCCGAAATTTTGACCCCCTCCGATCTTCTTGAAACTCTGGATTCTGACAGAGGGCCACGAGACTTCGACCAGCGCGCAAAAATGGAGGCTCTAGACCCTTCCAGAGCCGAGATATCGAAGGTCAAAATTTGGACCTGAAAAAAAAAACATAAGGGGTAACACTGTCTTTTTTTTTTTTGGCCGAAATTTTGACCCCCTCCGATCTTCTTGAAACTCTGGATTCTGACAGAGGGCCACGAGACTTCGACCAGCGCGCAAAAATGGAGGCTCTAGACCCTTCCAGAGCCGAGATATCGAAGGTCAAAATTTGGACCTGAAAAAAAAACATAAGGGGTAACACTGTCATTTTTTTTTTGGCCGAAATTTTGACCCCCTCCGATCTTCTTGAAACTCTGGATTCTGACAGAGGGCCACGAGACTTCGACCAGTGCGCAAAAATGGAGGCTCTAGACCCTTCCAGAGCCGAGATATCGAAGGTCAAAATTTGGACATGAAAAAAAAAACATAAGGGGTAACACTGTCATTTTTTTTTTTGGCCGAAATTTTGACCCCCTCCGATCTTCTTGAAACTCTGGATTCTGACAGAGGGCCACGAGACTTCGACCAGCGCGCAAAAATGGAGGCTCTAGACCCTTCCAGAGCCAAGATATCGAAGGTCAAAATTTGGACCTGAAAAAAAAAACATAAGGGGTAACACTGTCATTTTTTTTTTGGCCGAAATTTTGACCCCCTCCGATCTTCTTGAAACTCTGGATTCTGACAGAGGGCCACGAGACTTCGACCAGCGCGCAAAAATGGAGGCTCTAGACCCTTCCAGAGCCGAGATATCGAAGGTCAAAATTTGGACCTGAAAAAAAAACATAAGGGGTAACACTGTCATTTTTTTTTTGGCCGAAATTTTGACCCCCTCCGATCTTCTTGAAACTCTGGATTCTGACAGAGGGTCACGAGACTTCGACCAGCGTGCAAAAATGGAGGCTCTAGACCCTTCCAGAGCCAAGATATCGAAGGTCAAAATTTGGACCTGAAAAAAAAACATAAGGGGTAACACTGTCATTTTTTTTTTTTGGCCGAAATTTTGACCCCCTCCGATCTTCTTGAAACTCTGGATTCTGACAGAGGGCCACGAGACTTCGACCAGCGCGCAAAAATGGAGGCTCTAGACCCTTCCAGAGCCGAGATATCGAAGGTCAAAATTTGGACATGAAAAAAAAAACATAAGGGGTAACACTGTCATTTTTTTTTTTGGCCGAAATTTTGACCCCCTCCGATCTTCTTGAAACTCTGGATTCTGACAGAGGGCCACGAGACTTCGACCAGCGCGCAAAAATGGAGGCTCTAGACCCTTCCAGAGCCAAGATATCGAAGGTCAAAATTTGGACCTGAAAAAAAAAACATAAGGGGTAACACTGTCATTTTTTTTTTTGGCCGAAATTTTGACCCCCTCCGATCTTCTTGAAACTCTGGATTCTGACAGAGGGCCACGAGACTTCGACCAGCGCGCAAAAATGGAGGCTCTAGACCCTTCCAGAGCCGAGATATCGAAGGTCAAAATTTGGACCTGAAAAAAAAACATAAGGGGTAACACTGTCATTTTTTTTTTGGCCGAAATTTTGACCCCCTCCGATCTTCTTGAAACTCTGGATTCTGACAGAGGGCCACGAGACTTCGACCAGCGCGCAAAAATAGAGGCTCTAGACCCTTCCAGAGCCGAGATATCGAAGGTCAAAATTTGGACCTGAAAAAAAAAACATAAGGGGTAACACTGTCATTTTTTTTTGGCCGAAATTTTGACCCCCTCCGATCTTCTTGAAACTCTGGATTCTGACAGAGGGCCACGAGACTTCGAGCAGCGCGCAAAAATGGAGGCTCTAGACCCTTCCAGAGCCGAGATATCGAAGGTCAAAATTGGGACCTGAAAAAAAAACATAAGGGGTAACACTGTCATTTTTTTTTTGGCCGAAATTTTGACCCCCTCCGATCTTCTTGAAACTCTGGATTCTGACAGAGGGCCACGAGACTTCGACCAGCGCGCAAAAATGGAGGCTCTAGACCCTTCCAGAGCCGAGATATCGAAGGTCAAAATTTGGACCTGAAAAAAAAAACATAAGGGGTAACACTGTCTTTTTTTTTTTTTTTGGCCGAAATTTTGACCCCCTCCGATCTTCTTGAAACTCTGGATTCTGACAGAGGGCCACGAGACTTCGACCAGCGCGCAAAAATGGAGGCTCTAGACCCTTCCAGAGCCGAGATATCGAAGGTCAAAATTTGGACCTGAAAAAAAAACATAAGGGGTAACACTGTCATTTTTTTTTTTTTGGCCGAAATTTTGACCCCCTCCGATCTTCTTGAAACTCTGGATTCTGACAGAGGGCCACGAGACTTCGACCAGCGCGCAAAAATGGAGGCTCTAGACCCTTCCAGAGCCGAGATATCGAAAGTCAAAATTTGGACCTGAAAAAAAAAACATAAGGGGTAACACTGTCTTTTTTTTTTTTGGCCGAAATTTTGACCCCCTCCGATCTTCTTGAAACTCAGGATTCTGACAGAGGGCCACGAGACTTCGACCAGCGCGCAAAAATGGAGGCTCTAGACCCTTCCAGAGCCGAGATATCGAAGGTCAAAATTTGGACCTGAAAAAAAAAAACATAAGGGGTAACACTGTCTTTTTTTTTTTTGGCCGAAATTTTGACCCCCTTCCGATCTTCTTGAAACTCTGGATTCTGACAGAGGGCCACGAGACTTCGACCAGCGCGCAAAAATGGAGGCTCTAGACCCTTCCAGAGCCGAGATATCGAAGGTCAAAATTTGGACCTGAAAAAAAACCATAAGGGGTAACACTGTCACTTTTTTTTTTTGGCCGAAATTTTGACCCCCTCCGATCTTCTTGAAACTCTGGATTCTGACAGAGGGCCACGAGACTTCGACCAGCGCGCAAAAATGGAGGCTCTAGACCCTTCCAGAGCCGAGATATCGAAGGTCAAAATTTGGACATGAAAAAAAAACATAAGGGGTAACACTGTCATTTTTTTTTTTGGCCGAAATTTTGACCCCCTCCGATCTTCTTGAAACTCTGGATTCTGACAGAGGGCCACGAGACTTCGACCAGCGCGCAAAAATGGAGGCTCTAGACCCTTCCAGAGCCAAGATATCGAAGGTCAAAATTTGTACCTGAAAAAAAAACATAAGGGGTAACACTGTCATTTTTTTTTTGGCCGAAATTTTGACCCCCTCCGATCTTCTTGAAACTCTGGATTCTGACAGAGGGCCACGAGACTTCGACCAGCGCGCAAAAATGGAGGCTCTAGACCCTTCCAGAGCCGAGATATCGAAGGTCAAAATTTGGACCTGAAAAAAAAAACATAAGGGGTAACACTGTCATTTTTTTTTTTTGGCCAAAATTTTGACCCCCTCCGATCTTCTTGAAACTCTGGATTCTGACAGAGGGCCACGAGACTTCGACCAGCGCGCAAAAATGGAGGCTCTAGACCCTTCCAGAGCCGAAATATCGAAGGTCAAAATTTGGAAATGAAAAAAAAACATAAGGGGTAACACTGTCATTTTTTTTTTTTGGCCGAAATTTTGACCCCCTCCGATCTTCTTGAAACTCTGGATTCTGAGAGAGGGCCACGAGACTTCGACCAGCGCGCAAAAATGGAGGCACTAGACCCTTCCAGAGCCGAGATATCGAAGGTCAAAATTTGGACCTGAAAAAAAAACATAAGGGGTAACACTGTCATTTTTTTTTTGGCCGAAATTTTGACCCCCTCCGATCTTCTTGAAACTCTGGATTCTGACAGAGGGCCACGAGACTTCGACCAGCGCGCAAAAATGGAGGCTCTAGACCCTTCCAGAGCCGAGATATCGAAGGTCAAAATTTGGACCTGAAAAAAAAACATAAGGGGTAACACTGTCATTTTTTTTTTTGGCCGAAATTTTGACCCTCTCCGATCTTCTTGAAACTCTGGATTCTGACAGAGGGCCACGAGACTTCGACCAGCGCGCAAAAATGGAGGTTCTAGACCCTTCCAGAGCCGAGATATCGAAGGTCAAAATTTGGACCTGAAAAAAAAACATAAGGGGTAACACTGTCATTTTTTTTTTGGCCAAAATTTTGACCCCCTCCGATCTTCTTGAAACTCTGGATTCTGACAGAGGGCCACGAGACTTCGACCAGCGCGCAAAAATGGAGGCTCTAGACCCTTCCAGAGCCGAAATATCGAAGGTCAAAATTTGGACCTGAAAAAATAACATAAGGGGTAACACTGTCATTTTTTTTTTGGCCGAAATTTTGACCCCCTCCGATCTTCTTGAAACTCTGGATTCTGACAGAGGGCCACGAGACTTCGACCAGCGCGCAAAAATGGAGGCTCTAGACCCTTCCAGAGCCGAGATATCGAAGGTCAAAATTTGGACCTGAAAAAAAACATAAGGGGTAACACTGTCATTTTTTTTTTTTGGCTGAAATTTTGACCCCCTCCGATCTTCTTGAAACTCTGGATTCTGACAGAGGGCCACGAGACTTCGACCAGCGCGCAAAAATGGAGGCTCTAGACCCTTCCTGAGCCAAGATATCGAAGGTCAAAATTTGGACCTGAAAAAAAAACATAAGGGGTAACACTGTCATTTTTTTTTTTTGGCCGAAATTTTGACCCCCTCCGATCTTCTTGAAACTCTGGATTCTGACAGAGGGCCACGAGACTTCGACCAGCGCGCAAAAATGGAGGCTCTAGACCCTTCCAGAGCCGAAATATCGAAGGTCAAAATTTGGACCTGAAAAAAAAAACATAAGGGGTAACACTGTCATTTTTTTTTTGGCCGAAATTTTGACCCCCTCCGATCTTCTTGAAACTCTGGATTCTGACAGAGGGCCATGAGACTTCGACCAGCGCGCAAAAATGGAGGCTCTAGACCCTTCCAGAGCCGAGATATCGAAGGTCAAAATTTGGACCTGAAAAAAAAACATAAGGGGTAACACTGTCATTTTTTTTTTTTTGGCCGAAATTTTGACCCCCTCCGATCTTCTTGAAACTCTGGATTCTGACAGAGGGCCACGAGACTTCGACCAGCGCGCAAAAATGGAGGCTCTAGACCCTTCCAGAGCCGAGATATCGAAGGTCAAAATTTGGACCTGAAAAAAAAAACATAAGGGGTAACACTGTCTTTTTTTTTTTTTGGCCGAAATTTTGACCCCCTCCGATCTTCTTGAAACTCTGGATTCTGACAGAGGGCCACGAGACTTCGACCAGCGCGCAAAAATGGAGGCTCTAGACCCTTCCAGAGCCGAGATATCGAAGGTCAAAATTTGGACCTGAAAAAAAAACATAAGGGGTAACACTGTCATTTTTTTTTTTTTTTTGGCCGAAATTTTGACCCCCTCCGATCTTCTTGAAACTCTGGATTCTGACAGAGGGCCACGAGACTTCGACCAGCGCGCAAAAATGGAGGCTCTAGACCCTTCCAGAGCCGAGATATCGAAGGTCAAAATTTGGACATGAAAAAAAAACATAAGGGGTAACACTGTCATTTTTTTTTTTGGCCGAAATTTTGACCCCCTCCGATCTTCTTGAAACTCTGGATTCTGACAGAGGGCCACGAGACTTCGACCAGCACGCAAAAATGGAGGCTCTAGACCCTTCCAGAGCCGAGATATCGAAGGTCAAAATTTGGCCCTGAAAAAAAAACATAAGGGGTAACACTGTCATTTTTTTTTTGGCCGAAATTTTGACCCCCTCCGATCTTCTTGAAACTCTGGATTCTGACAGAGGGCCACGAGACTTCAACCAGCGCGCAAAAATAGAGGCTCTAGACCCTTCCAGAGCCGAGATATCGAAGGTCAAAATTTGGACCTGAAAAAAAAACATAAGGGGTAACACTGTCATTTTTTTTTTTTTTGGCCGAAATTTTGACCCCCTCCGATCTTCTTGAAACTCTGGATTCTGACAGAGGGCCACGAGACTTCGACCAGCGCGCAAAAATGGAGGCTCTAGACCCTTCCAGAGCCGAGATATCGAAGGTCAAATTTTGGACCTGAAAAAAAAAACATAAGGGGTAACACTGTCATTTTTTTTTTTGGCCGAAATTTTGACCCCCTCCGATCTTCTTGAAACTCTGGATTCTGACAGAGGGCCACGAGACTTCGACCAGCGCGCAAAAATGGAGGCTCTAGACCCTTCCAGAGCCGAGATATCGAAGGTCAAAATTTGGACCTGAAAAAAAAAAACATAAGGGGTAACACTGTCTTTTTTTTTTGGCCGAAATTTTGACCCCCTCCGATCTTCTTGAAACTCTGGATTCTGACAGAGGGCCACGAGACTTCGACCAGCGCGCAAAAATGGAGGCTCTAGACCCTTCCAGAGCCGAGATATCGAAGGTCAAAATTTGGACCTGAAAAAAAAAACATAAGGGGTAACACTGTCTTTTTTTTTTTTGGCCGAAATTTTGACCCCCTCCGATCTTCTTGAAACTCTGGATTCTGACAGAGGGCCACGAGACTTCGACCAGCGCGCAAAAATGGAGGCTCTAGACCCTTCCAGAGCCGAGATATCGAAGGTCAAAATTTGGACCTGAAAAAAAACCATAAGGGGTAACATTGTCACTTTTTTTTTTTGGCCGAAATTTTGACCCCCTCCGATCTTCTTGAAACTCTGGATTCTGACAGAGGGCCACGAGACTTCGACCAGCGCGCAAAAATGGAGGCTCTAGACCCTTCCAGAGCCGAGATATCGAAGGTCAAAATTTGGACATGAAAAAAAAACATAAGGGGTAACACTGTCATTTTTTTTTTTTGGCCGAAATTTTGACCCCCTCCGATCTTCTTGAAACTCTGGATTCTGACAGAGGGCCACGAAACTTCGACCAGCGCGCAAAAATGGAGGCTCTAGACCCTTCCAGAGCCAAGATATCGAAGGTCAAAATTTGGACCTGAAAAAAAAACATAAGGGGTAACACTGTCATTTTTTTTGGCCGAAATTTTGACCCCCTCCGATCTTCTTGAAACTCTGGATTCTGACAGAGGGCCACGAGACTTCGACCAGCGCGCAAAAATGGAGGCTCTAGACCCTTCCAGAGCCGAGATATCGAAGGTCAAAATTTGGACCTGAAAAAAAAACATAAGGGGTAACACTGTCATTTTTTTTTTTTTGGCCGAAATTTTGACCCCCTCCGATCTTCTTGAAACTCTGGATTCTGACAGAGGGCCACGAGACTTCGACCAGCACGCAAAAATGGAGGCTCTAGACCCTTCCAGAGCCGAGATATCGAAGGTCAAAATTTGGACATGAAAAAAAAACATAAGGGGTAACACTGTCATTTTTTTTTTTTGGCCGAAATTTTGACCCCCTCCGATCTTCTTGAAACTATGGATTCTGACAGAGGGCCAAGAGACTTCGACCAGCGCGCAAAAATGGAGGCTCTAGACCCTTCCAGAGCCGAAATATCGAAGGTCAAAATTTGGACCTGAAAAAAAAACATAAGGGGTAACACTGTCATTTTTTTTTTTGGCCGAAAATTTGACCCCCTCCGATCTTCTTGAAACTCTGGATTCTGACAGAGGGCCACGAGACTTCGACCAGCGCGCAAAAATGGAGGCTCTAGACCCTTCCAGAGCCGAGATATCGAAGGTCAAAATTTGGACCTGAAAAAAAAACATAAGGGGTAACACTGTCATTTTTTTTTTTGGCCGAAATTTTGACCCCCTCCGATCTTCTTGAAACTCTGGATTCTGACAGAGGGCCACGAGACTTCGACCAGCGCGCAAAAATGGAGGCTCTAGACCCTTCCAGAGCCGAGATATCGAAGGTCAAAATTTGGACCTGAAAAAAAAAACATAAGGGGTAACACTGTCTTTTTTTTTTTTGGCCGAAATTTTGACCCCCTCCGATCTTCTTGAAACTCTGGATTCTGACAGAGGGCCACGAGACTTCGACCAGCGCGCAAAAATGGAGGCTCTAGACCCTTCCAGAGCCGAGATATCGAAGGTCAAAATTTGGACCTGAAAAAAAAACATAAGGGGTAACACTGTCATTTTTTTTTTGGCCGAAATTTTGACCCCCTCCGATCTTCTTGAAACTCTGGATTCTGACAGAGGGCCACGAGACTTCGACCAGTGCGCAAAAATGGAGGCTCTAGACCCTTCCAGAGCCGAGATATCGAAGGTCAAAATTTGGACATGAAAAAAAAAACATAAGGGGTAACACTGTCATTTTTTTTTTTGGCCGAAATTTTGACCCCCTCCGATCTTCTTGAAACTCTGGATTCTGACAGAGGGCCACGAGACTTCGACCAGCGCGCAAAAATGGAGGCTCTAGACCCTTCCAGAGCCAAGATATCGAAGGTCAAAATTTGGACCTGAAAAAAAAAACATAAGGGGTAACACTGTCATTTTTTTTTTGGCCGAAATTTTGACCCCCTCCGATCTTCTTGAAACTCTGGATTCTGACAGAGGGCCACGAGACTTCGACCAGCGCGCAAAAATGGAGGCTCTAGACCCTTCCAGAGCCGAGATATCGAAGGTCAAAATTTGGACCTGAAAAAAAAACATAAGGGGTAACACTGTCATTTTTTTTTTGGCCGAAATTTTGACCCCCTCCGATCTTCTTGAAACTCTGGATTCTGACAGAGGGCCACGAGACTTCGACCAGCGTGCAAAAATGGAGGCTCTAGACCCTTCCAGAGCCAAGATATCGAAGGTCAAAATTTGGACCTGAAAAAAAAACATAAGGGGTAACACTGTCATTTTTTTTTTTTGGCCGAAATTTTGACCCCCTCCGATCTTCTTGAAACTCTGGATTCTGACAGAGGGCCACGAGACTTCGACCAGCGCGCAAAAATGGAGGCTCTAGACCCTTCCAGAGCCGAGATATCGAAGGTCAAAATTTGGACATGAAAAAAAAAACATAAGGGGTAACACTGTCATTTTTTTTTTTGGCCGAAATTTTGACCCCCTCCGATCTTCTTGAAACTCTGGATTCTGACAGAGGGCCACGAGACTTCGACCAGCGCGCAAAAATGGAGGCTCTAGACCCTTCCAGAGCCAAGATATCGAAGGTCAAAATTTGGACCTGAAAAAAAAAACATAAGGGGTAACACTGTCATTTTTTTTTTTGGCCGAAATTTTGACCCCCTCCGATCTTCTTGAAACTCTGGATTCTGACAGAGGGCCACGAGACTTCGACCAGCGCGCAAAAATGGAGGCTCTAGACCCTTCCAGAGCCGAGATATCGAAGGTCAAAATTTGGACCTGAAAAAAAAACATAAGGGGTAACACTGTCATTTTTTTTTTGGCCGAAATTTTGACCCCCTCCGATCTTCTTGAAACTCTGGATTCTGACAGAGGGCCACGAGACTTCGACCAGCGCGCAAAAATAGAGGCTCTAGACCCTTCCAGAGCCGAGATATCGAAGGTCAAAATTTGGACCTGAAAAAAAAAACATAAGGGGTAACACTGTCATTTTTTTTTGGCCGAAATTTTGACCCCCTCCGATCTTCTTGAAACTCTGGATTCTGACAGAGGGCCACGAGACTTCGAGCAGCGCGCAAAAATGGAGGCTCTAGACCCTTCCAGAGCCGAGATATCGAAGGTCAAAATTGGGACCTGAAAAAAAAACATAAGGGGTAACACTGTCATTTTTTTTTTGGCCGAAATTTTGACCCCCTCCGATCTTCTTGAAACTCTGGATTCTGACAGAGGGCCACGAGACTTCGACCAGCGCGCAAAAATGGAGGCTCTAGACCCTTCCAGAGCCGAGATATCGAAGGTCAAAATTTGGACCTGAAAAAAAAAACATAAGGGGTAACACTGTCTTTTTTTTTTTTTTTGGCCGAAATTTTGACCCCCTCCGATCTTCTTGAAACTCTGGATTCTGACAGAGGGCCACGAGACTTCGACCAGCGCGCAAAAATGGAGGCTCTAGACCCTTCCAGAGCCGAGATATCGAAGGTCAAAATTTGGACCTGAAAAAAAAACATAAGGGGTAACACTGTCATTTTTTTTTTTTTGGCCGAAATTTTGACCCCCTCCGATCTTCTTGAAACTCTGGATTCTGACAGAGGGCCACGAGACTTCGACCAGCGCGCAAAAATGGAGGCTCTAGACCCTTCCAGAGCCGAGATATCGAAAGTCAAAATTTGGACCTGAAAAAAAAAACATAAGGGGTAACACTGTCTTTTTTTTTTTTTGGCCGAAATTTTGACCCCCTCCGATCTTCTTGAAACTCTGGATTCTGACAGAGGGCCACGAGACTTCGACCAGCGCGCAAAAATGGAGGCTCTAGACCCTTCCAGAGCCGAGATATCGAAGGTCAAAATTTGGACCTGAAAAAAAAAAACATAAGGGGTAACACTGTCTTTTTTTTTTTTGGCCGAAATTTTGACCCCCTTCCGATCTTCTTGAAACTCTGGATTCTGACAGAGGGCCACGAGACTTCGACCAGCGCGCAAAAATGGAGGCTCTAGACCCTTCCAGAGCCGAGATATCGAAGGTCAAAATTTGGACCTGAAAAAAAACCATAAGGGGTAACACTGTCACTTTTTTTTTTTGGCCGAAATTTTGACCCCCTCCGATCTTCTTGAAACTCTGGATTCTGACAGAGGGCCACGAGACTTCGACCAGCGCGCAAAAATGGAGGCTCTAGACCCTTCCAGAGCCGAGATATCGAAGGTCAAAATTTGGACATGAAAAAAAAACATAAGGGGTAACACTGTCATTTTTTTTTTTGGCCGAAATTTTGACCCCCTCCGATCTTCTTGAAACTCTGGATTCTGACAGAGGGCCACGAGACTTCGACCAGCGCGCAAAAATGGAGGCTCTAGACCCTTCCAGAGCCAAGATATCGAAGGTCAAAATTTGTACCTGAAAAAAAAACATAAGGGGTAACACTGTCATTTTTTTTTTGGCCGAAATTTTGACCCCCTCCGATCTTCTTGAAACTCTGGATTCTGACAGAGGGCCACGAGACTTCGACCAGCGCGCAAAAATGGAGGCTCTAGACCCTTCCAGAGCCGAGATATCGAAGGTCAAAATTTGGACCTGAAAAAAAAAACATAAGGGGTAACACTGTCATTTTTTTTTTTTGGCCAAAATTTTGACCCCCTCCGATCTTCTTGAAACTCTGGATTCTGACAGAGGGCCACGAGACTTCGACCAGCGCGCAAAAATGGAGGCTCTAGACCCTTCCAGAGCCGAAATATCGAAGGTCAAAATTTGGAAATGAAAAAAAAACATAAGGGGTAACACTGTCATTTTTTTTTTTTGGCCGAAATTTTGACCCCCTCCGATCTTCTTGAAACTCTGGATTCTGAGAGAGGGCCACGAGACTTCGACCAGCGCGCAAAAATGGAGGCACTAGACCCTTCCAGAGCCGAGATATCGAAGGTCAAAATTTGGACCTGAAAAAAAAACATAAGGGGTAACACTGTCATTTTTTTTTTGGCCGAAATTTTGACCCCCTCCGATCTTCTTGAAACTCTGGATTCTGACAGAGGGCCACGAGACTTCGACCAGCGCGCAAAAATGGAGGCTCTAGACCCTTCCAGAGCCGAGATATCGAAGGTCAAAATTTGGACCTGAAAAAAAAACATAAGGGGTAACACTGTCATTTTTTTTTTTGGCCGAAATTTTGACCCTCTCCGATCTTCTTGAAACTCTGGATTCTGACAGAGGGCCACGAGACTTCGACCAGCGCGCAAAAATGGAGGTTCTAGACCCTTCCAGAGCCGAGATATCGAAGGTCAAAATTTGGACCTGAAAAAAAAACATAAGGGGTAACACTGTCATTTTTTTTTTGGCCAAAATTTTGACCCCCTCCGATCTTCTTGAAACTCTGGATTCTGACAGAGGGCCACGAGACTTCGACCAGCGCGCAAAAATGGAGGCTCTAGACCCTTCCAGAGCCGAAATATCGAAGGTCAAAATTTGGACCTGAAAAAATAACATAAGGGGTAACACTGTCATTTTTTTTTTGGCCGAAATTTTGACCCCCTCCGATCTTCTTGAAACTCTGGATTCTGACAGAGGGCCACGAGACTTCGACCAGCGCGCAAAAATGGAGGCTCTAGACCCTTCCAGAGCCGAGATATCGAAGGTCAAAATTTGGACCTGAAAAAAAACATAAGGGGTAACACTGTCATTTTTTTTTTTTGGCTGAAATTTTGACCCCCTCCGATCTTCTTGAAACTCTGGATTCTGACAGAGGGCCACGAGACTTCGACCAGCGCGCAAAAATGGAGGCTCTAGACCCTTCCTGAGCCAAGATATCGAAGGTCAAAATTTGGACCTGAAAAAAAAACATAAGGGGTAACACTGTCATTTTTTTTTTTTGGCCGAAATTTTGACCCCCTCCGATCTTCTTGAAACTCTGGATTCTGACAGAGGGCCACGAGACTTCGACCAGCGCGCAAAAATGGAGGCTCTAGACCCTTCCAGAGCCGAAATATCGAAGGTCAAAATTTGGACCTGAAAAAAAAAACATAAGGGGTAACACTGTCATTTTTTTTTTGGCCGAAATTTTGACCCCCTCCGATCTTCTTGAAACTCTGGATTCTGACAGAGGGCCATGAGACTTCGACCAGCGCGCAAAAATGGAGGCTCTAGACCCTTCCAGAGCCGAGATATCGAAGGTCAAAATTTGGACCTGAAAAAAAAACATAAGGGGTAACACTGTCATTTTTTTTTTTTTGGCCGAAATTTTGACCCCCTCCGATCTTCTTGAAACTCTGGATTCTGACAGAGGGCCACGAGACTTCGACCAGCGCGCAAAAATGGAGGCTCTAGACCCTTCCAGAGCCGAGATATCGAAGGTCAAAATTTGGACCTGAAAAAAAAAACATAAGGGGTAACACTGTCTTTTTTTTTTTTTGGCCGAAATTTTGACCCCCTCCGATCTTCTTGAAACTCTGGATTCTGACAGAGGGCCACGAGACTTCGACCAGCGCGCAAAAATGGAGGCTCTAGACCCTTCCAGAGCCGAGATATCGAAGGTCAAAATTTGGACCTGAAAAAAAAACATAAGGGGTAACACTGTCATTTTTTTTTTTTTTTGGCCGAAATTTTGACCCCCTCCGATCTTCTTGAAACTCTGGATTCTGACAGAGGGCCACGAGACTTCGACCAGCGCGCAAAAATGGAGGCTCTAGACCCTTCCAGAGCCGAGATATCGAAGGTCAAAATTTGGACATGAAAAAAAAACATAAGGGGTAACACTGTCATTTTTTTTTTTGGCCGAAATTTTGACCCCCTCCGATCTTCTTGAAACTCTGGATTCTGACAGAGGGCCACGAGACTTCGACCAGCACGCAAAAATGGAGGCTCTAGACCCTTCCAGAGCCGAGATATCGAAGGTCAAAATTTGGCCCTGAAAAAAAAACATAAGGGGTAACACTGTCATTTTTTTTTTGGCCGAAATTTTGACCCCCTCCGATCTTCTTGAAACTCTGGATTCTGACAGAGGGCCACGAGACTTCAACCAGCGCGCAAAAATAGAGGCTCTAGACCCTTCCAGAGCCGAGATATCGAAGGTCAAAATTTGGACCTGAAAAAAAAACATAAGGGGTAACACTGTCATTTTTTTTTTTTTTGGCCGAAATTTTGACCCCCTCCGATCTTCTTGAAACTCTGGATTCTGACAGAGGGCCACGAGACTTCGACCAGCGCGCAAAAATGGAGGCTCTAGACCCTTCCAGAGCCGAGATATCGAAGGTCAAATTTTGGACCTGAAAAAAAAAACATAAGGGGTAACACTGTCATTTTTTTTTTGGCCGAAATTTTGACCCCCTCCGATCTTCTTGAAACTCTGGATTCTGACAGAGGGCCACGAGACTTCGACCAGCGCGCAAAAATGGAGGCTCTAGACCCTTCCAGAGCCGAGATATCGAAGGTCAAATTTTGGACCTGAAAAAAAAAACATAAGGGGTAACACTGTCATTTTTTTTTTGGCCGAAATTTTGACCCCCTCCGATCTTCTTGAAACTCTGGATTCTGACAGAGGGCCACGAGACTTCGACCAGCGCGCAAAAATGGAGGCTCTAGACCCTTCCAGAGCCGAGATATCGAAGGTCAAACTTTGGACCTGAAAAAAAAAACATAAGGGGTAACACTGTCATTTTTTTTTTTTTTGCTGAAATTTTGACCCCCTCCGATCTTCTTGAAACTCTGGATTCTGACAGAGGGCCACGAGACTTCGACCAGCGCGCAAAAATGGAGGCTCTAGACCCTTCCAGAGCCGAGATATCGAAGGTCAAAATTTGGACCTGAAAAAAAAAACATAAGGGGTAACACTGTCATTTTTTTTTTTTTTTGGCCGAAATTTTGACCCCCTCCGATCTTCTTGAAACTCTGGATTCTGACAGAGGGCCACGAGACTTCGACCAGCGCGCAAAAATGGAGGCTCTAGACCCTTCCAGAGCCGAGATATCGAAGGTCAAAATTTGGACCTGAAAAAAAAACATAAGAGGTAACACTGTCTTTTTTTTTTTTTGGCCGAAATTTTGACCCCCTCCGATCTTCTTGAAACTCTGGATTCTGACAGAGGGCCACGAGACTTCGACCAGCGCGCAAAAATGGAGGCTCTAGACCCTTCCAGAGCCGAGATATCGAAGGTCAAAATTTGGACCTGAAAAAAAAACATAAGGGGTAACACTGTCATTTTTTTTTTTTTTTTGGCCGAAATTTTGACCCCCTCCGATCTTCTTGAAACTCTGGATTCTGACAGAGGGCCACGAGACTTCGACCAGCGCGCAAAAATGGAGGCTCTAGACCCTTCCAGAGCCGAGATATCGAAGGTCAAAATTTGGACCTGAAAAAAAAACATAAGGGGTAACTGTCATTTTTTTTTTTGGCCGAAATTTTGACCCCCTCCGATCTTCTTGAAACTCTGGATTCTGACAGAGGGCCACGAGACTTCGACCAGCGCGCAAAAATGGAGGCTCTAGACCCTTCCAGAGCCAAGATATCGAAGGTCAAAATTTGGACCTGAAAAAAAAACATAAGGGGTAACACTGTCATTTTTTTTTTGGCCGAAATTTTGACCCCCTCCGATCTTCTTGAAACTCTGGATTCTGACAGAGGGCCACGAGACTTCGACCAGCGCGCAAAAATGGAGGCTCTAGACCCTTCCAGAGCCGAGATATCGAAGATCAAAATTTGGACCTGAAGATAAAACATAAGGGGTAACACTGTCATTTTTTTTTTTTGGCCGAAATTTTGACCCCCTCCGATCTTCTTGAAACTCTGGATTCTGACAGAGGGCCACGAGACTTCGACCAGCGCGCAAAAATGGAGGCTCTAGACCCTTCCAGAGCCGAGATATCGAAGGTCAAAATTTGGACCTGAAAAAAAAACATAAGAGGTAACACTGTCTTTTTTTTTTTTTGGCCGAAATTTTGACCCCCTCCGATCTTCTTGAAACTCTGGATTCTGACAGAGGGCCACGAGACTTCGACCAGCGCGCAAAAATGGAGGCTCTAGACCCTTCCAGAGCCGAGATATCGAAGGTCAAAATTTGGACCTGAAAAAAAAACATAAGGGGTAACACTGTCATTTTTTTTTTTTTTTTGGCCGAAATTTTGACCCCCTCCGATCTTCTTGAAACTCTGGATTCTGACAGAGGGCCACGAGACTTCGACCAGCGCGCAAAAATGGAGGCTCTAGACCCTTCCAGAGCCGAGATATCGAAGGTCAAAATTTGGACCTGAAAAAAAAACATAAGGGGTAACTGTCATTTTTTTTTTTGGCCGAAATTTTGACCCCCTCCGATCTTCTTGAAACTCTGGATTCTGACAGAGGGCCACGAGACTTCGACCAGCGCGCAAAAATGGAGGCTCTAGACCCTTCCAGAGCCAAGATATCGAAGGTCAAAATTTGGACCTGAAAAAAAAACATAAGGGGTAACACTGTCATTTTTTTTTTGGCCGAAATTTTGACCCCCTCCGATCTTCTTGAAACTCTGGATTCTGACAGAGGGCCACGAGACTTCGACCAGCGCGCAAAAATGGAGGCTCTAGACCCTTCCAGAGCCGAGATATCGAAGATCAAAATTTGGACCTGAAGATAAAACATAAGGGGTAACACTGTCATTTTTTTTTTTTGGCCGAAATTTTGACCCCCTCCGATCTTCTTGAAACTCTGGATTCTGACAGAGGGCCACGAGACTTCGACCAGCGCGCAAAAATGGAGGCTCTAGACCCTTCCAGAGCCGAGATATCGAAGGTCAAAATTTGGACATGAAAAAAAAAACATAAGGGGTAACACTGTCATTTTTTTTTTTGGCCGAAATTTTGACCCCCTCCGATCTTCTTGAAACTCTGGATTCTGACAGAGGGCCACGAGACTTCGACCAGCGCGCAAAAATGGAGGCTCTAGACCCTTCCAGAGCCAAGATATCGAAGGTCAAAATTTGGACCTGAAAAAAAAACATAAGGGGTAACACTGTCATTTTTTTTTTGGCCGAAATTTTGACCCCCTCCGATCTTCTTGAAACTCTGGATTCTGACAGAGGGCCACGAGACTTCGACCAGCGCGCAAAAATGGAGGCTCTAGACCCTTCCAGAGCCGAGATATCGAAGGTCAAAATTTGGACCTGAAAAAAAAACATAAGGGGTAACACTGTCATTTTTTTTTTTTGGCCGAAATTTTGACCCCCTCCGATCTTCTTGAAACTCTGGATTCTGACAGAGGGCCACGAGACTTCGACCAGCGCGCAAAAATGGAGGCTCTAGACCCTTCCAGAGCCGAGATATCGAAGGTCAAAATTTGGACCTGAAAAAAAAAACATAAGGGGTAACACTGTCTTTTTTTTTTTTTGGCCGAAATTTTGACCCCCTCCGATCTTCTTGAAACTCTGGATTCTGACAGAGGGCCACGAGACTTCGACCAGCGCGCAAAAATGGAGGCTCTAGACCCTTCCAGAGCCGAGATATCGAAGGTCAAAATTTGGACCTGAAAAAAAAACATAAGGGGTAACACTGTCATTTTTTTTTTTTTTTTGGCCGAAATTTTGACCCCCTCCGATCTTCTTGAAACTCTGGATTCTGACAGAGGGCCACGAGACTTCGACCAGCGCGCAAAAATGGAGGCTCTAGACCCTTCCAGAGCCGAGATATCGAAGGTCAAAATTTGGACATGAAAAAAAAACATAAGGGGTAACACTGTCATTTTTTTTTTTGGCCGAAATTTTGACCCCCTCCGATCTTCTTGAAACTCTGGATTCTGACAGAGGGCCACGAGACTTCGACCAGCACGCAAAAATGGAGGCTCTAGACCCTTCCAGAGCCGAGATATCGAAGGTCAAAATTTGGCCCTGAAAAAAAAACATAAGGGGTAACACTGTCATTTTTTTTTTGGCCGAAATTTTGACCCCCTCCGATCTTCTTGAAACTCTGGATTCTGACAGAGGGCCACGAGACTTCAACCAGCGCGCAAAAATAGAGGCTCTAGACCCTTCCAGAGCCGAGATATCGAAGGTCAAAATTTGGACCTGAAAAAAAAACATAAGGGGTAACACTGTCATTTTTTTTTTTTTGGCCGAAATTTTGACCCCCTCCGATCTTCTTGAAACTCTGGATTCTGACAGAGGGCCACGAGACTTCGACCAGCGCGCAAAAATGGAGGCTCTAGACCCTTCCAGAGCCGAGATATCGAAGGTCAAATTTTGGACCTGAAAAAAAAAACATAAGGGGTAACACTGTCATTTTTTTTTTTGGCCGAAATTTTGACCCCCTCCGATCTTCTTGAAACTCTGGATTCTGACAGAGGGCCACGAGACTTCGACCAGCGCGCAAAAATGGAGGCTCTAGACCCTTCCAGAGCCGAGATATCGAAGGTCAAATTTTGGACCTGAAAAAAAAAACATAAGGGGTAACACTGTCATTTTTTTTTTGGCCGAAATTTTGACCCCCTCCGATCTTCTTGAAACTCTGGAT
Organism: Cyprinella venusta; assembly: GCA_038021265.1. Lineage (NCBI taxonomy): Eukaryota > Metazoa > Chordata > Actinopteri > Cypriniformes > Leuciscidae > Cyprinella > Cyprinella venusta. The sequence goes on from CM075863.1 coordinate 26,686,641, forward strand.
TCTGACAGAGGGCCACGAGACTTCGACCAGCGCGCAAAAATGGAGGCTCTAGACCCTTCCAGAGCCGAGATATCGAAGGTCAAACTTTGGACCTGAAAAAAAAAACATAAGGGGTAACACTGTCATTTTTTTTTTTTTTGCCGAAATTTTGACCCCCTCCGATCTTCTTGAAACTCTGGATTCTGACAGAGGGCCACGAGACTTCGACCAGCGCGCAAAAATGGAGGCTCTAGACCCTTCCAGAGCCGAGATATCGAAGGTCAAAATTTGGACCTGAAAAAAAAAACATAAGGGGTAACACTGTCATTTTTTTTTTTTTTGGCCGAAATTTTGACCCCCTCCGATCTTCTTGAAACTCTGGATTCTGACAGAGGGCCACGAGACTTCGACCAGCGCGCAAAAATGGAGGCTCTAGACCCTTCCAGAGCCGAGATATCGAAGGTCAAAATTTGGACCTGAAAAAAAAACATAAGAGGTAACACTGTCTTTTTTTTTTTTTGGCCGAAATTTTGACCCCCTCCGATCTTCTTGAAACTCTGGATTCTGACAGAGGGCCACGAGACTTCGACCAGCGCGCAAAAATGGAGGCTCTAGACCCTTCCAGAGCCGAGATATCGAAGGTCAAAATTTGGACCTGAAAAAAAAACATAAGGGGTAACACTGTCATTTTTTTTTTTTTTTGGCCGAAATTTTGACCCCCTCCGATCTTCTTGAAACTCTGGATTCTGACAGAGGGCCACGAGACTTCGACCAGCGCGCAAAAATGGAGGCTCTAGACCCTTCCAGAGCCGAGATATCGAAGGTCAAAATTTGGACCTGAAAAAAAAACATAAGGGGTAACTGTCATTTTTTTTTTTGGCCGAAATTTTGACCCCCTCCGATCTTCTTGAAACTCTGGATTCTGACAGAGGGCCACGAGACTTCGACCAGCGCGCAAAAATGGAGGCTCTAGACCCTTCCAGAGCCAAGATATCGAAGGTCAAAATTTGGACCTGAAAAAAAAACATAAGGGGTAACACTGTCATTTTTTTTTTGGCCGAAATTTTGACCCCCTCCGATCTTCTTGAAACTCTGGATTCTGACAGAGGGCCACGAGACTTCGACCAGCGCGCAAAAATGGAGGCTCTAGACCCTTCCAGAGCCGAGATATCGAAGATCAAAATTTGGACCTGAAGATAAAACATAAGGGGTAACACTGTCATTTTTTTTTTTTGGCCGAAATTTTGACCCCCTCCGATCTTCTTGAAACTCTGGATTCTGACAGAGGGCCACGAGACTTCGACCAGCGCGCAAAAATGGAGGCTCTAGACCCTTCCAGAGCCGAGATATCGAAGGTCAAAATTTGGACCTGAAAAAAAAAAACATAAGGGGTAACACTGTCTTTTTTTTTTTTGGCCGAAATTTTGACCCCCTCCGATCTTCTTGAAACTCTGGATTCTGACAGAGGGCCACGAGACTTCGACCAGTGCGCAAAAATGGAGGCTCTAGACCCTTCCAGAGCCGAGATATCGAAGGTCAAAATTTGGACCTGAAAAAAAAACATAAGGGGTAACACTGTCATTTTTTTTTTTGGCCGAAATTTTGACCCCCTCCGATCTTCTTGAAACTCTGGATTCTGACAGAGGGCCACGAGACTTCGACCAGCGCGCAAAAATGGAGGCTCTAGACCCTTCCAGAGCCGAGATATCGAAGGTCAAAATTTGGACATGAAAAAAAAAACATAAGGGGTAACACTGTCATTTTTTTTTTTGGCCGAAATTTTGACCCCCTCCGATCTTCTTGAAACTCTGGATTCTGACAGAGGGCCACGAGACTTCGACCAGCGCGCAAAAATGGAGGCTCTAGACCCTTCCAGAGCCAAGATATCGAAGGTCAAAATTTGGACCTGAAAAAAAAACATAAGGGGTAACACTGTCATTTTTTTTTTGGCCGAAATTTTGACCCCCTCCGATCTTCTTGAAACTCTGGATTCTGACAGAGGGCCACGAGACTTCGACCAGCGCGCAAAAATGGAGGCTCTAGACCCTTCCAGAGCCGAGATATCGAAGGTCAAAATTTGGACCTGAAAAAAAAACATAAGGGGTAACACTGTCATTTTTTTTTTGGCCGAAATTTTGACCCCCTCCGATCTTCTTGAAACTCTGGATTCTGACAGAGGGCCACGAGACTTCGACCAGCGTGCAAAAATGGAGGCTCTAGACCCTTCCAGAGCCGAGATATCGAAGGTCAAAATTTGGACCTGAAAAAAAAACATAAGGGGTAACACTGTCATTTTTTTTTTTTGGCCGAAATTTTGACCCCCTCCGATCTTCTTGAAACTCTGGATTCTGACAGAGGGCCACGAGACTTCGACCAGCGCGCAAAAATGGAGGCTCTAGACCCTTCCAGAGCCGAGATATCGAAGGTCAAAATTTGGACCTGAAAAAAAAACATAAGGGGTAACACTGTCATTTTTTTTTGGCCGAAATTTTGACCCCCTCCGATCTTCTTGAAACTCTGGATTCTGACAGAGGGCCACGAGACTTCGACCAGCGCGCAAAAATGGAGGCTCTAGACCCTTCCAGAGCCGAGATATCGAAGGTCAAAATTTGGACCTGAAAAAAAAACATAAGGGGTAACACTGTCTTTTTTTTTTTTTTGGCCGAAATTTTGACCCCCTCCGATCTTCTTGAAACTCTGGATTCTGACAGAGGGCCACGAGACTTCGACCAGCGCGCAAAAATGGAGGCTCTAGACCCTTCCAGAGCCGAGATATCGAAGGTCAAAATTTGGACCTGAAAAAAAAACATAAGGGGTAACACTGTCTTTTTTTTTTTTTTGGCCGAAATTTTGACCCCCTCCGATCTTCTTGAAACTCTGGATTCTGACAGAGGGCCACGAGACTTCGACCAGCGCGCAAAAATGGAGGCTCTAGACCCTTCCAGAGCCGAGATATCAAAAGTCAAAATTTGGACCTGAAAAAAAAACATAAGGGGTAACACTGTCTTTTTTTTTTTTTTGCCGAAATTTTGACCCCCTCCGATCTTCTTGAAACTCTGGATTCTGACAGAGGGCCACGAGACTTCGACCAGCGCGCAAAAATGGAGGCTCTAGACCCTTCCAGAGCCGAGATATCGAAGGTCAAAATTTGGACCTGAAAAAAAAAACATAAGGGGTAACACTGTCTTTTTTTTTTTTGGCCGAAATTTTGACCCCCTCCGATCTTCTTGAAACTCTGGATTCTGACAGAGGGCCACGAGACTTCGACCAGCGCGCAAAAATGGAGGCTCTAGACCCTTCCAGAGCCGAGATATCGAAGGTCAAAATTTGGACCTGAAAAAAAACCATAAGGGGTAACACTGTCACTTTTTTTTTTGGCCGAAATTTTGACCCCCTCCGATCTTCTTGAAACTCTGGATTCTGACAGAGGGCCACGAGACTTCGACCAGCGCGCAAAAATGGAGGCTCTAGACCCTTCCAGAGCCGAGATATCGAAGGTCAAAATTTGGACATGAAAAAAAAACATAAGGGGTAACACTGTCATTTTTTTTTTTTGGCCGAAATTTTGATCCCCTCCGATCTTCTTGAAACTCTGGATTCTGACAGAGGGCCACGAGACTTCGACCAGCGCGCAAAAATGGAGGCTCTAGACCCTTCCAGAGCCAAGATATCGAAGGTCAAAATTTGGACCTGAAAAAAAACATAAGGGGTAACACTGTCATTTTTTTTTTGGCCGAAATTTTGACCCCCTCCGATCTTCTTGAAACTCTGGATTCTGACAGAGGGCCACGAGACTTCGACCAGCGCGCAAAAATGGAGGCTCTAGACCCTTCCAGAGCCGAGATATCGAAGGTCAAAATTTGGACCTGAAAAAAAAAACATAAGGGGTAACACTGTCATTTTTTTTTTTTGGCCAAAATTTTGACCCCCTCCGATCTTCTTGAAACTCTGGATTCTGACAGAGGGCCACGAGACTTCGACCAGCGCGCAAAAATGGAGGCTCTAGACCCTTCCAGAGCCGAAATATCGAAGGTCAAAATTTGGACCTGAAAAAAAAACATAAGGGGTAACACTGTCATTTTTTTTTTTTTGGCCGAAATTTTGACCCCCTCCGATCTTCTTGAAACTCTGGATTCTGAGAGAGGGCCACGAGACTTCGACCAGCGCGCAAAAATGGAGGCTCTAGACCCTTCCAGAGCCGAGATATCGAAGGTCAAAATTTGGACCTGAAAAAAAAACATAAGGGGTAACACTGTCATTTTTTTTTTCTGGTCAAAATTTTGAGTTTCAATATCTCAGCTCTGGAAGGGTCTACAGCCTAAATTTTTGCACCCAGGTCCATGTCTCGTGGCCCTCTATCAGAATCCAGAGTTTTGAGAAGATTGGAGAAACTTTATTTTTCACCCCCCCGAAAAAAAATGTAAGGGGTAACACTGTCATTTTTTTTTTCTGGTCAAAATTTTTGTCTTTCAATATCTCAGCTCTGGAAGGGTCTACAGCCTAAATTTTTGCACCCAGGTCCATGTCTCGTGGCCCTCTATCAGAATCCAGAGTTTTGAGAAGATTGGAGAAACTTTATTTTTCACCCCCCGAAAAAAAATGTAAGGGGTAACACTGTCATTTTTTTTTCTGGTCAAAATTTTGAGTTTCAATATCTCAGCTCTGGAAGGGTCTACAGCCTAAATTTTTGCACCCAGGTCCATTTCTCGTGGCCCTCTATCAGAATCCAGAGTTTTGAGAGGATTGGAGAAACTTTATTTTTCACCCCCCGAAAAAAAAATGTAAGGGGTAACACTGTCATTTTTTTTTCTGGTCAAAATTTTGAGTTTCAATATCTCAGCTCAGGAAGGGTCTACAGCCTAAATTTTTGCACCCAGGTCCATTTCTCGTGGCCCTCTATCAGAATCCAGAGTTTTGAGAAGATTGGAGAAACTTTATTTTTCACCCCCCCCCCCCCCCCAAAAAAAAATGTAAGGGCTAACACTCTCATTTTTTTTTTTCTGGTCAAAATTTTGAGTTTCAATATCTCAGCTCAGGAAGGGTCTACAGCGTAAATTTTTGCACCCAGGTCCATGTCTCGTGGCCCTCTATCAGAATCCAGAGTTTTGAGAAGATTGGAGAAACTTTATTTTTCACCCCCCGAAAAAAAATGTAAGGGGTAACACTGTCATTTTTTTTTTCTGGTCAAAATTTTGAGTCTCAATATCTCAGCTCAGGAAGGGTCTACAGCCTCAATTTTTGCACCCAGGTCCATGTCTCGTGGCCCTCTATCAGAATCCAGAGTTTTGAGAAGATTGGAGAAACTTTATTTTTCACCCCCCCGAAAAAAAATGTAAGGGGTAACACTGTCATTTTTTTTTTTCTGGTCAAAATTTTGAGTTTCAATATCTCAGCTCTGGAAGGGTCTACAGCCTAAATTTTTGCACCCAGGTCCATGTCTCGTGGCCCTCTATCAGAATCCAGAGTTTTGAGAAGATTGGAGAAACTTTATTTTTCACCCCCCGAAAAAAAATGTAAGGGGTAACACTGTCATTTTTTTTTCTTGTCAAAATTTTGAGTTTCAATATCTCAGCTCTGGAAGGGTCTACAGCCTAAATTTTTGCACCCAGGTCCATTTCTCGTGGCCCTCTATCAGAATCCAGAGTTTTGAGAAGATTGGAGAAACTTTATTTTTCACCCCCCAAAAAAAAAATGTAAGGGGTAACACTGTCATTTTTTTTTTTTGGCCGAAATTTTGACCCCCTCCGATCTTCTTGAAACTCTGGATTCTGACAGAGGGCCACGAGACTTCGACCAGCGCGCAAAAATGGAGGCTCTAGACCCTTCCAGAGCCGAGATATCGAAGGTCAAAATTTGGACCTGAAAAAAAAACATAAGGGGTAACACTGTCATTTTTTTTTTTGGCCGAAATTTTGACCCCCTACGATCTTCTTGAAACTCTGGATTCTGACAGAGGGCCACGAGACTTCGACCAGCGTGCAAAAATGGAGGCTCTAGACCCTTCCAGAGCCGAGATATCGAAGGTCAAAATTTGGACCTGAAAAAAAAACATAAGGTGTAACACTGTCTATTTTTTTTTTTTTTTTGGCCGAAATTTTGACCCCCTCCGATCTTCTTGAAACTCTGGATTCTGACAGAGGGCCACGAGACTTCGACCAGCGCGCAAAAATGGAGGCTCTAGACCCTTCCAGAGCCGAGATATCGAAGGTCAAAATTTGGACCTGAAAAAAAAAACATAAGGGGTAACACTGTCTTTTTTTTTTTTTTTGGCCGAAATTTTGACCCCCTCCGATCTTCTTGAAACTCTGGATTCTGACAGAGGGCCACGAGACTTCGACCAGCACGCAAAAATGGAGGCTCTAGACCCTTCCAGAGCCGAGATATCGAAGGTCAAAATTTGGACCTGAAAAAAAAACCATAAGGGGTAACACTGTCACTTTTTTTTTTGGCCGAAATTTTGACCCCCTCCGATCTTCTTGAAACTCTGGATTCTGACAGAGGGCCACGAGACTTCGACCAGCGCGCAAAAATGGAGGCTCTAGACCCTTCCAGAGCCGAGATATCGAAGGTCAAAATTTGGACATGAAAAAAAAACATAAGGGGTAACACTGTCATTTTTTTTTTTTGGCCGAAATTTTGACCCCCTCCGATCTTCTTGAAACTATGGATTCTGACAGAGGGCCACGAGACTTCGACCAGCGCGCAAAAATGGAGGCTCTAGACCCTTCCAGAGCCGAAATATCGAAGGTCAAAATTTGGACCTGAAAAAAAAACATAAGGGGTAACACTGTCATTTTTTTTTTTTGGCCGAAATTTTGACCCCCTCCGATCTTCTTGAAACTCTGGATTCTGACAGAGGGCCACGAGACTTCGACCAGCGCGCAAAAATGGAGGCTCTAGACCCTTCCAGAGCCGAGATATCGAAGGTCAAAATTTGGACCTGAAAAAAAAACTTAAGGGGTAACACTGTCATTTTTTTTTTTGGCCGAAATTTTGACCCCCTCCGATCTTCTTGAAACTCTGGATTCTGACAGAGGGCCACGAGACTTCGACCAGCGCGCAAAAATGGAGGCTCTAGACCCTTCCAGAGCCGAGATATCGAAGGTCAAAATTTGGACCTGAAAAAAAAAACATAAGGGGTAACACTGTCTTTTTTTTTTTTTGGCCGAAATTTTGACCCCCTCCGATCTTCTTGAAACTCTGGATTCTGACAGAGGGCCACGAGACTTCGACCAGCGCGCAAAAATGGAGGCTCTAGACCCTTCCAGAGCCGAGATATCGAAGGTCAAAATTTGGACCTGAAAAAAAAACATAAGGGGTAACACTGTCATTTTTTTTTTGGCCGAAATTTTGACCCCCTCCGATCTTCTTGAAACTCTGGATTCTGACAGGGCCACGAGACTTCGACCAGTGCGCAAAAATGGAGGCTCTAGACCCTTCCAGAGCCGAGATATCGAAGGTCAAAATTTGGACATGAAAAAAAAAACATAAGGGGTAACACTGTCATTTTTTTTTTGGCCGAAATTTTGACCCCCTCCGATCTTCTTGAAACTCTGGATTCTGACAGAGGGCCACGAGACTTCGACCAGCGCGCAAAAATGGAGGCTCTAGACCCTTCCAGAGCCAAGATATCGAAGGTCAAAATTTGGACCTGAAAAAAAAACATAAGGGGTAACACTGTCATTTTTTTTTTGGCCGAAATTTTGACCCCCTCCGATCTTCTTGAAACTCTGGATTCTGACAGAGGGCCACGAGACTTCGACCAGCGCGCAAAAATGGAGGCTCTAGACCCTTCCAGAGCCGAGATATCGAAGGTCAAAATTTGGACCTGAAAAAAAAAACATAAGGGGTAACACTGTCATTTTTTTTTTGGCCGAAATTTTGACCCCCTCCGATCTTCTTGAAACTCTGGATTCTGACAGAGGGCCACGAGACTTCGACCAGCGTGCAAAAATGGAGGCTCTAGACCCTTCCAGAGCCAAGATATCAAAGGTCAAAATTTGGACCTGAAAAAAAAACATAAGGGGTAACACTGTCATTTTTTTTTTTTGGTTGAAATTTTGACCCCCTCCGATCTTTTTGAAACTCTGGATTCTGACAGAGGGCCACGAGACTTCGACCAGCGCGCAAAAATGGAGGCTCTAGACCCTTCCAGAGCCGAGATATCGAAGGTCAAAATTTGGACCTGAAAAAAAAACATAAGGGGTAACACTGTCATTTTTTTTTTGGCCGAAATTTTGACCCCCTCCGATCTTCTTGAAACTCTGGATTCTGACAGAGGGCCACGAGACTTCGACCAGCGCGCAAAAATGGAGGCTCTAGACCCTTCCAGAGCCGAGATATCGAAGGTCAAAATTTGGACCTGAAAAAAAACATAAGGGGTAACATTGTCATTTTTTTTTTTTTGGCCGAAATTTTGACCCCCTCCGATCTTCTTGAAACTCTGGATTCTGACAGAGGGCCACGAGACTTCGACCAGCGCGCAAAAATGGAGGCTCTAGACCCTTCCAGAGCAGAGATATCGAAGGTCAAAATTTGGACCTGAAAAAAAAACATAAGGGGTAACACTGTCTTTTTTTTTTTTTTGGCCGAAATTTTGACCCCCTCCGATCTTCTTGAAACTCTGGATTCTGACAGAGGGCAACGAGACTTCGACCAGCGCGCAAAAATGGAGGCTCTAGACCCTTCCAGAGCTGAGATATCGAAGGTCAAAATTTGGACCTGAAAAAAAAACATAAGGGGTAACACTGTCATTTTTTTTTTTGGCCGAAATTTTGACCCCCTCCGATCTTCTTGAAACTCTGGATTCTGACAGAGGGCCACGAGACTTCGACCAGCGCGCAAAAATGGAGGCTCTAGACCCTTCCAGAGCCGAGATATCGAAGGTCAAAATTTGGACCTGAAAAAAAAAAAACATAAGGGGTAACACTGTCTTTTTTTTTTTTGGCCGAAATTTTGACCCCCTCCGATCTTCTTGAAACTCTGGATTCTGACAGAGGGCCACGAGACTTCGACCAGCGCGCAAAAATGGAGGCTCTAGACCCTTCCAGAGCCGAGATATCGAAGGTCAAAATTTGGACCTGAAAAAAAACCATAAGGGGTAACATTATCACTTTTTTTTTTTGGCCGAAATTTTGACCCCCTCCGATCTTCTTGAAACTCTGGATTCTGACAGAGGGCCACGAGACTTCGACCAGCGCGCAAAAATGGAGGCTCTAGACCCTTCCAGAGCCGAGATATCGAAGGTCAAAATTTGGACATGAAAAAAAAACATAAGGGGTAACACAGTCATTTTTTTTTTTTTTGGCCGAAATTTTGACCCCCTCCGATCTTCTTGAAACTCTGGATTCTGACAGAGGGCCACGAGACTTCGACCAGCGCGCAAAAATGGAGGCTCTAGACCCTTCCAGAGCCAAGATATCGAAGGTCAAAATTTGGACCTGAAAAAAAAACATAAGGGGTAACACTGTCATTTTTTTTTGGCCGAAATTTTGACCCCCTCCGATCTTCTTGAAACTCTGGATTCTGACAGAGGGCCACGAGACTTCGACCAGCGCGCAAAAATGGAGGCTCTAGACCCTTCCAGAGCCGAGATATCGAAGGTCAAAATTTGGACCTGAAAAAAAAAACATAAGGGGTAACACTGTCATTTTTTTTTTTTGGCCAAAATTTTGACCCCCTCCGATCTTCTTGAAACTCTGGATTCTGACAGAGGGCCACGAGACTTCGACCAGCGCGCAAAAATGGAGGCTCTAGACCCTTCCAGAGCCGAAATATCGAAGGTCAAAATTTGGACCTGAAAAAAAAACATAAGGGGTAACACTGTCATTTTTTTTTTTTTGGCCGAAATTTTGACCCCCTCCGATCTTCTTGAAACTCTGGATTCTGAGAGAGGGCCACGAGACTTCGACCAGCGCGCAAAAATGGAGGCTCTAGACCCTTCCAGAGCCGAGATATCGAAGGTCAAAATTTGGACTTGAAAAAAAAACATAAGGGGTAACACTGTCATTTTTTTTTTTTTGGCCGAAATTTTGACCCCCTCCGATCTTCTTGAAACTCTGGATTCTGACAGAGGGCCACGAGACTTCGACCAGCGCGCAAAAATGGAGGCTCTAGACCCTTCCAGAGCCGAGATATCGAAGGTCAAAATTTGGACCTGAAAAAAAAAAACATAAGGGGTAACACTGTCATTTTTTTTTTTTTTTTGGCCGAAATTTTGACCCCCTCCGATCTTCTTGAAACTCTGGATTCTGACAGAGGGCCACGAGACTTCGACCAGCGCGCAAAAATGGAGGCTCTAGACCCTTCCAGAGCCGAGATATCGAAGGTCAAAATTTGGACCTGAAAATAAAACATAAGGGGTAACACTGTCATTTTTTTTTTTTGGCCGAAATTTTGACCCCCTCCGATCTTCTTGAAACTCTGGATTCTGACAGAGGGCCACGAGACTTCGACCAGCGCGCAAAAATGGAGGCTCTAGACCCTTCCAGAGCCGAGATATCGAAGGTCAAAATTTGGACATGAAAAAAAAAACATAAGGGGTAACACTGTCAATTTTTTTTTTGGCCGAAATTTTGACCCCCTCCGATCTTCTTGATACTCTGGATTCTGACAGAGGGCCACGAGACTTCGACCAGCGCGCAAAAATGGAGGCTCTAGACCCTTCCAGAGCCAAGATATCGAAGGTCAAAATTTGGACCTGAAAAAAAAAACATAAGGGGTAACACTGTCATTTTTTTTTTTTGGCCGAAATTTTGACCCCCTCCGATCTTCTTGAAACTCTGGATTCTGACAGAGGGCCACGAGACTTCGACCAGCGCGCAAAAATGGAGGCTCTAGACCCTTCCAGAGCCGAGATATCGAAGGTCAAAATTTGGACCTGAAAAAAAAACATAAGGGGTAACACTGTCATTTTTTTTTTTGGCCGAAATTTTGACCCCCTCCGATCTTCTTGAAACTCTGGATTCTGACAGAGGGCCACGAGACTTCGACCAGCGTGCAAAAATGGAGGCTCTAGACCCTTCCAGAGCCGAGATATCGAAGGTCAAAATTTGGACCTGAAAAAAAAACATAAGGGGTAACACTGTCATTTTTTTTTTTTGGCCGAAATTTTGACCCCCTCCGATCTTCTTGAAACTCTGGATTCTGACAGAGGGCCACGAGACTTCGACCAGCGCGCAAAAATAGAGGCTCTAGACCCTTCCAGAGCCGAGATATCGAAGGTCAAAATTTGGACCTGAAAAAAAAAACATAAGGGGTAACACTGTCATTTTTTTTTGGCCGAAATTTTGACCCCCTCCGATCTTCTTGAAACTCTGGATTCTGACAGAGGGCCACGAGACTTCGACCAGCGCGCAAAAATGGAGGCTCTAGACCCTTCCAGAGCCGAGATATCGAAGGTCAAAATTTGGACCTGAAAAAAAAACATAAGGGGTAACACTGTCATTTTTTTTTTTTGGCCGAAATTTTGACCCCCTCCGATCTTCTTGAAACTCTGGATTCTGACAGAGGGCCACGAGACTTCGACCAGCGCGCAAAAATGGAGGCTCTAGACCCTTCCAGAGCCGAGATATCGAAGGTCAAAATTTGGACCTGAAAAAAAAACATAAGGGGTAACACTGTCATTTTTTTTTTTTTTGGCCGAAATTTTGACCCCCTCCGATCTTCTTGAAACTCTGGATTCTGACAGAGGGCCACGAGACTTCGACCAGCGCGCAAAAATGGAGGCTCTAGACCCTTCCAGAGCCGAGATATCGAAAGTCAAAATTTGGACCTGAAAAAAAAAACATAAGGGGTAACACTGTCTTTTTTTTTTTTTGGCAGAAATTTTGACCCCCTCCGATCTTCTTGAAACTCTGGATTCTGACAGAGGGCCACGAGACTTCGACCAGCGCGCAAAAATGGAGGCTCTAGACCCTTCCAGAGCTGAGATATCGAAGGTCAAAATTTGGACCTGAAAAAAAAAAACATAAGGGGTAACACTGTCTTTTTTTTTGGCCGAAATTTTGACCCCCTCCGATCTTCTTGAAACTCTGGATTCTGACAGAGGGCCACGAGACTTCGACCAGCGCGCAAAAATGGAGGCTCTAGACCCTTCCAGAGCCGAGATATCGAAGGTCAAAATTTGGACCTGAAAAAAAACCATAAGGGGTAACACTGTCACTTTTTTTTTTTGGCCGAAATTTTGACCCCCTCCGATCTTCTTGAAACTCTGGATTCTGAAAGAGGGCCACGAGACTTCGACCAGCGCGCAAAAATGGAGGCTCTAGACCCTTCCAGAGCCGAGATATCGAAGGTCAAAATTTGGACATGAAAAAAAAACATAAGGGGTAACACTGTCATTTTTTTTTTGGCCGAAATTTTGATCCCCTCCGATCTTCTTGAAACTCTGGATTCTGACAGAGGGCCACGAGACTTCGACCAGCGCGCAAAAATGGAGGCTCTAGACCCTTCCAGAGCCAAGATATCGAAGGTCAAAATTTGGACCTGAAAAAAAAACATAAGGGGTAACACTGTCATTTTTTTTTTGGCCGAAATTTTGACCCCCTCCGATCTTCTTGAAACTCTGGATTCTGACAGAGGGCCACGAGACTTCGACCAGCGCGCAAAAATGGAGGCTCTAGACCCTTCCAGAGCCGAGATATCGAAGGTCAAAATTTGGACCTGAAAAAAAAAACATAAGGGGTAACACTGTCATTTTTTTTTTTTTTTGGCCAAAATTTTGACCCCCTCCGATCTTCTTGAAACTCTGGATTCTGACAGAGGGCCACGAGACTTCGACCAGCGCGCAAAAATGGAGGCTCTAGACCCTTCCAGAGCCGAAATATCGAAGGTCAAAATTTGGACCTGAAAAAAAAACATAAGGGGTAACACTGTCATTTTTTTTTTTTTGGCCGAAATTTTGACCCCCTCCGATCTTCTTGAAACTCTGGATTCTGACAGAGGGCCACGAGACTTCGACCAGCGCGCAAAAATGGAGGCTCTAGACCCTTCCAGAGCCGAGATATCGAAGGTCAAAATTTGGACCTGAAAAAAAAACATAAGGGGTAACACTGTCATTTTTTTTTCTGGTCAAAATTTTGAGTTTCAATATCTCAGCTCTGGAAGGGTCTACAGCCTAAATTTTTGCACCCAGGTCCATGTCTCGTGGCCCTCTATCAGAATCCAGAGTTTTGAGAAGATTGGAGAAACTTTATTTTTCACCCCCCCGAAAAAAAATGTAAGGGGTAACACTGTCATTTTTTTTTCTGGTCAAAATTTTGACTTTCAATATCTCAGCTCTGGAAGGGTCTACAGCCTAAATTTTTGCACCCAGGTCCATGTCTCGTGGCCCTCTATCAGAATCCAAAGTTTTGAGAAGATTGGAGAAACTTTATTTTTCACCCCCCGAAAAAAAATGTAAGGGGTAACACTGTCATTTTTTTTTTCTGGTCAAAATTTTGAGTTTCAATATCTCAGCTCTGGAAGGGTCTACAGCCTAAATTTTTGCACCCAGGTCCATTTCTCGTGGCCCTCTATCAGAATCCAGAGTTTTGAGAGGATTGGAGAAACTTTATTTTTCACCCCCCGAAAAAAAAATGTAAGGGGTAACACTGTCATTTTTTTTTCTGGTCAAAATTTTGAGTTTCAATATCTCAGCTCAGGAAGGGTCTACAGCCTAAATTTTTGCACCCAGGTCCATGTCTCGTGGCCCTCTATCAGAATCCAGAGTTTTGAGAAGATTGGAGAAACTTTATTTTTCACCCCCCGAAAAAAAAATGTAAGGGGTAACACTGTCATTTTTTTTTCTGGTCAAAATTTTGAGTTTTAATATCTCAGCTCTGGAAGGGTCTACAGCCTAAATTTTTGCACCCAGGTCCATGTCTCGTGGCCCTCTATCAGAATCCAGAGTTTTGAGAAGATTGGAGAAACTTTATTTTTCACCCCCCGAAAAAAAATGTAAGGGGTAACACTGTCATTTTTTTTTTCTGGTCAAAATTTTGAGTTTCAATATCTCAGCTCTGGAAGGGTCTACAGCCTAAATTTTTGCACCCAGGTCCATTTCTCGTGGCCCTCTATCAGAATCCAGAGTTTTGAGAAGATTGAAGAAACTTTATTTTTCACCCCCCGAAAAAAAATGTAAGGGGTAACACTGTCATTTTTTTTTCTGGTCAAAAATTTGAGTTTCAATATCTCAGCTCTGGAAGGGTCTACAGCCTAAATTTTTGCACCCAGGTCCATTTCTCGTGGCCCTCTATCAGAATCCAGAGTTTTGAGAAGATTGGAGAAACTTTATTTTTCACCCCCCCCCCCCCCCCCAAAAAAATGTAAGGGCTAACACTCTCATTTTTTTTTTCTGGTCAAAATTTTGAGTTTCAATATCTCAGCTCAGGAAGGGTCTACAGCCTAAATTTTTGCACCCAGGTCCATGTCTCGTGGCCCTCTATCAGAATCCAGAGTTTTGAGAAGATTGGAGAAACTTTATTTTTCACCCCCCGAAAAAAATGTAAGGGGTAACACTGTCATTTTTTTTTTCTGGTCAAAATTTTGAGTCTCAATATCTCAGCTCAGGAAGGGTCTACAGCCTCAATTTTTGCACCCAGGTCCATGTCTCGTGGCCCTCTATCAGAATCCAGAGTTTTGAGAAGATTGGAGAAACTTTATTTTTCACCCCCCGAAAAAAAATGTAAGGGGTAACACTGTCATTTTTTTTTTCTGGTCAAAATTTTGAGTTTCAATATCTCAGCTCTGGAAGGGTCTACAGCCTAAATTTTTGCACCCAGGTCCATGTCTCGTGGCCCTCTATCGGATTCCAGAGTTTTGAGAAGATTGGAGAAACTTTATTTTTCACCCCCCCGAAAAAAAATGTAAGGGGTAACACTGTCATTTTTTTTTTTCTGGTCAAAATTTTGAGTTTCAATATCTCAGCTCTGGAAGGGTCTACAGCCTAAATTTTTGCACCCAGGTCCATGTCTCGTGGCCCTCTATCAGAATCCAGAGTTTTGAGAAGATTGGAGAAACTTTATTTTTCACCCCCCGAAAAAAAATGTAAGGGGTAACACTGTCATTTTTTTTTCTGGTCAAAATTTTGAGTTTCAATATCTCAGCTCTGGAAGGGTCTACAGCCTAAATTTTTGCACCCAGGTCCATTTCTCGTGGCCCTCTATCAGAATCCAGAGTTTTGAGAAGATTGGAGAAACTTTATTTTTCACCCCCCGAAAAAAAATGTAAGGGGTAACACTGTCATTTGTTTTTCTGGTCAAAATTTTGAGTTTCAATATCTCAGCTCAGGAAGGGTCTACAGCCTAAATTTTTGCACCCAGGTCCATGTCTCGTGGCCCTCTATCAGAATCCAGAGTTTTGAGAAGATTGGAGAAACTTTATTTTTCACCCCCCGAAAAAAAATGTAAGGGGTAACACTGTCATTTTTTTTTCTGGTCAAAATTTTGAGTTTCAATATCTCAGCTCTGGAAGGGTCTACAGCCTAAATTTTTGCACCCAGGTCCATTTCTCGTGGCCCTCTATCAGAATCCAGAGTTTTGAGAAGATTGGAGAAACTTTATTTTTCACCCCCCGAAAAAAAATGTAAGGGGTAACACTGTCATTTTTTTTTTTTCTGGTCAAAATTTTGAGTTTCAATATCTCAGCTCTGGAAGGGTCTACAGCCTAAATTTTTGCACCCAGGTCCATTTCTCGTGGCCCTCTATCAGAATCCAGAGTTTTGAGAAGATTGGAGAAACTTTATTTTTCACCCCCCGAAAAAAAATGTAAGGGGTAACACTGTCATTTTTTTTTTCTGGTCAAAATTTTGAGTTTCAATATCTCAGCTCAGGAAGGGTCTACAGCCTAATTTTTTTTCACCCAGGTCCATTTCTCGTGGCCCTCTATCAGAATCCAGAATTTTGAGAAGATTGGAGAAACTTTATTTTTCACCCCCCCAAAAAAAAAATGTAAGGGCTAACACTCTCATTTTTTTTGTCTGGTCAAAATTTTGAGTTTCAATATCTCAGCTCAGGAAGGGTCTACAGCCTAAATTTTTGCACCCAGGTCCATGTCTCGTGGCCCTCTATCAGAATCCAGAGTTTTGAGAAGATTGGAGAAACTTTATTTTTCACCCCCCGAAAAAAAATGTAAGGGGTAACACTGTCATTTTTTTTTTCTGGTCAAAATTTTGAGTCTCAATATCTCAGCTCAGGAAGGGTCTACAGCCTCAATTTTTGCACCCAGGTCCATGTCTCGTGGCCCTCTATCAGAATCCAGAGTTTTGAGAAGATTGGAGAAACTTTATTTTTCACCCCCCGAAAAAAAATGTAAGGGGTAACACTGTCATTTTTTTTTTTCTGGTCAAAATTTTGAGTTTCAATATCTCAGCTCTGGAAGGGTCTACAGCCTAAATTTTTGCACCCAGGTCCATGTCTCGTGGCCCTCTATCGGAATCCAGAGTTTTGAGAAGATTGGACAAACTTTATTTTTCACCCCCCCGAAAAAAAATGTAAGGGGTAACACTGTCATTTTTTTTTTCTGGTCAAAATTTTGAGTTTCAATATCTCAGCTCTGGAAGGGTCTACAGCCTAAATTTTTGCACCCAGGTCCATGTCTCGTGGCCCTCTATCAGAATCCAGAGTTTTGAGAAGATTGGAGAAACTTTATTTTTCACCCCCCGAAAAAAAATGTAAGGGGTAACACTGTCATTTTTTTTTTCTGGTCAAAATTTTGAGTTTCAATATCTCAGCTCTGGAAGGGTCTACAGCCTAAATTTTTGCACCCAGGTCCATTTCTCGTGGCCCTCTATCAGAATCCAGAGTTTTGAGAAGATTGGAGAAACTTTATTTTTCACCCCCCGAAAAAAAATGTAAGGGGTAACACTGTCATTTTTTTTTCTGGTCAAAATTTTGAGTTTCAATATCTCAGCTCAGGAAGGGTCTACAGCCTAAATTTTTGCACCCAGGTCCATGTCTCGTGGCCCTCTATCAGAATCCAGAGTTTTGAGAAGATTGGAGAAACTTTATTTTTCACCCCCCGAAAAAAAATGTAAGGGGTAACACTGTCATTTTTTTTCTGGTCAAAATTTTGAGTTTCAATATCTCAGCTCTGGAAGGGTCTACAGCCTAAATTTTTGCACCCAGGTCCATTTCTCGTGGCCCTCTATCAGAATCCAGAGTTTTGAGAAGATTGGAGAAACTTTATTTTTCACCCCCCGAAAAAAATGTAAGGGGTAACACTGTCATTTTTTTTTCTGGTCAAAATTTTGAGTTTCAATATCTCAGCTCTGGAAGGGTCTACAGCCTAAATTTTTGCACCCAGGTCCATTTCTCGTGGCCCTCTATCAGAATCCAGAGTTTTGAGAAGATTGGAGAAACTTTATTTTTCACCCCCCGAAAAAAAATGTAAGGGGTAACACTGTCATTTTTTTTTTTCTGGTCAAAATTTTGAGTTTCAATATCTCAGCTCAGGAAGGGTCTACAGCCTAAATTTTTGCACCAAGGTCCATTTCTCGTGGCCCTCTATCAGAATCCAGAGTTTTGAGAAGATTGGAGAAACTTTATTTTTCACCCCCCGAAAAAAAATGTAAGGGGTAACACTGTCATTTTTTTTTTCTGGTCAAAATTTTGAGTCTCAATATCTCAGCTCAGGAAGGGTCTACAGCCTCAATTTTTGCACCCAGGTCCATGTCTCGTGGCCCTCTATCAGAATCCAGAGTTTTGAGAAGATTGGAGAAACTTTATTTTTCACCCCCCGAAAAAAAATGTAAGGGGTAACACTGTCATTTTTTTTTCTGGTCAAAATTTTGAGTTTCAATATCTCAGCTCTGGAAGGGTCTACAGCCTAAATTTTTGCACCCAGGTCCATGTCTCGTGGCCCTCTATCAGAATCCAGAGTTTTGAGAAGATTGGAGAAACTTTATTTTTCACCCCCCCAAAAAAATGTAAGGGGTAACACTGTCATTTTTTTTTCTGGTCAAAATTTTGAGTTTCAATATCTCAGCTCTGGAAGGGTCTACAGCCTAAATTTTTGCACCCAGGTCCATGTCTCGTGGCCCTCTATCAGAATCCAGAGTTTTGAGAAGATTGGAGAAACTTTATTTTTCACCCCCCGAAAAAAAAAATGTAAGGGGTAACACTGTCATTTTTTTTTTCTGGTCAAAATTTTGAGTTTCAATATCTCAGCTCTGGAAGGGTCTACAGCCTCAATTTTTGCACCCAGGTCCATGTCTCGTGGCCCTCTATCAGAATCCGGGGTTTTGAGAAGATTGGAGAAACTTTATTTTTCACCCCCCGAAAAAAAATGTAAGGGGTAACACTGTCATTTTTTTTTCTGGTCAAAATTTTGAGTTTCAATATCTCAGCTCTGGAAGGGTCTACAGCCTAAATTTTTGCACCCAGGTCCATGTCTCGTGGCCCTCTATCAGAATCCAGAGTTTTGAGAAGATTGGAGAAACTTTATTTTTCACCCCCCGAAAAAAAATGTAAGGGGTAACACTGTGATTTTTTTTTTCTGGTCAAAATTTTGAGTCTCAATATCTCAGCTCAGGAAGGGTCTACAGCCTAAATTTTTGCACCCAGGTGCATTTCTCGTGGCCCTCTATCAGAATCCAGAGTTTTGAGAAGATTGGAGAAACTTTATTTTTCACCCCCCCAAAAAAATGTAAGGGGTAACACTCTCATTTTTTTTTTCTGGTCAAAATTTTGAGTTTCAATATCTCAGCTCAGGAAGGGTCTACAGCCTCAATTTTTGCACCCAGGTCCATGTCTCGTGGCCCTCTATCAGAATCCAGAGTTTTGAGAAGATTGGAGAAACTTTATTTTTCACCCCCCGAAA
Source organism: Cyprinella venusta (assembly GCA_038021265.1). Lineage (NCBI taxonomy): Eukaryota > Metazoa > Chordata > Actinopteri > Cypriniformes > Leuciscidae > Cyprinella > Cyprinella venusta. The sequence goes on from CM075863.1 coordinate 26,705,418, forward strand.
AAAATGTAAGGGGTAACACTGTCATTTTTTTTCTGGTCAAAATTTTGAGTCTCAATATCTCAGCTCAGGAAGGGTCTACAGCCTCAATTTTTGCACCCAGGTCCATGTCTCGTGGCCCTCTATCAGAATCCAGAGTTTTGAGAAGATTGGAGAAACTTTATTTTTCACCCCCCGAAAAAAAATGTAAGGGGTAACACTGTCATTTTTTTTTTCTGGTCAAAATTTTGAGTTTCAATATCTCAGCTCTGGAAGGGTCTACAGCCTAAATTTTTGCACCCAGGTCCATTTCTCGTGGCCCTCTATCAGAATCCAGAGTTTTGAGAAGATTGGAGAAACTTTATTTTTCACCCCCCGAAAAAATGTAAGGGGTAACACTGTCATTTTTTTTTTCTGGTCAAAATTTTGAGTTTCAATATCTCAGCTCAGGAAGGGTCTACAGCCTAAATTTTTGCACCCAGGTCCATGTCTCGTGGCCCTCTATCAGAATCCAGAGTTTTGAGAAGATTGGAGAAACTTTATTTTTCACCCCCCGAAAAAAAATGTAAGGGGTAACACTGTCATTTTTTTTTTCTGGTCAAAATTTTGAGTTTCAATATCTCAGCTCTGGAAGGTTCTACAGCCTAAATTTTTGCACCCAGGTCCATTTCTCGTGGCCCTCTATCAGAATCCAGAGTTTTGAGAAGATTGGAGAAACTTTATTTTTCATCCCCCGAAAAAAAATGTAAGGGGTAACACTGTCATTTTTTTTTCTGGTCAAAATTTTGAGTTTCAATATCTCAGCTCTGGAAGGGTCTACAGCCTAAATTTTTGCACCCAGGTCCATTTCTCGTGGCCCTCTATCAGAATCCAGAGTTTTGAGAAGATTGGAGAAACTTTATTTTTCACCCCCCGAAAAAAAATGTAAGGGGTAACACTGTCATTTTTTTTTCTGGTCAAAATTTTGAGTTTCAATATCTCAGCTCAGGAAGGGTCTACAGCCTAAATTTTTGCACCCAGGTCCATGTCTCGTGGCCCTCTATCAGAATCCAGAGTTTTGAGAAGATTGGAGAAACTTTATTTTTCAACCCCCGAAAAAAAATGTAAGGGGTAACACTGTCATTTTTTTTTTCTGGTCAAAATTTTGAGTTTCTATATCTCAGCTCTGGAAGGGTCTACAGCCTAAATTTTTGCACCCAGGTCCATGTCTCGTGGCCCTCTATCAGAATCCAGAGTTTTGAGAAGATTGGAGAAACTTTATTTTTCACCCCCCGAAAAAAAATGTAAGGGGTAACACTGTCATTTTTTTTTCTGGTCAAAATTTTGAGTTTCAATATCTCAGCTCTGGAAGGGTCTACAGCCTAAATTTTTGCACCCAGGTCCATTTCTCGTGGCCCTCTATCAGAATCCAGAGTTTTGAGAAGATTGGAGAAACTTTATTTTTCACCCCCCGAAAAAAAATGTAAGGGGTAACACTGTCATTTTTTTTTCTGGTCAAAATTTTGAGTTTCAATATCTCAGCTCTGGAAGGGTCTACAGCCTAAATTTTTGCACCCAGGTCCATTTCTCGTGGCCCTCTATCAGAATCCAGAGTTTTGAGAAGATTGGAGAAACATTATTTTTCACCCCCCGAAAAAAAATGTAAGGGGTAACACTGTCATTTTTTTTTCTGGTCAAAATTTTGAGTTTCAATATCTCAGCTCAGGAAGGGTCTACAGCCTAATTTTTTTCACCCAGGTCCATGTCTCGTGGCCCTCTATCAGAATCCAGAGTTTTGAGAAGATTGGAGAAACTTTATTTTTCATCCCCCGAAAAAAAATGTAAGGGGTAACACTGTCATTTTTTTTTTCTGGTCAAAATTTTGAGTCTCAATATCTCAGCTCAGGAAGGGTCTACAGCCTCAATTTTTGCACCCAGGTCCATGTCTCGTGGCCCTCTATCAGAATCCAGAGTTTTGAGAAGATTGGAGAAACTTTATTTTTCACCCCCCGAAAAAAAATGTAAGGGGTAACACTGTCATTTTTTTTTTCTGGTCAAAAATTTGAGTTTCAATATCTCAGCTCTGGAAGGGTCAACAGCCTAAATTTTTGCACCCAGGTCCATTTCTCGTGGCCCTCTATCAGAATCCAGAGTTTTGAGAAGATTGGAGAAACTTTATTTCCCCCCCCCCCCCCCCCCCCCAAAAAAATGTAAGGGGTAACACTGTCATTTTTTTTTCTGGTCAAAATTTTGAGTCACAATATCTCAGCTCAGGAAGGGTCTACAGCCTAAATTTTTGCACCCAGGTCCATGTCTCGTGGCCCTCTATCAGAATCCAGAGTTTTGAGAAGATTGGAGAAACTTTATTTTTCACCCCCCGAAAAAAAATGTAAGGGGTAACACTGTCATTTTTTTTTCTGGTCAAAATTTTGAGTCTCAATATCTCAGCTCAGGAAGGGTCTACAGCCTCAATTTTTGCACCCAGGTCCATGTCTCGTGGCCCTCTATCAGAATCCAGAGTTTTGAGAAGATTGGAGAAACTTTATTTTTTACCCCCCGAAAAAAAAAAATGTAAGGGGTAACACTGTCATTTTTTTTTTCTGGTCAAAATTTTGAGTTTCAATATCTCAGCTCTGGAAGGGTCTACAGCCTAAATTTTTGCACCCAGGTCCATGTCTCGTGGCCCTCTATCAGAATCCAGAGTTTTGAGAAGATTGGAGAAACTTTATTTTTCACCCCCCGAAAAAAAATGTAAGGGGTAACACTGTGATTTTTTTTTTCTGGTCAAAATTTTGAGTCTCAATATCTCAGCTCAGGAAGGGTCTACAGCCTAAATTTTTGCACCCAGGTGCATTTCTCGTGGCCCTCTATCAGAATCCAGAGTTTTGAGAAGATTGGAGAAACTTTATTTTTCACCCCCCCAAAAAAAATGTAAGGGGTAACACTCTCATTTTTTTTTTCTGGTCAAAATTTTGAGTTTCAATATCTCAGCTCAGGAAGGGTCTACAGCCTCAATTTTTGCACCCAGGTCCATGTCTCGTGGCCCTCTATCAGAATCCAGAGTTTTGAGAAGATTGGAGAAACTTTATTTTTCACCCCCCGAAAAAAATGTAAGGGGTAACACTGTCATTTTTTTTCTGGTCAAAATTTTGAGTCTCAATATCTCAGCTCAGGAAGGGTCTACAGCCTCAATTTTTGCACCCAGGTCCATGTCTCGTGGCCCTCTATCAGAATCCAGAGTTTTGAGAAGATTGGAGAAACTTTATTTTTCACCCCCCGAAAAAAAATGTAAGGGGTAACACTGTCATTTTTTTTTTCTGGTCAAAATTTTGAGTTTCAATATCTCAGCTCTGGAAGGGTCTACAGCCTAAATTTTTGCACCCAGGTCCATTTCTCGTGGCCCTCTATCAGAATCCAGAGTTTTGAGAAGATTGGAGAAACTTTATTTTTCACCCCCCGAAAAAAAATGTAAGGGGTAACACTGTCATTTTTTTTTTTTCTGGTCAAAATTTTGAGTTTCAATATCTCAGCTCAGGAAGGGTCTACAGCCTAAATTTTTGCACCCAGGTCCATGTCTCGTGGCCCTCTATCAGAATCCAGAGTTTTGAGAAGATTGGAGAAACTTTATTTTTCACCCCCCGAAAAAAAATGTAAGGGGTAACACTGTCATTTTTTTTTTCTGGTCAAAATTTTGAGTTTCAATATCTCAGCTCTGGAAGGGTCTACAGCCTAAATTTTTGCACCCAGGTCCATTTCTCGTGGCCCTCTATCAGAATCCAGAGTTTTGAGAAGATTGGAGAAACTTTATTTTTCATCCCCCGAAAAAAAATGTAAGGGGTAACACTGTCATTTTTTTTTCTGGTCAAAATTTTGAGTTTCAATATCTCAGCTCTGGAAGGGTCTACAGCCTAAATTTTTGCACCCAGGTCCATTTCTCGTGGCCCTCTATCAGAATCCAGAGTTTTGAGAAGATTGGAGAAACTTTATTTTTCACCCCCCGAAAAAAAATGTAAGGGGTAACACTGTCATTTTTTTTTCTGGTCAAAATTTTGAGTTTCAATATCTCAGCTCAGGAAGGGTCTACAGCCTAAATTTTTTCACCCAGGTCCATGTCTCGTGGCCCTCTATCAGAATCCAGAGTTTTGAGAAGATTGGAGAAACTTTATTTTTCACCTCCCGAAAAAAAATGTAAGGGGTAACACTGTCATTTTTTTTTCTGGTCAAAATTTTGAGTCTCAATATCTCAGCTCAGGAAGGGTCTACAGCCTCAATTTTTGCACCCAGGTCCATGTCTCATGGCCCTCTATCAGAATCCAGAGTTTTGAGAAGATTGGAGAAACTTTATTTTTCACCCCCCGAAAAAAAATGTAAGGGGTAACACTGTCATTTTTTTTTCTGGTCAAAATTTTGAGTCTCAATATCTCAGCTCAGGAAGGGTCTACAGCCTCAATTTTTGCACCCAGGTCCATGTCTCGTGGCCCTCTATCAGAATCCAGAGTTTTGAGAAGATTGGAGAAACTTTATTTTTCAACCCCCGAAAAAAAATGTAAGGGGTAACACTGTCATTTTTTTTTTCTGGTCAAAATTTTGAGTTTCTATATCTCAGCTCTGGAAGGGTCTACAGCCTAAATTTTTGCACCCAGGTCCATGTCTCGTGGCCCTCTATCAGAATCCAGAGTTTTGAGAAGATTGGAGAAACTTTATTTTTCACCCCCCGAAAAAAAATGTAAGGGGTAACACTGTCATTTTTTTTTCTGGTCAAAATTTTGAGTTTCAATATCTCAGCTCTGGAAGGGTCTACAGCCTAAATTTTTGCACCCAGGTCCATTTCTCGTGGCCCTCTATCAGAATCCAGAGTTTTGAGAAGATTGGAGAAACTTTATTTTTCACCCCCCGAAAAAAAATGTAAGGGGTAACACTGTCATTTTTTTTTCTGGTCAAAATTTTGAGTTTCAATATCTCAGCTCTGGAAGGGTCTACAGCCTAAATTTTTGCACCCAGGTCCATTTCTCGTGGCCCTCTATCAGAATCCAGAGTTTTGAGAAGATTGGAGAAACATTATTTTTCACCCCCCGAAAAAAAATGTAAGGGGTAACACTGTCATTTTTTTTTCTGGTCAAAATTTTGAGTTTCAATATCTCAGCTCAGGAAGGGTCTACAGCCTAATTTTTTTCACCCAGGTCCATGTCTCGTGGCCCTCTATCAGAATCCAGAGTTTTGAGAAGATTGGAGAAACTTTATTTTTCACCCCCCGAAAAAAAATGTAAGGGGTAACACTGTCATTTTTTTTTTCTGGTCAAAATTTTGAGTCTCAATATCTCAGCTCAGGAAGGGTCTACAGCCTCAATTTTTGCACCCAGGTCCATGTCTCGTGGCCCTCTATCAGAATCCAGAGTTTTGAGAAGATTGGAGAAACTTTATTTTTCACCCCCCGAAAAAAAATGTAAGGGGTAACACTGTCATTTTTTTTTTCTGGTCAAAAATTTGAGTTTCAATATCTCAGCTCTGGAAGGGTCAACAGCCTAAATTTTTGCACCCAGGTCCATTTCTCGTGGCCCTCTATCAGAATCCAGAGTTTTGAGAAGATTGGAGAAACTTTATTTCCCCCCCCCCCCCCCCCCCAAAAAAAATGTAAGGGGTAACACTGTCATTTTTTTTTCTGGTCAAAATTTTGAGTCACAATATCTCAGCTCAGGAAGGGTCTACAGCCTAAATTTTTGCACCCAGGTCCATGTCTCGTGGCCCTCTATCAGAATCCAGAGTTTTGAGAAGATTGGAGAAACTTTATTTTTCACCCCCCGAAAAAAAATGTAAGGGGTAACACTGTCATTTTTTTTTCTGGTCAAAATTTTGAGTCTCAATATCTCAGCTCAGGAAGGGTCTACAGCCTCAATTTTTGCACCCAGGTCCATGTCTCGTGGCCCTCTATCAGAATCCAGAGTTTTGAGAAGATTGGAGAAACTTTATTTTTTACCCCCCGAAAAAAAAAAATGTAAGGGGTAACACTGTCATTTTTTTTTTCTGGTCAAAATTTTGAGTTTCAATATCTCAGCTCTGGAAGGGTCTACAGCCTAAATTTTTGCACCCAGGTCCATGTCTCGTGGCCCTCTATCAGAATCCAGAGTTTTGAGAAGATTGGAGAAACTTTATTTTTCACCCCCCGAAAAAAAAATGTAAGGGGTAACACTGTCATTTTTTTTTCTGGTCAAAATTTTGAGTTTCAATATCTCAGCTCAGGAAGGGTCTACAGCCTAAATTTTTGCACCCAGGTCCATGTCTCGTGGCCCTCTATCAGAATCCAGAGTTTTGAGAAGATTGGGGAAACTTTATTTTTCACCCCCCGAAAAAAAATGTAAGGGGTAACACTGTCATTTTTTTTTCTGGTCAAAATTTTGATTCTCAATATCTCAGCTCAGGAAGGGTCTACAGCCTCAATTTTTGCACCCAGGTCCATGTCTCGTGGCCCTCTATCAGAATCCAGAGTTTTGAGAAGATTGGAGAAACTTTATTTTTCATCCCCCGAAAAAAAATGTAAGGGGTAACACTGTCATTTTTTTTTTCTGGTCAAAATTTTGAGTTTCAATATCTCAGCTCAGGAAGGGTCTACAGCCTCAATTTTTGCACCCAGGTCCATGTCTCGTGGCCCTCTATCAGAATCCAGAGTTTTGAGAAGATTGGAGAAACTTTATTTTTCACCCCCCGAAAAAAAATGTAAGGGGTAACACTGTCATTTTTTTTTTTCTGGTCAAAATTTTGAGTCTCAATATCTCAGCTCAGGAAGGGTCTACAGCCTCAATTTTTGCACCCAGGTCCATGTCTCGTGGCCCTCTATCAGAATCCAGAGTTTTGAGAAGATTGGAGAAACTTTATTTTTCACCCCCCGAAAAAAAATGTAAGGGGTAACACTGTCATTTTTTTTTCTGGTCAAAATTTTGAGTTTCAATATCTCAGCTCTGGAAGGGTCTACAGCCTAAATTTTTGCACCCAGGTCCATGTCTCGTGGCCCTCTATCAGAATCCAGAGTTTTGAGAAGATTGGAGAAACTTTATTTTTCACCCCCCGAAAAAAAATGTAAGGGGTAACACTGTGATTTTTTTTTTCTGGTCAAAATTTTGAGTCTCAATATCTCAGCTCAGGAAGGGTCTACAGCCTAAATTTTTGCACCCAGGTCCATGTCTCGTGGCCCTCTATCAGAATCCAGAGTTTTGAGAAGATTGGAGAAACTTTATTTTTTACCCCCCGAAAAAAAAAAATGTAAGGGGTAACACTGTCATTTTTTTTTTCTGGTCAAAATTTTGAGTTTCAATATCTCAGCTCTGGAAGGGTCTACAGCCTAAATTTTTGCACCCAGGTCCATGTCTCGTGGCCCTCTATCAGAATCCAGAGTTTTGAGAAGATTGGAGAAACTTTATTTTTCACCCCCCGAAAAAAAAATGTAAGGGGTAACACTGTCATTTTTTTTTCTGGTCAAAATTTTGAGTTTCAATATCTCAGCTCAGGAAGGGTCTACAGCCTAAATTTTTGCACCCAGGTCCATGTCTCGTGGCCCTCTATCAGAATCCAGAGTTTTGAGAAGATTGGGGAAACTTTATTTTTCACCCCCCGAAAAAAAATGTAAGGGGTAACACTGTCATTTTTTTTCTGGTCAAAATTTTGATTCTCAATATCTCAGCTCAGGAAGGGTCTACAGCCTCAATTTTTGCACCCAGGTCCATGTCTCGTGGCCCTCTATCAGAATCCAGAGTTTTGAGAAGATTGGAGAAACTTTATTTTTCATCCCCCGAAAAAAAATGTAAGGGGTAACACTGTCATTTTTTTTTTCTGGTCAAAATTTTGAGTTTCAATATCTCAGCTCAGGAAGGGTCTACAGCCTCAATTTTTGCACCCAGGTCCATGTCTCGTGGCCCTCTATCAGAATCCAGAGTTTTGAGAAGATTGGAGAAACTTTATTTTTCACCCCCCGAAAAAAAATGTAAGGGGTAACACTGTCATTTTTTTTTTCTGGTCAAAATTTTGAGTCTCAATATCTCAGCTCAGGAAGGGTCTACAGCCTCAATTTTTGCACCCAGGTCCATGTCTCGTGGCCCTCTATCAGAATCCAGAGTTTTGAGAAGATTGGAGAAACTTTATTTTTCACCCCCCGAAAAAAAATGTAAGGGGTAACACTGTCATTTTTTTTTCTGGTCAAAATTTTGAGTTTCAATATCTCAGCTCTGGAAGGGTCTACAGCCTAAATTTTTGCACCCAGGTCCATGTCTCGTGGCCCTCTATCAGAATCCAGAGTTTTGAGAAGATTGGAGAAACTTTATTTTTCACCCCCCGAAAAAAAATGTAAGGGGTAACACTGTGATTTTTTTTTTCTGGTCAAAATTTTGAGTCTCAATATCTCAGCTCAGGAAGGGTCTACAGCCTAAATTTTTGCACCCAGGTGCATTTCTCGTGGCCCTCTATCAGAATCCAGAGTTTTGAGAAGATTGGAGAAACTTTATTTTTCACCCCCCGAAAAAAAATGTAAGGGGTAACACTCTCATTTTTTTTTTCTGGTCAAAATTTTGAGTTTCAATATCTCAGCTCAGGAAGGGTCTACAGCCTCAATTTTTGCACCCAGGTCCATGTCTCGTGGCCCTCTATCAGAATCCAGAGTTTTGAGAAGATTGGAGAAACTTTATTTTTCACCCCCCGAAAAAAAATGTAAGGGGTAACACTGTCATTTTTTTTTTTCTGGTCAAAATTTTGAGTTTCAATATCTCAGCTCTGGAAGGGTCTACAGCCTAAATTTTTGCACCCAGGTCCATTTCTCGTGGCCCTCTATCAGAATCCAGAGTTTTGAGAAGATTGGAGAAACTTTATTTTTCACCCCCCGAAAAAAAATGTAAGGGGTAACACTGTCATTTTTTTTTCTGGTCAAAATTTTGAGTTTCAATATCTCAGCTCAGGAAGGGTCTACAGCCTAAATTTTTGCACCCAGGTCCATGTCTCGTGGCCCTCTATCAGAATCCAGAGTTTTGAGAAGATTGGAGAAACTTTATTTTTCACCCCCCGAAAAAAAATGTAAGGGGTAACACTGTCATTTTTTTTTCTGGTCAAAATTTTGAGTCTCAATATCTCAGCTTAGGAAGGGTCTACAGCCTAAATTTTTGCACCAAGGTCCATGTCTCGTGGCCCTCTATCAGAATCCAGAGTTTTGAGAAGATTGGAGAAACTTTATTTTTCACCCCCCGAAAAAAAATGTAAGGGTCATTTTTGTCATTTTTTTTTTTCTGGTCAAAATTTTGAGTTTCAATATCTCAGCTCTGGAAGGGTCTACAGCCTAAATTGTTGCACCCAGGTCCATTTCTCGTGGCCCTCTATCAGAATCCAGAGTTTTGAGAAGATTGGAGAAACTTTATTTTTCACCCCCCGAAAAAAAATGTAAGGGGTAACACTGTCATTTTTTTTTTCTGGTCAAAATTTTGAGTTTCAATATCTCAGCTCTGGAAGGGTCTACAGCCTAAATTTTTGCACCCAGGTCCATTTCTCGTGGCCCTCTATCAGAATCCAGAGTTTTGAGAAGATTGGAGAAACTTTATTTTTCACCCCCCGAAAAAAATGTAAGGGGCAACACTGTCATTTTTTTTTCTGGTCAAAATTTTGAGTTTCAAAATCTTAGCTCAGGAACGGTCTACAGCCTAAATTTTTTCACCCAGGTCCATGTCTCGTGGCCCTCTATCAGAATCCAGAGTTTTGAGAAGATTGGAGAAACTTTATTTTTCACCTCCCGAAAAAAAATGTAAGGGGTAACACTGTCATTTTTTTTTTCTGGTCAAAATTTTGAGTCTCAATATCTCAGCTCAGGAAGGGTCTACAGCCTCAATTTTTGCACCCAGGTCCATGTCTCATGGCCCTCTATCAGAATCCAGAGTTTTGAGAAGATTGGAGAAACTTTATTTTTCACCCCCCGAAAAAAAAATGTAAGGGGTAACACTGTCATTTTTTTTTCTGGTCAAAATTTTGAGTCTCAATATCTCAGCTCAGGAAGGGTCTACAGCCTCAATTTTTGCACCCAGGTCCATGTCTCGTGGCCCTCTATCAGAATCCAGAGTTTTGAGAAGATTGGAGAAACTTTATTTTTCAACCCCCGAAAAAAAATGTAAGGGGTAACACTGTCATTTTTTTTTTCTGGTCAAAATTTTGAGTTTCTATATCTCAGCTCTGGAAGGGTCTACAGCCTAAATTTTTGCACCCAGGTCCATGTCTCGTGGCCCTCTATCAGAATCCAGAGTTTTGAGAAGATTGGAGAAACTTTATTTTTCACCCCCCGAAAAAAAATGTAAGGGGTAACACTGTCATTTTTTTTTTTCTGGTCAAAATTTTGAGTTTCAATATCTCAGCTCTGGAAGGGTCTACAGCCTAAATTTTTGCACCCAGGTCCATTTCTCGTGGCCCTCTATCAGAATCCAGAGTTTTGAGAAGATTGGAGAAACATTATTTTTCACCCCCCGAAAAAAAATGTAAGGGGTAACACTGTCATTTTTTTTTCTGGTCAAAATTTTGAGTTTCAATATCTCAGCTCAGGAAGGGTCTACAGCCTAATTTTTTTTCACCCAGGTCCATGTCTCGTGGCCCTCTATCAGAATCCAGAGTTTTGAGAAGATTGGAGAAACTTTATTTTTCACCCCCCGAAAAAAAATGTAAGGGGTAACACTGTCATTTTTTTTCTGGTCAAAATTTTGAGTCTCAATATCTCAGCTCAGGAAGGGTCTACAGCCTCAATTTTTGCACCCAGGTCCATGTCTCGTGGCCCTCTATCAGAATCCAGAGTTTTGAGAAGATTGGAGAAACTTTATTTTTCACCCCCCGAAAAAAAATGTAAGGGGTAACACTGTCATTTTTTTTTCTGGTCAAAAATTTGAGTTTCAATATCTCAGCTCTGGAAGGGTCTACAGCCTAAATTTTTGCACCCAGGTCCATTTCTCGTGGCCCTCTATCAGAATCCAGAGTTTTGAGAAGATTGGAGAAACTTTATTTTTCACCCCCCGAAAAAAAAATGTAAGGGGTAACACTGTCATTTTTTTTTCTGGTCAAAATTTTGAGTTTCAATATCTCAGCTCAGGAAGGGTCTACAGCCTAAATTTTTGCACCCAGGTCCATGTCTCGTGGCCCTCTATCAGAATCCAGAGTTTTGAGAAGATTGGAGAAACTTTATTTTTCACCCCCCGAAAAAAAATGTAAGGGGTAACACTGTCATTTTTTTTTCTGGTCAAAATTTTGAGTTTCAATATCTCAGCTCTGGAAGGGTCTACAGCCTAAATTTTTGCACCCAGGTCCATTTCTCGTGGCCCTCCATCAGAATCCAGAGTTTTGAGAAGATTGGAGAAACTTTATTTTTCACCCCCCGAAAAAAAATGTAAGGGGTAACACTTTCATTTTTTTTTCTCGTCAAAATTTTGAGTTTCAATATCTCAGCTCTGGAAGGGTCTACAGCCTAAATTTTTGCACCCAGGTCCATTTCTCGTGGCCCTCTATCAGAATCCAGAGTTTTGAGAAGATTGGAGAAACTTTATTTTTCACCCCCCGAAAAAAAATGTAAGGGGTAACACTGTCATTTTTTTTTTCTGGTCAAAATTTTGAGTTTCAATATCTCAGCTCAGGAAGGGTCTACAGCCTAAATTTTTGCACCAAGGTCCATTTATCGTGGCCCTCTATCAGAATCCAGAGTTTTGAGAAGATTGGAGAAACTTTATTTTTCACCCCCCGAAAAAAAAATGTAAGGGGTAACACTGTCATTTTTTTTTTTCTGGTCAAAATTTTGAGTCTCAATATCTCAGCTCAGGAAGGGTCTACAGCCTCAATTTTTGCACCCAGGTCCATGTTTCGTGGCCCTCTATCAGAATCCAGAGTTTTGAGAAGATTGGAGAAACTTTATTTTTCACCCCCCGAAAAAAAATGTAAGGGGTAACACTGTCATTTTTTTTTTCTGGTCAAAATTTTGAGTTTCAATATCTCAGCTCTGGAAGGGTCTACAGCCTAAATTTTTGCACCCAGGTCCATGTCTCGTGGCCCTCTATCAGAATTCAGAGTTTTGAGAAGATTGGAGAAACTTTATTTTTCACCCCCCGAAAAAAAATGTAAGGGGTAACACTGTCATTTTTTTTTTCTGGTCAAAATTTTGAGTTTCAATATCTCAGCTCTGGAAGGGTCTACAGCCTAAATTTTTGCACCCAGGTCCATGTCTCGTGGCCCTCTATCAGAATCCAGAGTTTTGAGAACATTGGAGAAACTTTATTTTTCACCCCCCCGAAAAAAAATGTGAGGGGTAACACTGTCATTTTTTTTTCTGGTCAAAATTTTGAGTTTCAATATCTCAGCTCTGGAAGGGTCTAGAGCCTAAATTTTTTCACCCAGGTCCATGTCTCGTGGCCCTCTATCAGAATCCAGAGTTTTGAGAAGATTGGAGAAACTTTATTTTTCACCCCCCGAAAAAAAATGTAAGGGGTAACACTGTCATTTTTTTTTCTGGTCAAAATTTTGAGTCTCAATATCTCAGCTCAGGAAGGGTCTACAGCCTCAATTTTTGCACCCAGGTCCATGTCTCGTGGCCCTCTATCAGAATCCAGAGTTTTGAGAAGATTGGAGAAACTTTATTTTTCACCCCCCGAAAAAAAATGTAAGGGGTAACACTGTCATTTTTTTTTTCTGGTCAAAAATTTGAGTTTCAATATCTCAGCTCTGGAAGGGTCTACAGCCTAAATTTTTGCACCCAGGTCCATTTCTCGTGGCCCTCTATCAGAATCCAGAGTTTTGAGAAGATTGGAGAAACTTTATTTTTCACCCCCCCAAAAAAAATGTAAGGGGTAACACTGTCATTTTTTTTTTCTGGTCAAAATTTTGAGTTTCAATATCTCAGCTCAGGAAGGGTCTACAGCCTAAATTTTTGCACCCAGGTCCATGTCTCGTGGCCCTCTATCAGAATCCAGAGTTTTGAGAAGATTGGAGAAACTTTATTTTTCACCCCCCGAAAAAAAATGTAAGGGGTAACACTGTCATTTTTTTTTTCTGGTCAAAATTTTGAGTTTCAATATCTCAGCTCTGGAAGGGTCTACAGCCTAAATTTTTGCTCCCAGGTCCATGTCTCGTGGCCCTCTATCAGAATCCAGAGTTTTGAGAAGATTGGAGAAACTTTATTTTTCACCCCCCCCAAAAAAAATGTAAGGGGTAACACTGTCATTTTTTTTTTCTGGTCAAAATTTTGAGTTTCAATATCTCAGCTCAGGAAGGATCTACAGCCTAAATTTTTGCACCCAGGTCCATGTCTCGTGGCCCTCTATCAGAATCCAGAGTTTTGAGAAGATTGGAGAAACTTTATTTTTCACCCCCCGAAAAAAAAATGTAAGGGGTAACACTGTCATTTTTTTTTTCTGGTCAAAATTTTGAGTTTCAATATCTCAGCTCTGGAAGGGTCTACAGCCTAAATTTTTGCACCCAGGTCCATTTCTCGTGGCCCTCTATCAGAATCCAGAGTTTTGAGAAGATTGGAGAAACTTTATTTTTCACCCCCCGAAAAAAAATGTAAGGGGTAACACTGTCATTTTTTTTTCTGGTCAAAATTTTGAGTTTCAATATCTCAGCTCTGGAAGGGTCTACAGCCTAAATTTTTGCACCCAGGTCCATTTCTCGTGGCCCTCTATCAGAATCCAGAGTTTTGAGAAGATTGGAGAAACTTTATTTTTCACCCCCCGAAAAAAAATGTAAGGGGTAACACTGTCATTTTTTTTTTCTGGTCAAAATTTTGAGTTTCAATATCTCAGCTCAGGAAGGGTCTACAGCCTAAATTTTTGCACCAAGGTCCATTTCTCGTGGCCCTCTATCAGAATCCAGAGTTTTGAGAAGATTGGAGAAACTTTATTTTTCACCCCCCGAAAAAAAAATGTAAGGGGTAACACTGTCATTTTTTTTTCTGGTCAAAATTTTGAGTCTCAATATCTCAGCTCAGGAAGGGTCTACAGCCTCAATTTTTGCACCCAGGTCCATTTCTCGTGGCCCTCTATCAGAATCCAGAGTTTTGAGAAGATTGGAGAAACTTTATTTTTCACCCCCCGAAAAAAAATGTAAGGGGTAACACTGTCATTTTTTTTTTTCTGGTCAAAATTTTGAGTTTCAATATCTCAGCTCAGGAAGGGTCTACAGCCTAAATTTTTGCACCAAGGTCCATTTCTCGTGGCCCTCTATCAGAATCCAGAGTTTTGAGAAGATTGGAGAAACTTTATTTTTCACCCCCCGAAAAAAAAATGTAAGGGGTAACACTGTCATTTTTTTTTCTGGTCAAAATTTTGAGTCTCAATATCTCAGCTCAGGAAGGGTCTACAGCCTCAATTTTTGCACCCAGGTCCATGTCTCGTGGCCCTCTATCAGAATCCAGAGTTTTGAGAAGATTGGAGAAACTTTATTTTTCACCCCCCGAAAAAAAATGTAAGGGGTAACACTGTCATTTTTTTTTCTGGTCAAAATTTTGAGTTTCAATATCTCAGCTCTGGAAGGGTCTACAGCCTAAATTTTTGCACCCAGGTCCATTTCTCGTGGCCCTCCATCAGAATCCAGAGTTTTGAGAAGATTGGAGAAACTTTATTTTTCACCCCCCGAAAAAAAATGTAAGGGGTAACACTTTCATTTTTTTTTCTCGTCAAAATTTTGAGTTTCAATATCTCAGCTCTGGAAGGGTCTACAGCCTAAATTTTTGCACCCAGGTCCATTTCTCGTGGCCCTCTATCAGAATCCAGAGTTTTGAGAAGATTGGAGAAACTTTATTTTTCACCCCCCGAAAAAAAATGTAAGGGGTAACACTGTCATTTTTTTTTCTGGTCAAAATTTTGAGTTTCAATATCTCAGCTCAGGAAGGGTCTACAGCCTAATTTTTTTTCACCCAGGTCCATGTCTCGTGGCCCTCTATCAGAATCCAGAGTTTTGAGAAGATTGGAGAAACTTTATTTTTCACCCCCCGAAAAAAAATGTAAGGGGTAACACTGTCATTTTTTTTTCTGGTCAAAATTTTGAGTCTCAATATCTCAGCTCAGGAAGGGTCTACAGCCTCAATTTTTGCACCCAGGTCCATGTCTCGTGGCCCTCTATCAGAATCCAGAGTTTTGAGAAGATTGGAGAAACTTTATTTTTCACCCCCCGAAAAAAAATGTAAGGGGTAACACTGTCATTTTTTTTCTGGTCAAAAATTTGAGTTTCAATATCTCAGCTCTGGAAGGGTCTACAGCCTAAATTTTTGCACCCAGGTCCATTTCTCGTGGCCCTCTATCAGAATCCAGAGTTTTGAGAAGATTGGAGAAACTTTATTTTTCACCCCCCGAAAAAAAAATGTAAGGGGTAACACTGTCATTTTTTTTTCTGGTCAAAATTTTGAGTTTCAATATCTCAGCTCAGGAAGGGTCTACAGCCTAAATTTTTGCACCCAGGTCCATGTCTCGTGGCCCTCTATCAGAATCCAGAGTTTTGAGAAGATTGGAGAAACTTTATTTTTCACCCCCCGAAAAAAAATGTAAGGGGTAACACTGTCATTTTTTTTTCTGGTCAAAATTTTGAGTTTCAATATCTCAGCTCTGGAAGGGTCTACAGCCTAAATTTTTGCACCCAGGTCCATTTCTCGTGGCCCTCCATCAGAATCCAGAGTTTTGAGAAGATTGGAGAAACTTTATTTTTCACCCCCCGAAAAAAAATGTAAGGGGTAACACTTTCATTTTTTTTTCTCGTCAAAATTTTGAGTTTCAATATCTCAGCTCTGGAAGGGTCTACAGCCTAAATTTTTGCACCCAGGTCCATTTCTCGTGGCCCTCTATCAGAATCCAGAGTTTTGAGAAGATTGGAGAAACTTTATTTTTCACCCCCCGAAAAAAAATGTAAGGGGTAACACTGTCATTTTTTTTTTCTGGTCAAAATTTTGAGTTTCAATATCTCAGCTCAGGAAGGGTCTACAGCCTAAATTTTTGCACCAAGGTCCATTTATCGTGGCCCTCTATCAGAATCCAGAGTTTTGAGAAGATTGGAGAAACTTTATTTTTCACCCCCCGAAAAAAAAATGTAAGGGGTAACACTGTCATTTTTTTTTCTGGTCAAAATTTTGAGTCTCAATATCTCAGCTCAGGAAGGGTCTACAGCCTCAATTTTTGCACCCAGGTCCATGTCTCGTGGCCCTCTATCAGAATCCAGAGTTTTGAGAAGATTGGAGAAACTTTATTTTTCACCCCCCGAAAAAAAATGTAAGGGGTAACACTGTCATTTTTTTTTTCTGGTCAAAATTTTGAGTTTCAATATCTCAGCTCTGGAAGGGTCTACAGCCGAAATTTTTGCACCCAGGTCCATGTCTCGTGGCCCTCTATCAGAATTCAGAGTTTTGAGAAGATTGGAGAAACTTTATTTTTCACCCCCCGAAAAAAAATGTAAGGGGTAACACTGTCATTTTTTTTTCTGGTCAAAATTTTGAGTTTCAATATCTCAGCTCTGGAAGGGTCTACAGCCTAAATTTTTGCACCCAGGTCCATGTCTCGTGGCCCTCTATCAGAATCCAGAGTTTTGAGAAGATTGGAGAAACTTTATTTTTCACCCCCCCGAAAAAAAATGTGAGGGGTAACACTGTCATTTTTTTTTCTGGTCAAAATTTTGAGTTTCAATATCTCAGCTCTGGAAGGGTCTAGAGCCTAAATTTTTTCACCCAGGTCCATGTCTCGTGGCCCTCTATCAGAATCCAGAGTTTTGAGAAGATTGGAGAAACTTTATTTTTCACCCCCCGAAAAAAAATGTAAGGGGTAACACTGTCATTTTTTTTTTCTGGTCAAAATTTTGAGTCTCAATATCTCAGCTCAGGAAGGGTCTACAGCCTCAATTTTTGCACCCAGGTCCATGTCTCGTGGCCCTCTATCAGAATCCAGAGTTTTGAGAAGATTGGAGAAACTTTATTTTTCACCCCCCGAAAAAAAATGTAAGGGGTAACACTGTCATTTTTTTTTTCTGGTCAAAAATTTGAGTTTCAATATCTCAGCTCTGGAAGGGTCTACAGCCTAAATTTTTGCACCCAGGTCCATTTCTCGTGGCCCTCTATCAGAATCCAGAGTTTTGAGAAGATTGGAGAAACTTTATTTTTCACCCCCCGAAAAAAAATGTAAGGGGTAACACTGTCATTTTTTTTTTCTGGTCAAAATTTTGAGTTTCAATATCTCAGCTCAGGAAGGGTCTACAGCCTAAATTTTTGCACCAAGGTCCATTTCTCGTGGCCCTCTATCAGAATCCAGAGTTTTGAGAAGATTGGAGAAACTTTATTTTTCACCCCCCGAAAAAAAAATGTAAGGGGTAACACTGTCATTTTTTTTTTCTGGTCAAAATTTTGAGTCTCAATATCTCAGCTCAGGAAGGGTCTACAGCCTCAATTTTTGCACCCCGGTCCATTTCTCGTGGCCCTCTATCAGAATCCAGAGTTTTGAGAAGATTGGAGAAACTTTATTTTTCACCCCCCGAAAAAAAATGTAAGGGGTAACACTGTCATTTTTTTTTTCTGGTCAAAATTTTGAGTTTCAATATCTCAGCTCAGGAAGGGTCTACAGCCTAAATTTTTGCACCAAGGTCCATTTCTCGTGGCCCTCTATCAGAATCCAGAGTTTTGAGAAGATTGGAGAAACTTTATTTTTCACCCCCCGAAAAAAAAAATGTAAGGGGTAACACTGTCATTTTTTTTTCTGGTCAAAATTTTGAGTCTCAATATCTCAGCTCAGGAAGGGTCTACAGCCTCAATTTTTGCACCCAGGTCCATGTCTCGTGGCCCTCTATCAGAATCCAGAGTTTTGAGAAGATTGGAGAAACTTTATTTTTCACCCCCCGAAAAAAAATGTAAGGGGTAACACTGTCATTTTTTTTTCTGGTCAAAATTTTGAGTTTCAATATCTCAGCTCTGGAAGGGTCTACAGCCTAAATTTTTGCACCCAGGTCCATTTCTCGTGGCCCTCCATCAGAATCCAGAGTTTTGAGAATATTGGAGAAACTTTATTTTTCACCCCCCGAAAAAAAATGTAAGGGGTAACACTTTCATTTTTTTTTCTCGTCAAAATTTTGAGTTTCAATATCTCAGCTCTGGAAGGGTCTACAGCCTAAATTTTTGCACCCAGGTCCATTTCTCGTGGCCCTCTATCAGAATCCAGAGTTTTGAGAAGATTGGAGAAACTTTATTTTTCACCCCCCGAAAAAAAATGTAAGGGGTAACACTGTCATTTTTTTTTCTGGTCAAAATTTTGAGTTTCAATATCTCAGCTCAGGAAGGGTCTACAGCCTAATTTTTTTTCACCCAGGTCCATGTCTCGTGGCCCTCTATCAGAATCCAGAGTTTTGAGAAGATTGGAGAAACTTTATTTTTCACCCCCCGAAAAAAAATGTAAGGGGTAACACTGTCATTTTTTTTTCTGGTCAAAATTTTGAGTCTCAATATCTCAGCTCAGGAAGGGTCTACAGCCTCAATTTTTGCACCCAGGTCCATTTCTCGTGGCCCTCTATCAGAATCCAGAGTTTTGAGAAGATTGGAGAAACTTTATTTTTCACCCCCCGAAAAAAAAATGTAAGGGGTAACACTGTCATTTTTTTTTCTGGTCAAAATTTTGAGTTTCAATATCTCAGCTCAGGAAGGGTCTACAGCCTAAATTTTTGCACCCAGGTCCATGTCTCGTGGCCCTCTATCAGAATCCAGAGTTTTGAGAAGATTGGAGAAACTTTATTTTTCACCCCCCGAAAAAAAATGTAAGGGGTAACACTGTCATTTTTTTTTCTGGTCAAAATTTTGAGTTTCAATATCTCAGCTCTGGAAGGGTCTACAGCCTAAATTTTTGCACCCAGGTCCATTTCTCGTGGCCCTCCATCAGAATCCAGAGTTTTGAGAAGATTGGAGAAACTTTATTTTTCACCCCCCGAAAAAAAATGTAAGGGGTAACACTTTCATTTTTTTTTCTCGTCAAAATTTTGAGTTTCAATATCTCAGCTCTGGAAGGGTCTACAGCCTAAATTTTTGCACCCAGGTCCATTTCTCGTGGCCCTCTATCAGAATCCAGAGTTTTGAGAAGATTGGAGAAACTTTATTTTTCACCCCCCGAAAAAAAATGTAAGGGGTAACACTGTCATTTTTTTTTTTCTGGTCAAAATTTTGAGTTTCAATATCTCAGCTCAGGAAGGGTCTACAGCCTAAATTTTTGCACCAAGGTCCATTTATCGTGGCCCTCTATCAGAATCCAGAGTTTTGAGAAGATTGGAGAAACTTTATTTTTCACCCCCCGAAAAAAAAATGTAAGGGGTAACACTGTCATTTTTTTTTTCTGGTCAAAATTTTGAGTCTCAATATCTCAGCTCAGGAAGGGTCTACAGCCTCAATTTTTGCACCCAGGTCCATGTCTCGTGGCCCTCTATCAGAATCCAGAGTTTTGAGAAGATTGGAGAAACTTTATTTTTCACCCCCCGAAAAAAAATGTAAGGGGTAACACTGTCATTTTTTTTTTCTGGTCAAAATTTTGAGTTTCAATATCTCAGCTCTGGAAGGGTCTACAGCCTAAATTTTTGCACCCAGGTCCATGTCTCGTGGCCCTCTATCAGAATTCAGAGTTTTGAGAAGATTGGAGAAACTTTATTTTTCACCCCCCGAAAAAAAATGTAAGGGGTAACACTGTCATTTTTTTTTCTGGTCAAAATTTTGAGTTTCAATATCTCAGCTCTGGAAGGGTCTACAGCCTAAATTTTTGCACCCAGGTCCATGTCTCGTGGCCCTCTATCAGAATCCAGAGTTTTGAGAAGATTGGAGAAACTTTATTTTTCACCCCCCCCGAAAAAAAATGTGAGGGGTAACACTGTCATTTTTTTTTCTGGTCAAAATTTTGAGTTTCAATATCTCAGCTCTGGAAGGGTCTAGAGCCTAAATTTTTTCACCCAGGTCCATGTCTCGTGGCCCTCTATCAGAATCCAGAGTTTTGAGAAGATTGGAGAAACTTTATTTTTCACCCCCCGAAAAAAATGTAAGGGGTAACACTGTCATTTTTTTTTTCTGGTCAAAATTTTGAGTCTCAATATCTCAGCTCAGGAAGGGTCTACAGCCTCAATTTTTGCACCCAGGTCCATGTCTCGTGGCCCTCTATCAGAATCCAGAGTTTTGAGAAGATTGGAGAAACTTTATTTTTCACCCCCCGAAAAAAAATGTAAGGGGTAACACTGTCATTTTTTTTTTCTGGTCAAAAATTTGAGTTTCAATATCTCAGCTCTGGAAGGGTCTACAGCCTAAATTTTTGCACCCAGGTCCATTTCTCGTGGCCCTCTATCAGAATCCAGAGTTTTGAGAAGATTGGAGAAACTTTATTTTTCACCCCCCCCCCCAAAAAAAATGTAAGGGGTAACACTGTCATTTTTTTTTTCTGGTCAAAATTTTGAGTTTCAATATCTCAGCTCAGGAAGGGTCTACAGCCTAAATTTTTGCACCCAGGTCCATGTCTCGTGGCCCTCTATCAGAATCCAGAGTTTTGAGAAGATTGGAGAAACTTTATTTTTCACCCCCCGTAAAAATGTAAGGGGTAACACTGTCATTTTTTTTTCTGGTCAAAATTTTGACTTTCAATATCTCAGCTCTGGAAGGGTCTACAGCCTAAATTTTTGCACCCAGGTCCATGTCTCGTGGCCCTCTATCAGAATCCAGAGTTTTGAGAAGATTGGAGAAACTTTATTTTTCACCCCCCCCCAAAAAAATGTAAGGGGTAACACTGTCATTTTTTTTTTCTGGTCAAAATTTTGAGTTTCAATATCTCAGCTCAGGAAGGATCTACAGCCTAAATTTTTGCACCCAGGTCCATGTCTCGTGGCCCTCTATCAGAATCCAGAGTTTTGAGAAGATTGGAGAAACTTTATTTTTCACCCCCCGAAAAAAAATGTAAGGGGTAACACTGTCATTTTTTTTTCTGGTCAAAATTTTGAGTTTCAATATCTCAGCTCTGGAAGGGTCTACAGCCTAAATTTTTGCACCCAGGTCCATTTCTCGTGGCCCTCTATCAGAATCCAGAGTTTTGAGAAGATTGGAGAAACTTTATTTTTCACCCCCCGAAAAAAAATGTAAGGGGTAACACTGTCATTTTTTTTTTCTGGTCAAAATTTTGAGTTTCAATATCTCAGCTCAGGAAGGGTCTACAGCCTAAATTTTTGCACCAAGGTCCATTTCTCGTGGCCCTCTATCAGAATCCAGAGTTTTGAGAAGATTGGAGAAACTTTATTTTTCACCCCCCGAAAAAAAATGTAAGGGGTAACACTGTCATTTTTTTTTCTGGTCAAAATTTTGAGTCTCAATATCTCAGCTCAGGAAGGGTCTACAGCCTCAATTTTTGCACCAAGGTCCATTTCTCGTGGCCCTCTATCAGAATCCAGAGTTTTGAGAAGATTGGAGAAACTTTATTT
Source organism: Cyprinella venusta (assembly GCA_038021265.1). Taxonomy (NCBI): domain Eukaryota; kingdom Metazoa; phylum Chordata; class Actinopteri; order Cypriniformes; family Leuciscidae; genus Cyprinella; species Cyprinella venusta. Next base: position 26,726,811 of record CM075863.1, read on the forward strand.
TTCACCCCCCGAAAAAAAAATGTAAGGGGTAACACTGTCATTTTTTTTTCTGGTCAAAATTTTGAGTCTCAATATCTCAGCTCAGGAAGGGTCTACAGCCTCAATTTTTGCACCCAGGTCCATGTCTCGTGGCCCTCTATCAGAATCCAGAGTTTTGAGAAGATTGGAGAAACTTTATTTTTCACCCCCCGAAAAAAAATGTAAGGGGTAACACTGTCATTTTTTTTTCTGGTCAAAATTTTGAGTTTCAATATCTCAGCTCTGGAAGGGTCTACAGCCTAAATTTTTGCACCCAGGTCCATTTCTCGTGGCCCTCCATCAGAATCCAGAGTTTTGAGAAGATTGGAGAAACTTTATTTTTCACCCCCCGAAAAAAAATGTAAGGGGTAACACTTTCATTTTTTTTTTCTCGTCAAAATTTTGAGTTTCAATATCTCAGCTCTGGAAGGGTCTACAGCCTAAATTTTTGCACCCAGGTCCATTTCTCGTGGCCCTCTATCAGAATCCAGAGTTTTGAGAAGATTGGAGAAACTTTATTTTTCACCCCCCGAAAAAAAATGTAAGGGGTAACACTGTCATTTTTTTTTTCTGGTCAAAATTTTGAGTTTCAATATCTCAGCTCAGGAAGGGTCTACAGCCTAAATTTTTGCACCAAGGTCCATTTATCGTGGCCCTCTATCAGAATCCAGAGTTTTGAGAAGATTGGAGAAACTTTATTTTTCACCCCCCGAAAAAAAAATGTAAGGGGTAACACTGTCATTTTTTTTTTTCTGGTCAAAATTTTGAGTCTCAATATCTCAGCTCAGGAAGGGTCTACAGCCTCAATTTTTGCACCCAGGTCCATGTCTCGTGGCCCTCTATCAGAATCCAGAGTTTTGAGAAGATTGGAGAAACTTTATTTTTCACCCCCCGAAAAAAAATGTAAGGGGTAACACTGTCATTTTTTTTTTCTGGTCAAAATTTTGAGTTTCAATATCTCAGCTCTGGAAGGGTCTACAGCCTAAATCTTTGCACCCAGGTCCATGTCTCGTGGCCCTCTATCAGAATTCAGAGTTTTGAGAAGATTGGAGAAACTTTATTTTTCACCCCCCGAAAAAAAATGTAAGGGGTAACACTGTCATTTTTTTTTTCTGGTCAAAATTTTGAGTTTCAATATCTCAGCTCTGGAAGGGTCTACAGCCTCAATTTTTGCACCCAGGTCCATGTCTCGTGGCCCTCTATCAGAATCCAGAGTTTTGAGAAGATTGGAGAAACTTTATTTTTCACCCCCCGAAAAAAAATGTAAGGGGTAACACTGTCATTTTTTTTTCTGGTCAAAAATTTGAGTTTCAATATCTCAGCTCTGGAAGGGTCTACAGCCTAAATTTTTGCACCCAGGTCCATTTCTCGTGGCCCTCTATCAGAATCCAGAGTTTTGAGAAGATTGGAGAAACTTTATTTTTCACCCCCCCAAAAAAAATGTAAGGGGTAACACTGTCATTTTTTTTTTCTGGTCAAAATTTTGAGTTTCAATATCTCAGCTCAGGAAGGGTCTACAGCCTAAATTTTTGCACCCAGGTCCATGTCTCGTGGCCCTCTATCAGAATCCAGAGTTTTGAGAAGATTGGAGAAACTTTATTTTTCACCCCCCGAAAAAAAATGTAAGGGGTAACACTGTCATTTTTTTTTTCTGGTCAAAATTTTGACTTTCAATATCTCAGCTCTGGAAGGGTCTACAGCCTAAATTTTTGCACCCAGGTCCATGTCTCGTGGCCCTCTATCAGAATCCAGAGTTTTGAGAAGATTGGAGAAACTTTATTTTTCACCCCCCCAAAAAAAAATGTAAGGGGTAATACTGTCATTTTTTTTTTCTGGTCAAAATTTTGAGTTTCAATATCTCAGCTCAGGAAGGATCTACAGCCTAAATTTTTGCACCCAGGTCCATGTCTCGTGGCCCTCTATCAGAATCCAGAGTTTTGAGAAGATTGGAGAAACTTTATTTTTCACCCCCCGAAAAAAAAATGTAAGGGGTAACACTGTCATTTTTTTTTTCTGGTCAAAATTTTGAGTTTCAATATCTCAGCTCTGGAAGGGTCTACAGCCTAAATTTTTGCACCCAGGTCCATTTCTCGTGGCCCTCTATCAGAATCCAGAGTTTTGAGAAGATTGGAGAAACTTTATTTTTCACCCCCCGAAAAAAAATGTAAGGGGTAACACTGTCATTTTTTTTTCTGGTCAAAATTTTGAGTTTCAATATCTCAGCTCTGGAAGGGTCTACAGCCTAAATTTTTGCACCCAGGTCCATTTCTCGTGGCCCTCTATCAGAATCCAGAGTTTTGAGAAGATTGGAGAAACTTTATTTTTCACCCCCCGAAAAAAAATGTAAGGGGTAACACTGTCATTTTTTTTCTGGTCAAAATTTTGAGTTTCAATATCTCAGCTCAGGAAGGGTCTACAGCCTAAATTTTTGCACCAAGGTCCATTTCTCGTGGCCCTCTATCAGAATCCAGAGTTTTGAGAAGATTGGAGAAACTTTATTTTTCACCCCCCGAAAAAAAAATGTAAGGGGTAACACTGTCATTTTTTTTTTCTGGTCAAAATTTTGAGTCTCAATATCTCAGCTCAGGAAGGGTCTACAGCCTCAATTTTTGCACCCAGGTCCATGTCTTGTGGCCCTCTATCAGAATCCAGAGTTTTGAGAAGATTGGAGAAACTTTATTTTTCACCCCCCGAAAAAAAAATGTAAGGGGTAACACTGTCATTTTTTTTCTGGTTAAAATTTTGAGTCTCAATATCTCAGCTCTGGAAGGGTCTACAGCCTAAATTTTTGCACCCAGGTCCATGTCTCGTGGCCCTCTATCAGAATCCAGAGTTTTGAGAAGATTGGAGAAACTTTATTTTTCACCCCCCCAAAAAAAATGTAAGGGGTAACACTGTCATTTTTTTTTCTGGTCAAAATTTTGAGTTTCAATATCTCAGCTCAGGAAGGATCTACAGCCTAAATTTTTGCACCCAGGTCCATGTCTCGTGGCCCTCTATCAGAATCCAGAGTTTTGAGAAGATTGGAGAAACTTTATTTTTCACCCCCTGAAAAAAAAAATGTAAGGGGTAACACTGTCATTTTTTTTTTCTGGTCAAAATTTTGAGTTTCAATATCTCAGCTCTGGAAGGGTCTACAGCCTAAATTTTTGCACCCAGGTCCATTTCTCGTGGCCCTCTATCAGAATCCAGAGTTTTGAGAAGATTGGAGAAACTTTATTTTTCACCCCCCGAAAAAAAATGTAAAGGGTAACACTGTCATTTTTTTTTTCTGGTCAAAATTTTGAGTTTCAATATCTCAGCTCTGGAAGGGTCTACAGCCTAAATTTTTGCACCCAGGTCCATTTCTCGTGGCCCTCCATCAGAATCCAGAGTTTTGAGAAGATTGGAGAAACTTTATTTTTCACCCCCCGAAAAAAAATGTAAGGGGTAACACTGTCATTTTTTTTTTCTGGTCAAAATTTTGAGTTTCAATATCTCAGCTCTGGAAGGGTCTACAGCCTAAATTTTTGCACCCAGGTCCATGTCTCGTGGCCCTCTATCAGAATCCAGAGTTTTGAGAAGATTGGAGAAACTTTATTTTTCACCCCCCGAAAAAAAATGTAAGGGGTAACACTGTCATTTTTTTTTTCTGGTCAAAATTTTGAGTTTCAATATCTCAGCTCTGGAAGGGTCTACAGCCTAAATTTTTGCACCCAGGTCCATGTCTCGTGGCCCTCTATCAGAATCCAGAGTTTTGAGAAGATTGGAGAAACTTTATTTTTCACCCCCCGAAAAAAAATGTAAGGGGTAACACTGTCATTTTTTTTTTCTGGTCAAAATTTTGAGTTTCAATATCTCAGCTCTGGAAGGGTCTACAGCCTAAATTTTTGCACCCAGGTCCATGTCTCGTGGCCCTCTATCAGAATCCAGAGTTTTGAGAAGATTGGAGAAACTTTATTTTTCACCCCCTGAAAAAAAATGTAAGGGGTAACACTGTCTTTTTTTTTTCTGGTCAAAATTTTGAGTCTCAATATCTCAGCTCAGGAAGAGTCTACAGCCTCAATTTTTGCACCCAGGTCCATGTCTCGTGGCCCTCAGAATCCAGAGTTTTGAGAAGATTGGAGAAACTTTATTTTTCACCCCCCGAAAAAAAATGTAAGGGGTAACACTGTCATTTTTTTTTCTGGTCAAAATTTTGAGTTTCAATATCTCAGCTCTGGAAGGGTCTACAGCCTAAATTTTTGCACCCAGGTCCATGTCTCGTGGCCCTCTATCAGAATCCAGAGTTTTGAGAAGATTGGAGAAACTTTATTTTTCACCCCCCGAAAAAAAATGTAAGGGGTAACACTGTCATTTTTTTTCTGGTCAAAATTTAGAGTTTCAATATCTCAGCTCTGGAAGGGTCTACAGCCTCAATTTTTGCACCCAGGTCCATGTCTCGTGGCCCTCTATCTGAATCCGGAGTTTTGAGAAGATTGGAGAAACTTTATTTTTCACCCCCCGAAAAAAATGTAAGGGGTAACACTGTCATTTTTTTTTCTGGTCAAAATTTTGAGTTTCAATATCTCAGCTCTGGAAGGGTCTACAGCCTCAATTTTTGCACCCAGGTCCATGTCTCGTGGCCCTCTATCAGAATCCAGAGTTTTGAGAAGATTGGAGAAACTTTATTTTTCACCCCCCGAAAAAAAAATGTAAGGGGTAACACTGTCATTTTTTTTCTGGTCAAAATTTTGAGTTTCAATATCTCAGCTCTGGAAGGGTCTACAGCCTAAATTTTTGCAGTTTCTCCAATCTTCTCAAAACTCTGGATTCTGATAGAGGGCCACGATACATGGACCTGGGTGCAAAAATTGAGGCTCTAGACCCTTCCAGAGCTGAGATATTGAAACTCAAAATTTTGACCAGAAAAAAAAATGACAGTGTTACCCCTTATGTTTTTTTTCGGGGGGTGAAAAATTAAGTTTCTCCAATCTTCTCAAAACTCTGGATTCTGATAGAGGGCCACGATACATGGACCTGGGTGCAAAAATTGAGGCTCTAGACCCTTCCAGAGCTGAGATATTGAAACTCAAAATTTTGACCAGAAAAAAAAATGACAGTGTTACCCCTTACGTTTTTTTTTTTTGGGGGGGGGGGGGGAACAATTAAGTTTCTCCAATCTTCTCAAAACTCTGGATTCTGATAGAGGGACACGATACATGGACCTGGGTGCAAAAATTGAGGCTCTAGACCCTTCCAGAGCTGAGATATTGAAATTCAAAATTTTGACCAGAAAATAAATGACAGTGTTACCCCTTATGTTTTTTTTTTTTCGGGGGGTGAAAAATTAAGTTTCTCCAATCTTCTCAAAACTCTGGATTCTGATAGAGGACCACGATACATGGACCTGGGTGCAAAAATTGAGGCTCTAGACCCTTCCAGAGCTGAGATATTGAAACTCAAAATTTTGACCAGAAAAAAAATGACAGTGTTACCCCTTATGTTTTTTTTCGGGGGGTGAAAAATTAAGTTTCTCCAATCTTCTCAAAACTCTGGATTCTGATAGAGGGCCACGATACATGGACCTGGGTGCAAAAATTGAGGCTCTAGACCCTTCCAGAGCTGAGATATTGAAACTCAAAATTTTGACCAGAAAAAAAAATGACAGTGTTACCCCTTATGTTTTTTTTCGGGGGGTGAAAAATAAAGTTTCTCCAATCTTCTCAAAACTCTGGATTCTGATAGAGGGCCACGATACATGGACCTGGGTGCAAAAATTTAGGCTCTAGACCCTTCCAGAGCTGAGATATTGAAACTCAAAATTTTGACCAGAAAAAAAAATGACAGTGTTACCCCTTACGCTTTTTTTTTCGGGGGGTGAAAAATTAAGTTTCTCCAATCTTCTCAAAACTCTGGATTCTGATAGAGGGCCACGATACATGGACCTGGGTGCAAAAATTGAGGATATAGACCCTTCCAGAGCTGAGATATTGAAACTCAAAATTTTGACCACAAAATAAATGACAGTGTTACCCCTTATGTTTTTTTTTTCGGGGGGTGAAAAATTAAGTTTCTCCAATCTTCTCAAAACTCTGGATTCTGATAGAGGGCCACGATACATGGACCTGGGTGCAAAAATTGAGGCTCTAGACCCTTCCAGAGCTGAGATATTGAAACTCAAAATTTTGACCAGAAAATAAATGACAGTGTTACCCCTTATGTTTTTTTTTCGGGGGGTGAAAAATTAAGTTTCTCCAATCTTCTCAAAACTCTGGATTCTGATAGAGGACCACGATACATGGACCTGGGTGCAAAAATTGAGGCTCTAGACCCTTCCAGAGCTGAGATATTGAAACTCAAAATTTTGACCAGAAAAAAAAATGACAGTGTTACCCCTTATGTTTTTTTTCGGGGGGTGAAAAATTAAGTTTCTCCAATCTTCTCAAAACTCTGGATTCTGATAGAGGGCCACGATACATGGACCTGGGTGCAAAAATTGAGGCTCTAGACCCTTCCAGAGCTGAGATATTGAAACTCAAAATTTTGACCAGAAAAAAAAATGACAGTGTTACCCCTTACGTTTTTTTTTTTTTTTTGGGGGGGGGGGGGGGGTGAACCATTAAGTTTCTCCAATCTTCTCAAAACTCTGGATTCTGATAGAGGGCCACGATACATGGACCTGGGTGCAAAAATTGAGGCTCTAGACCCTTCCAGAGCTGAGATATTGAAACTCAAAATTTTGACCAGAAAATAAATGACAGTGTTACCCCTTATGTTTTTTGTTTTTTTTTCGGGGGGTGAAAAATTAAGTTTCTCCAATCTTCTCAAAACTCTGGATTCTGATAGAGGACCACGATACATGGACCTGGGTGCAAAAATTGAGGCTCTAGACCCTTCCAGAGCTGAGATATTGAAACTCAAAATTTTGACCAGAAAAAAAAAATGACAGTGTTACCCCTTATGTTTTTTTTCGGGGGGTGAAAAATTAAGTTTCTCCAATCTTCTCAAAACTCTGGATTCTGATAGAGGGCCACGATACATGGACCTGGGTGCAAAAATTGAGGCTCTAGACCCTTCCAAAGCTGAGATATTGAAACTCAAAATTTTGACCAGAAAAAAAATGACAGTGTTACCCCTTACGCTTTTTTTTCGGGGGGTGAAAAATTAAGTTTCTCCAATCTTCTCAAAACTCTGGATTTTGATAGAGGGCCACGATACATGGACCTGGGTGCAAAAATTTAGGCTGTAGACCCTTCCAGAGCTGAGATATTGAAACTCAAAATTTTGACCAGAAAAAAAAAAATGACAGTGTTACCCCTTATGTTTTTTTTTTTTTTTCGGGGGGTGAAAAATTAAGTTTCTCCAATCTTCTCAAAACTCTGGATACTGATAGAGGGCCACGATACATGGACCTGGGTGCAAAAATTGAGGCTCTAGACCCTTCCAGAGCTGATATATTGAAACTCAAAATTTTGACCAGAAAAAAAAAATGACAGTGTTACCCCTTACGCTTTTTTTTCGGGGGGTGAAAAATTAAGTTTCTCCAATCTTCTCAAAACTCTGGATTCTGATAGAGGGCCACGATACATGGACCTGGGTGCAAAAATTGAGGCTCTCTAGACCCTTCCAGAGCTGAGATATTGAAACTCAAAATTTTGACCAGAAAATAAATGACAGTGTTACCCCTTATGTTTTTTTTTTCGGGGGGTGAAAAATTAAGTTTCTCCAATCTTCTCAAAACTCTGGATTCTGATAGAGGGCCACGATACATGGACCTGGGTGCAAAAATTGAGGCTCTAGACCCTTCCAGAGCTGAGATATTGAAACTAAAAATTTTGACCAGAAAAAAAAATGACAGTGTTACCCCTTACGCTTTTTTTTCGGGGGGTGAAAAATTAAGTTTCTCCAATCTTCTCAAAACTCTGGATTCTGATAGAGGGCCACGATACATGGACCTGGGTGCAAAAATTGAGGCTCTAGACCCTTCCAGAGCTGAGAAATTGAAACTCAAAATTTTGACCAGAAAAAAAAAATGACAGTGTTACCCCTTATGTTTTTTTGGGGGGGGTGAAAAATTAAGTTTCTCCAATCTTCTCAAAACTCTGGATTCTGATAGAGGGCCACGATACATGGACCTGGGTGCAAAAATTGAGGCTCTAGACCCTTCCAGAGCTGAGATATTGAAACTCAAAATTTTGACCAGAAAAAAAAAAATGACAGTGTTACCCCTTATGTTTTTTTTCGGGGGGTGAAAAATTAAGTTTCTCCAATCTTCTCAAAACTCTGGATTCTGATAGAGGGCCACGATACATGGACCTGGGTGCAAAAATTGAGGCTCTAGACCCTTCCAGAGCTGAGATATTGAAACTCAAAATTTTGACCAGAAAAAAAAAATGACAGTGTTACCCCTTACGCTTTTTTTGGGGGGGGGTGAAAAATTAAGTTTCTCCAATCTTCTCAAAACTCTGGATTCTGATATAGGGCCACGATACATGGACCTGGGTGCAAAAATTGAGGCTCTAGACCCTTCCAGAGCTGAGATATTGAAACTCAAAATTTTGACCAGAAAATAAATGACAGTGTTACCCCTTAGGTTTTTTATTTTTTTTTTCGGGGGGTGAAAAATTAAGTTTCTCCAATCTTCTCAAAACTCTGGATTCTGATAGAGGACCACGATACATGGACCAGGGTGCAAAAATTGCGGCTCTAGACCCTTCCAGAGCTGAGATATTGAAACTCAAAATTTTGACCAGAAAAAAAAATGACAGTGTTACCCCTTACGCTTTTTTTTCGGGGGGTGAAAAATTAAGTTTCTCCAATCTTCTCAAAACTCTGGATTCTGATAGAGGGCCACGATACATGGACCTGGGTGCAAAAATTGAGGCTCTCTAGACCCTTCCAGAGCTGAGATATTGAAACTCAAAATTTTGACCAGAAAATAAATGACATTGTTACCCCTTATGTTTTTTTTTTTTTTCGGGGAGTGAAAAATTAAGTTTCTCCAATCTTCTCAAAACTCTGGATTCTGATAGAGGGCCATGATACATGGACCTGGGTGCAAAAATTGAGGCTCTAGACCCTTCCAGAGCTGAGATATTGAAACTCAAAATTTTGACCAGAAAAAAGAATGACAGTGTTACCCCTTACGCTTTTTTTTCGGGGGGTGAAAAATTAAGTTTCTCCAATTTTCTCAAAACTCTGGATTCTGATAGAGGGCCACGATACATGGACATGGGTGCAAAAATTGAGGCTCTAGACCCTTCCAGAGCTGTGATATTGAAACTCAAAATTTTGACCAGAAAAAAAAATGACGGTGTTATCCCTTATGTTTTTTGTTTTTTTTTTTTTTCGGGGGGTGAAAAATTAAGTTTCTCCAATCTTCTCAAAACTCTGGATTCTGATAGATGGCCACGATACATGGACCTGGGTGCAAAAATTGAGGCTCTAGACCCTTCCAGAGCTGAAATATTAAAACTCAAAATTTTGACCAGAAAAAAAAATGACAGTGTTACCCCTTACGTTTTTTTTGGGGGGGGGGGGGGGAATTAAGTTTCTCCAATCTTCTCAAAACTCTGGATTCTGATAGAGGGCCATGATACATGGACCTGGGTGCAAAAATTGAGGCTCTAGACCCTTCCAGAGCTGAGATATTGAAACTCAAAATTTTGACCAGAAAAAAAAATGACAGTGTTACCCCTTACGCTTTTTTTTCGGGGGGTGAAAAATTAAGTTTCTCCAATCTTCTCAAAACTCTGGATTCTGATAGAGGGCCACGATACATGGACCTGGGTGCAAAAATTGAGGCTCTAGACCCTTCCAGAGCTGAGATATTGAAACTCAAAATTTTGACCAGAAAATAAATGACAGTGTTACCCCTTATGTTTTTTTTTTTTTTTCGGGGGGTGAAAAATTAAGTTTCTCCAATCTTCTCAAAACTCTGGATTCTGATAGAGGGCCACGATACATGGACCTGAGTGCAAAAATTGAGGCTCTAGACCCTTCCAGAGCTGAGATATTGAAACTCAAAATTTTGACCAGAAAAAAAAAGACAGTGTTACCCCTTACGTTTTTTTTTGGGGGGGGGGGAATTAAGTTTCTCCAATCTTCTCAAAACTCTGGATTCTGATAGAGGGCCACGATACATGGACCTGGGTGCAAAAATTGAGGCTCTAGACCCTTCCAGAGCTGAGATATTGAAACTCAAAATTTTGACCAGAAAAAAAAATGACAGTGTTACCCCTTACGCTTTTTTTTCGGGGGGTGAAAAATTAAGTTTCTCCAATCTTCTCAAAACTCTGGATTTTGATAGAGGGCCACGATACATGGACCTGGGTGCAAAAATTGAGGCTCTAGACCCTTCCAGAGCTGAGATATTGAAACTCAAAATTTTGACCAGAAAAAAAAATGACAGTGTTACCCCTTATGTTTTTTTTTCAGGGGGTGAAAAATTAAGTTTCTCCAATCTTCTCAAAACTCTGGATACTGATAGAGGGCCACGATACATGGACCTGGGTGCAAAAATTGAGGCCCTAGACCCTTCCAGAGCTGAGATATTGAAACTCAAAATTTTGACCAGAAAAAAAAAATGACAGTGTTACCCCTTACGCTTTTTTTTTCGGGGGGTGAAAAATTAAGTTTCTCCAATCTTCTCAAAACTCTGGATTCTGATAGAGGGCCACGATACATGGACCTGGGTGCAAAAATTGAGGCTCTAGACCCTTCCAGAGCTGAGATATTGAAACTCAAAATTTTGACCAGAAAATAAATGACATTGTTACCCCTGATGGTTTTTTTTTTTTCGGGGGGTGAAAAATTAAGTTTCTCCAATCTTCTCAAAACTCTGGATTCTGATAGAGGGCCACGATACATGGACCTGGGTGCAAAAATTGAGGCTCTCTAGACCCTTCCAGAGCTGAGATATTGAAGCTCAAAATTTTGACCAGAAAATAAATGACATTGTTACCCCTTATGTTTTTTTTTTTTCGGGGGGTGAAAAATTAAGTTTCTCCAATCTTCTCAAAACTCTGGATTCTGATAGAGGGCCATGATACATGGACCTGGGTGCAAAAATTGAGGCTCTAGACCCTTCCAGAGCTGAGATATTGAAACTCAAAATTTTGACCAGAAAAAAAAATGACAGTGTTACCCCTTACGCTTTTTTTTCGGGGGGTGAAAAATTAAGTTTCTCCAATCTTCTCAAAACTCTGGATTCTGATAGAGGACCACGATACATGAACCTGGGTGCAAAAATTGAGGCTCTAGACCCTTCCAGAGCTGAGATATTGAAACTCAAAATTTTGACCACAAAATAAATGACAGTGTTACCCCTTATGTTTTTTTTTCGGGTGGTGAAAAATTAAGTTTCTCCAATCTTCTCAAAACTCTGGATTCTGATAGAGGGCCACGATACATGGACCTGGGTGCAAAAATTGAGGCTCTAGACCCTTCCAGAGCTGAGATATTGAAACTCAAAATTTTGACCAGAAAATAAATGACAGTGTTACCCCTTACGCTTTTTTTTCGGGGGGTGAAAAATTAAGTTTCTCCAATCTTCTCAAAACTCTGGATTCTGATAGAGGGCCACGATACATGGACCTGGGTGCAAAAATTGAGGCTCTAGACCCTTCCAGAGCTGAGATATTGAAACTCAAAATTTTGACCAGAAAAAAAAAATGACGGTGTTATCCCTTATGTTTTTTTTTTTTTCGGGGGGTGAAAAATTAAGTTTCTCCAATCTTCTCAAAACTCTGGATTCTGATAGATGGCCACGATACATGGACGTGGGTGCAAAAATTGAGGCTCTAGACCCTTCCAGAGCTGAAATATTAAAACTCAAAATTTTGACCAGAAAAAAAAATGACAGTGTTACCCCTTACGCTTTTTTTTCGGGGGGTGAAAAATTAAATTTCTCCAATCTTCTCAAAACTCTGGATTCTGATAGAGGGCCAAGATAAATGGACCTGGGTGCAAAAATTGAGGCTCTAGACCCTTCCAGAGCTGAGATATTGAAACACAAAATTTTGACCAGAAAAAAAAATGACAGTGTTACCCCTTATGTTTTTTTTTTTTTTTTTGGGGGGGGGGGGGGGGGTGAAAAATTAAGTTTCTCCAATTTTCTCAAAACTCTGGATTCTGATAGCGGGCCACGATACATGGACCTGGGTGCAAAAATTGAGGCTAGACCCTTCCAGAGCTGAGATATTGAAACTCAAAATTTTGACCAGAAAAAAAAAATGACAGTGTTACCCCTTATGTTTTTTTTTTCGGGGGGTGAAAAATTAAGTTTCTCCAATCTTCTCAAAACTCTGGATTCTGATAGAGGGCCACGATACATGGACCTGGGTGCAAAAATTGAGGCTCTAGACCCTTCCAGAGCTGAGATATTGAAACTCAAAATTTTGACCAGAAAAAAAAATGACAGTGTTACCCCTTATGTTTTTTTTCGGGGGGTGAAAAATTAAGTTTCTCCAATCTTCTCAAAACTCTGGATTCTGATATAGGGCCACGATACATGGACCTGGGTGCAAAAATTGAGGCTCTAGACCCTTCCAGAGCTGAGATATTGAAACTCAAAATTTTGACCAGAAAATAAATGACAGTGTTACCCCTTATGTTTTTTATTTTTTTTTTCGGGGGGTGAAAAATTAAGTTTCTCCAATCCTCTCAAAACTCTGGATTCTGATAGAGGACCACGATACATGGACCCGGGTGCAAAAATTGCGTCTCTAGACCCTTCCAGAGCTGAGATATTGAAACTCAAAATTTTGACCAGAAAAAAAAATGACAGTGTTACCCCTTACGCTTTTTTTTCGGGGGGTGAAAAATTAAGTTTCTCCAATCTTCTCAAAACTCTGGATTCTGATAGAGGGCCACGATACATGGACCTGGGTGCAAAAATTGAGGCTCTCTAGACCCTTCCAGAGCTGAGATATTGAAACTCAAAATTTTGACCAGAAAATAAATGACATTGTTACCCCTTATGTTTTTTTTTTTCGGGGGGTGAAAAATTAAGTTTCTCCAATCTTCTCAAAACTCTGGATTCTGATAGAGGGCCATGATACATGGACCTGGGTGCAAAAATTGAGGCTCTAGACCCTTCCAGAGCTGAGATATTGAAACTCAAAATTTTGACCAGAAAAAAAAATGACAGTGTTACCCCTTACGCTTTTTTTTCGGGGGGTGAAAAATTAAGTTTCTCCAATCTTCTCAAAACTCTGGATTCTGATAGAGGGCCACGATACATGGACCTGGGTGCAAAAATTGAGGCTCTAGACCCTTCCAGAGCTGAGATATTGAAACTCAAAATTTTGACCAGAAAATAAATGACAGTGTTACCCCTTATGTTTTTTTTTTTTTTTTTTCGGGGGGTGAAAAATTAAGTTTCTCCAATCTTCTCAAAACTCTGGATTCTGATAGAGGGCCACGATACATGGACCTGAGTGCAAAAATTGAGGCTCTAGACCCTTCCAGAGCTGAGATATTGAAACTCAAAATTTTGACCAGAAAAAAAAGACAGTGTTACCCCTTACGTTTTTTTTTTTTGGGGGGGGGGGGAATTAAGTTTCTCCAATCTTCTCAAAACTCTGGATTCTGATAGAGGACCACGATACATGAACCTGGGTGCAAAAATTGAGGCTCTAGACCCTTCCAGAGCTGAGATATTGAAACTCAAAATTTTGACCACAAAATAAATGACAGTGTTACCCCTTATGTTTTTTTTTCGGGTGGTGAAAAATTAAGTTTCTCCAATCTTCTCAAAACTCTGGATTCTGATAGAGGGCCACGATACATGGACCTGGGTGCAAAAATTGAGGCTCTAGACCCTTCCAGAGCTGAGATATTGAAACTCAAAATTTTGACCAGAAAATAAATGACAGTGTTACCCCTTACGCTTTTTTTTCGGGGGGTGAAAAATTAAGTTTCTCCAATCTTCTCAAAACTCTGGATTCTGATAGAGGGCCACGATACATGGACCTGGGTGCAAAAATTGAGGCTCTAGACCCTTCCAGAGCTGAGATATTGAAACTCAAAATTTTGACCAGAAAAAAAAAATGACGGTGTTATCCCTTATGTTTTTTTTTTTTTTTTTCGGGGGGTGAAAAATTAAGTTTCTCCAATCTTCTCAAAACTCTGGATTCTGATAGATGGCCACGATACATGGACCTGGGTGCAAAAATTGAGGCTCTAGACCCTTCCAGAGCTGAAATATTAAAACTCAAAATTTTGACCAGAAAAAAAAATGACAGTGTTACCCCTTACGCTTTTTTTTCGGGGGTGAAAAATTAAATTTCTCCAATCTTCTCAAAACTCTGGATTCTGATAGAGGGCCACGATACATGGACCTGGGTGCAAAAATTGAGGCTCTAGACCCTTCCAGAGCTGAGATATTGAAACTCAAAATTTGAACCAGAAAAAAAAATGACAGTGTTACCCCTTACGCTTTTTTTTCGGGGGGTGAAAAATTAAGTTTCTCCAATCTTCTCAAAACTCTGGATTCTGATAGAGGGCCAAGATAAATGGACCTGGGTGCAAAAATTGAGGCTCTAGACCCTTCCAGAGCTGAGATATTGAAACACAAAATTTTGACCAGAAAAAAAAATGACAGTGTTACCCCTTATGTTTTTTTTTTTTTTTTTTGGGGGGGGGGGGGTGAAAAATTAAGTTTCTCCAATTTTCTCAAAACTCTGGATTCTGATAGCGGGCCACGATACATGGACCTGGGTGCAAAAATTGAGGCTAGACCCTTCCAGAGCTGAGATATTGAAACTCAAAATTTTGACCAGAAAAAAAAAATGACAGTGTTACCCCTTACGTTTTTTTTTTTTTTTTCGGGGGGTGAAAAATTAAGTTTCTCCAATCTTCTCAAAACTCTGGATTCTGATAGAGGGCCACGATACATGGACCTGGGTGCAACAATTGAGGCTCTAGACCCTTCCAGAGCTGAAATATTGAAACTCAAAATTTTGACCAGAAAAAAAAATGACAGTGTTACCCCTTATGTTTTTTTTTTTTTTTTTCGGGGGGTGAAAAATTACGTTTCTCCAATCTTCTCAAAACTCTGGATTCTGATAGAGGGCCACGATACATGGACCTGAGTGCAAAAATTGAGGCTCTAGACCCTTCCAGAGCTGAGATATTGAAACTCAAAATTTTGACCAGAAAAAAAAAGACAGTGTTACCCCTTACGTTTTTTTTTTTTTGGGGGGGGGGGGAATTAAGTTTCTCCAATCTTCTCAAAACTCTGGATTCTGATAGAGGGCCACGATACATGGACCTGGGTGCAAAAATTGAGGCTCTAGACCCTTCCAGAGCTGAGATATTGAAACTCAAAATTTTGACCAGAAAAAAAAAATGACAGTGTTACCCCTTACGCTTTTTTTTTCGGGGGGTGAAAAATTAAGTTTCTCCAATCTTCTCAAAACTCTGGATTCTGATAGAGGGCCACGATACATGGACCTGGGTGCAAAAATTGAGGCTCTAGACCCTTCCAGAGCTGAGATATTGAAACTCAAAATTTTGACCAGAAAATAAATGACATTGTTACCCCTGATGTTTTTTTTTTTTTCGGGGGGTGAAAAATTAAGTTTCTCCAATCTTCTCAAAACTCTGGATTCTGATAGAGGGCCACGATACATGGACCTGGGTGCAAAAATTGAGGCTCTCTAGACCCTTCCAGAGCTGAGATATTGAAACTCAAAATTTTGACCAGAAAATAAATGACATTGTTACCCCTTATGTTTTTTTTTTTCGGGGGGTGAAAAATTAAGTTTCTCCAATCTTCTCAAAACTCTGAATTCTGATAGAGGGCCATGATACATGGACCTGGGTGCAAAAATTGAGGCTCTAGACCCTTCCAGAGCTGAGATATTGAAACTCAAAATTTTGACCAGAAAAAAAAATGACAGTGTTACCCCTTACGCTTTTTTTTCGGGGGGTGAAAAATTAAGTTTCTCCAATCTTCTCAAAACTCTGGATTCTGATAGAGGACCACGATACATGAACCTGGGTGCAAAAATTGAGGATCTAGACCCTTCCAGAGCTGAGATATTGAAACTCAAAATTTTGACCACAAAATAAATGACAGTGTTACCCCTTATGTTTTTTTTTCGGGTGGTGAAAAATTAAGTTTCTCCAATCTTCTCAAAACTCTGGATTCTGATAGAGGGCCACGATACATGGACCTGGGTGCAAAAATTGAGGCTCTAGACCCTTCCAGAGCTGAGATATTGAAACTCAAAATTTTGACCACAAAATAAATGACAGTGTTACCCCTTATGTTTTTTTTTCGGGTGGTGAAAAATTAAGTTTCTCCAATCTTCTCAAAACTCTGGATTCTGATAGAGGGCCACGATACATGGACCTGGGTGCAAAAATTGAGGCTCTAGACCCTTCCAGAGCTGAGATATTGAAACACAAAATTTTGACCAGAAAAAAAAATGACAGTGTTACCCCTTATGTTTTTTTTTTTTTTTGGGGGGGGGGGGGGGGTGAAAAATTAAGTTTCTCCAATTTTCTCAAAACTCTGGATTCTGATAGCGGGCCACGATACATGGACCTGGGTGCAAAAATTGAGGCTAGACCCTTCCAGAGCTGAGATATTGAAACTCAAAATTTTGACCAGAAAAAAAAAATGACAGTGTTACCCCTTACGTTTTTTTTTTTTTTTCGGGGGGTGAAAAATTAAGTTTCTCCAATCTTCTCAAAACTCTGGATTCTGATAGAGGGCCACGATACATGGACCTGGGTGCAACAATTGAGGCTCTAGACCCTTCCAGAGCTGAAATATTGAAACTCAAAATTTTGACCAGAAAAAAAAATGACAGTGTTACCCCTTATGTTTTTTTTCGGGGGGTGAAAAATTAAGTTTCTCCAATCTTCTCAAAACTCTGGATTCTGATAAAGGGCCACGATACATGGACCTGGGTGCAAAAATTGAGGCTCTAGACCCTTCCAGAGCTGAGATATTGAAAGTTAAAATTTTGACCAGAAAAAAATGACAGTGTTACCCCTTATGTTTTGTTTTTTTTTCTGGGGGTGAAAAATTAAGTTTCTCCAATCTTCTCAAAACTCTGGATTCTGATAGAGGGCCACGATACATGGACCTGGGTGCAAAAATTGAGGCTCTAGACCCTTCCAGAGCTGAGATATTGAAGCTCAAAATTTTGAACAGAAAAAAAAATGACAGTGTTACCCCTTATGTTTTTTTTTTTCGGGGGGTGAAAAATTAAGTTTCTCCAATCTTCTCAAAACTATGGATTCTGATAGAGGGCCACGATACATGGACCTGGGTGCAAAAATTGAGGGTCTAGACCCTTCCAGAGCTGAGATATTGAAACTCAAAATTTTGACCGGAAAAAAAATGACAGTTTTTGGGCGAATAATTAAGTTTCCCAAATCGTCTCAAAACTCTGGATTCTGATAGAGGGCCATGAGACTTAGACCTGAGTGCAAATATTGAGGCTCTAGACCCTTCCAGAGCTGAGATATCGAAACTCAAAATTTCGACCGAGTTTCGACCGACTGACTTTTTGGCCGAAAAATTAAGTTTATCTTAATTAATTATCTATTAATCTTCTCAAAACTCTGGATTCTGATAGAGGGCCATGACAGAGAAAGCATTTTGCTATAGGCATAACATTCACATTCAATAAAGCATTTTCAAAATAAACAGCAAATCTTTTGTCACAGCTTTAATCCATCTGAATCTGATCTTCTTTCTGTCTCTTATTTCAGTCTTCTGACTGAAATATGCTGTGGTTATATATGTATGGGCTATACTGATTACCACATTACTACACAGCATATTTGAGTCAGAAGACTGATAGGTAGAAATGAGATCAGATTCAGATGGATTAAAGCTGTGATAAAACATTTGCTGTTTATTTTACACACACACACACACACACACACACACACACACACACACACACACACACACACACACACACACACACACACACACACATACAAATGTATAAATATGAAAACCTCCTGCATTTGTTTTTTTCTTTTTTTTAAGATTAGCCTTTGCAAAAAGTAAAAAAAAACAAAACAAAAAAAAAACATTATGCTATATTTATTAATTTGGAGAGTGTTTTTTTATGAACTTTGAGAACGTTGTTCATAGGGCAAAAAAAAAACAATAAAAACAATGATATTGGTCAAATTAAGACTATTGAATGTCTTTATATAGGCTAGCCTAAAGTATTTCTGCTTTTTGAAAGTAAAACACATACACAGGATGTTTTCCTGATGTTTTAGGGGTACAATATCTATATTTAGTGCCTTTCATGTCCATTTATATTCTTTACACATAAGCTTGGATACTTGCATGGCTAAAAAACAGCTAATTTCAAGACGCTGACGTCACGTCAGGTCGTCACGTGGGTCAACCCGCTCAGTCGGACGCTCAAAAGTACAACACGTTCGGACAGACGTTCGGACAGACGTTCGGATAGACGTTCGTTCGGTCGGTCCCCAGACAGCAAGCCAACATTGAATAAACATTGTTTTTCCATCTGAATCATCATTATGGTTGATATCGAAATTTCAATGCAAAATTAATGTTGAATCAACATTGCCCTGTCGACGAAAACCTGATGTTATTAATGTTGATGGCAACGATATTGGAACAACATTGATCTATAGTTATCTTTATGATTGATTTAGCATTGATATTTGGTTTACCGGGCGATCGCTGAATGTGTTGAAAAGTAATTGATTTATAGTTGACCGGGAAAACTACACTGTTGTTGAAAAGTCATCGACATTTAGTTGAGCGGGAAATGTGATTGAAAATGCATCGACATATAGTTGACCGGGAATTATGATTGAAAATCAATAGATTTTTGGTTGACCGGGAGATCAACGGGTGTTACGTGCACCGGACAGCGGACACACGCTCATTTCTGGACCCTTGGCACAAGTGTAAAGGTAAGCTTGCTTAGCCTTGTTTGAAATTAATGAATTGTACCAAATCAAATAGGCTGTTCGTTAACAGGATGTTTGGTGTAGCGATAAATAGATTTTTGTTGTACCACGTACTGTATCAAAATCTGCCAAAAGTGCCTACTTTGTAGTTCTCTTCTAGGTTATAAAGTTAGCAAAACCTCCCGAGTCCAGTCTATTAGTGTGATTTAGCTAAAAATACATGTCTGTAGCCTTGCTACTCATTGCTTGTGTCGCGAAATCTATTAACAGACAGCACCGCAGCAGTGCAGTTGGTTCCGCGCCGCGTTCTCCGGCGGTCAGAAGAAATAACGGTGCCACCCGGACCGCCGGAGAACGCGGCGCGGAACCAACTAGCTGGCACCCTAATATTAGTGCTCCACCTAGCGCTGTATACCCCCAGAAGTGACCGCGGCGGGCCAGAATTACACAGAAGACATGACTTACTTTACTTTTTTCAATGCAAAACTGTCTCGAGTTGTAACTGAATGCCGATTAGACCACCTCGTCGTGCAAATCCCAAATATGAATGTACTAATGCTCATGCGATATCACAATTTTTGCGCGCACTGTTGCCTAACAACCAGGCCTCGCGTCAAGGGGGACGAGGGCGAATGTACCAATGCAAATAAATATAATCTCATGTTTAACTTAAGACTAATTTTTGCGTTGTGATTTTATTTTCTGTTTTAGGTGCTCTTACTCATCGGATGGGGACAGGCGCCGTCACCCAAGTCCAGACCGGGCAGAAGGGACTGGACGGCAAAATATTCAGACGTCAGAGGACATGTAAATAAGATTAATTAAATAAAAAGGCTAATAAAAATGAATTTGTTTGTGTGGTTTGTTCAGTGTTTTATACGAGATTTCAAATGTTCGATTACTTTTAAACATCCTGGCTGTAAAGCAGGGTATTTAATTTATGGCATTACATTAACATAAAATTAGCATTTAAAAATTATTGAAATTTCATTGAAATCACGTTGACCCATAGTTCAGTTGAAATTTCAACATTGTTTCAATATTCCTTATTATTGAAATACCATTGAAATTCTGTTGATCTATGGACAGGATTTCAATGTTGTTTCAATATTAAAACAGGGTGCAAAATGATGTAGAATCAACATCAGAGTTCAATGTTGATTCAATGATTTAATGTTGATAATTTAACATTGATCTACCATTGTTTCAATGACTGTTTGCTGTCTGGGTCGGTCGGTCGTTCGGATGTTTGATTTTGGCACGGAGTAAGCGCCATACACTGGCACATCCGCAGACACTCGTTTCTTCCCCTCAGTTGGAGTTGAAGGAGAAACCCACTGAACACAGTCCGTCCTCTGACTGCACCTGCTACTGCACACACATCGGTACGTAGTTATATTTCTCTTGATGCGGTTGACATTGTAGATTAAATAATTACTCTAATGCATGCCATAAGTTAATAAGGAGAAAGTGACTATGCGTAATATATTTCAGTGGAAAATCGCTGGTTGTAGGCTAGGTAGGCTATACTACTTAAATACAGCTGGATTTACGACACTACATATTAGGCTAAACGTTTTAAGCAGCTATTAAATTTAGATTTATTGTTGCTCCATTATCCTTCATTTCCGAGAGTTTGCGTAATTCACTATTTAATTCTGAGTTATTTTGAAGGAAAAAATCAGCATGCAATTTCAAAAGACTTGTTATTAATACTAGCCTGCAAGGAGAGTTCATTTATAAAATTATTTCCGAATTACAATTACACAATGCTCGTTTTCTCTAGTGGTTTTGTTTGTTGTTATTGCAAATACATTGCTCAAAACTATATGAAATTATAATCATTTTGCTAAATTGTGTCTTAAAGCAACATCACACAATATCACACTCTATTTATTCTGCTTAAGCAGCTGATTTATTGTTACAGTGACTTTTTGTGGTTTGCATAATTCACAATTTAATCTTGCATGACAAAAGTGAAGATGAAGAAAATGAAAATATGATATTAAAAGAGAGAGAGTTATCTATCATTGATCAGGCAGTCGATTTTAAGACACAGTTTAGTCAATGCAATTGCTTGGATCTTGTAATTTAATTTCCCTTCTAATGTGTGCCATGTTTCCGTAGAGGGCGGTTGGCTAAATGATGGATTTCATTACCTTACTCGTTTTGGCTGAAGATGAAGATGCCTTAAGCTTTAGTACTCGACTCTGGGATGCCTGACGCAGACCGCATTTCAAAACATCGCATTCCTCCTGAATCCTTAAGGGAAAGAAAGGGAATATGAATTTCACTGCAGGTTTGCTGAAAAAGGAGCACATGCTCTTAAACACCTTGCTGTCTTTGAATGTCTCTTTCCACGTTGCCGAGGACTACATGAGCGATGTTTACCTCCACCAGAGTGGAGAGCTGGAGAGATTGCTTCTGCTGACGATCAAAGAGCCCACCACTATTGCTCTCACTGTGATGTATTCATTATCATTCGTGGTGGGATTCATTGGAAACCTAATGGCCATTCGTATGCTTACCTGCCAGAAGAGTAAGAGGCTGCAGAGCATCAGTGCCACCCGGAATTTACTCGTGAACCTGGCAGTGTGTGATCTGATGGTGGTTTGCATCTGCATGCCCATCACCCTCGGCCACACCATTTACACCGCATGGGTGTACGGAGACCTCCTGTGCCGGGCCGTTCCCTTCATCCAGGCCGTGTCCGTGTCGGCCAGCGTCCTCAGCCTGACCGTCATCAGCGTCAACAGATACTACAGCGTTCACAGCCCGCTGAATTCCCTCTCGTACTTCACCCAGAAGAAGATCTACGTCACCATTGTGTGCGTGTGGGTCTTGTCCTCTGCCATTTGCGCGCCTTTGCTCTTCATGATCAAGCTGGACAAGATCCACTTGATCGACATCGCCGTGCCAATCTGCCGAGAGCTGTGGCCGCAGGCTAGACTCAAGCAGGTGTACAACGTGCTCCTTTTCGTAGCTCTCTACTGCATCCCTGTGACCTTTAACCTCATCATCAGCTTCCTGACGGGCCGGAAGCTCTGGAGGGCTTCTCAACATTTCGCAGACTTCGATCCGCACAGCCTGGCCGTACACGCCTCCCGTCTGAAGATGCGCAAGAAGATCGCCAAGGTGGTGGTCACTTTGGTCCTCCTGTTCGCCGGCTCCTGGCTCCCGCTTTACGTGGCAGACATCCTCATTGACCATGAGGTTCATCCCCCTCACTGGGTTCTGCAGACTCGGCCTTTCGCACAGTGGTTGGGCCTTACTAACTCCAGCCTCAATCCCATCTGTTATTGTTTCTTGGGTGATTTGTACCGTTCTGCCAGAGCAGTCAGGTCCAAGTATCATCAGAGGATGGTCTCTGTCTTTCGATCCCCCAGATCTTTTAAACTGTCCAGTTTGCTCTCACTCAAAACGGAGAAAACTGGCCGGCGACAAGGTGCCGTGAGCCAGGTGTCAGTTGAGACTCTTTCTGACTGGTGTTCCAACAACAGCCAGATGGTTTCTCTCCAAAGCCTCTCAGAGAAGATAACGTCTACAAGCAATCTTGAATTATCGAACTTACCTGAAGCACTTAAAGGGATTGTTCCCCCAAAACATTGTTTGTGGTCCACAGAGGAAAGAATGACATACAGGTTTCGACGTGAGGTTGAGTAGCCTACATAATGAGAGAATTTCCATTTTTGGGTGGACTATCTCTTTAAGTATTGTTCATTTGTCGTGCAGTACTGTCAAAGTGCATGTGATTCTAAAGTAACATGTTGCTTGTGTTTGTAACCATCCACAGTTACATTGCATCATCGCATACACATACAGTGTGACTTCCTGTAAATAAGATAAAGACATAAATTCTGAATTAAGGCCAAGACCAATGTTCGCTTGCAAAAATGTGATAATTGGGATTTGATCATTTTAATGAACAGCTATTCAGACCAAGTTGATCATTCACATGCAGTTAATGTTACAGATTTTTTTTACAGAGAGGTGTTTCTAACTCTTGACTAGACTCACATTTCGTCCAATTTAACACTAGATTCAATTACGTCCAATTTTCTAATTGCACATTATAGGCATTATAGACCATTTTGCAAGATGTAAACAACGCTGGTCCAGAAGCACTTCCTGTTTCAGTTTTTTAACACTACATAAAAGCTGGGATAAAATACAACCAACAGAACGTATAAAACTGAATCAAAAGGTTGAACAAACATCTTTAAGATGTTTTATTAACATGTGAAATAGAAAACAGTTACAAACTCAAACAGGAAGTGTTTCTGGACCATTGTTGTTCTTGCAAAATAGTCTATAAGAAAAATAACATGAGCAGCCAATACGACGACGATCAATACGTGTTAGTTTAGCTACTTGAAACAAGTGCATTGCACTGCAAAGACTGTTACATCAAAGAGCTCAGACTATTTTTCTAGGTGACAGTGAATAGCATACGGAAAGGATCCAGATCTGGCACTCATTCATTGTAGCCTACTCTTTTATTTGGTGTGGTTTGATTAAAAAAAAATAAAAGCAAATACAAAAATCTGAATGGCTGTTTGAGTTAAACTTCCTTTCTGTGGAAAGTTGTGCAGCGTTGCAGAGATGGTTCTCACTGCAGAACATAAAATCCACGGGAGGAGTCCTATCCAGATCCAACTCCTCCCACCTTACATATACCTAAACCTACCCGGCTCCACCCCCTGATCCCTAAACCCACCCCTAAACCTACCCATCTCCACCCCCTGATCCCTAAACCCACCTCTAAACCTACCCAGCTCCACCCCCTGATCCCTAAACCCACCCCCCAATCCCTAAACCCACCCCTAAACCTACCCAGCTCCACCCCCAATCCCTAAACCCACCCCTAAACCTACCCAGCTCCACCCCCGATCCCTAATCCCACCCCTAAACCTACCCAGCTCCACCCCCTGATCCCTAAACCCACCCCTAAACCTACCCAGCTCCACCCCATGATCCCTAAACGCACCCCTAAAACTACCCAGCTCCACCTCCTGATCCATAAACCCACCCCTAAACCTACCCAGCTCCACCCTCTGATCCCTAAACCCACCCCTAAAACAACCCAGCTCCACCCCCTGATCCCTAAACCCACCCCTAAACCTACCCAGCTCCACCCTCTGATCTCTAAACCCACCCCTAAACCTTTCCATCTCCACCCCCTGATCCCTAAACCCACCATTACACCTACCCAGCTCCACCCCCTGATTCCTAAACACACCCTTAAACATACCCAGCTCCACCTCCTGATCCCTAAACCCACCCCTAAACGTATAAAAGTACTCCGGTCCACCCCCTGATCCCTAAACCTACTCAACTCCACGCCTCAGATCTGGATCCGACTCTGCCCCCTGGATCTCGTGTACTGCAATGAGGTGCTACTGGCGTTGCACTGCTTTCTGCATTTGTGTAAGTGCCCTCTACTGTCAGTTTGTCTCTGTTTTTAGGGTTGTTGGTTTTTTTGTTTTTGTTTTGTTTTTTTTTTTACTCTTTGGAAATGCGAAAATCAGATTTTTTTCAATTTCCTTCCCAAACATTTGTGTTGGTGTAAACAGGCCTTTATTTAAAATATATATATATATATATATATATAATGTATGTATCCGGGCAGATGGGGTCCGGGGCCCCAAAAAGGCCATTAGCGGCTAAACAAAATATTTGTATGATGAACACATAACAAAACACATAACCATGACTCTCAGTTAACTAAACATTAAACATGTTTAACACAGTCATTTTAAACATATTCACCAAATTGAATATTTTACTATTTCATTATTCTTTCTAAATTTACATTGTTTTGTGAAAAATATATTTATTTCCAAGTGGCCATTACTCTTTTCCATCTCCTACAAATATGTTAAAGAATACACCTCTGTTGCCTTTAGCTTGGTTGTAAGGCAATATAAGCTCATTTATAAAGCTGTTTAAAATTATATTTGTTGTGATTGTGTAAACTGCTATTACATTGAAAAGAGAAATAAATGAAAATGTTTTAGGTTATGCATCTGACTGTACTCTAGCAGTTAGAAACAATACACTGTCCTTCCATTGTTCTTACAATATCATGTTTAATATTTTCTCATACAGTGTAAATGGGTATTGATGAAAATAGCTACACTGTCCTGCCAAAAAAAGTCGCATTTTGGATTTAAATAGGCAAACGCTTAAGAGTTTTTGTCATTATCATTGTCATCCTGGAATATGTTTACATGGTTGTTTAAGAAATGAAAAGCTTCACACTCCATCAGTTATGGTTGGAAGAACTGTCTGTTGCCAAACATTTAACATGCTAGAAACATAATAATCACAGCAATAATGATCCAATCATAGACAAGCATTTAAATGTCATCATATTGGGGTCCTTGACTTCAAAATGTTTTGAAAACCTTGTTTTAAATTATGTTGGATACAAAAAAAATGTAAATGTATAGTGCATTACATCGATTTGTCATACTTTCTCTATAAACAATTGTGGACATTTTCATTCATTCAAATTTGTAATTAATTAAATGTACTGTGCTTGATTGTGAATAATCATTTGTACTTTTTTAATGGAAGCCAATGTGAATAGAATCGGAGATGGTTCACTAAGTTAACCTGGACTCAGATTTTTGATGGGAACACCCACATGCACACACACACATACACACACACACACAGGAACACACTCACAAACACAAGAAGAGAATACAATGAATTAAACAACCTTCGCCTCTTCATTTCTGTTTTCATGACCATTTGTGAGATTTACAATAGCAAAAGATGGGCTAAACAAAATTCATAAAAGTCTGAATGACAGTGAGAACACTACAATAGCAAAAGAGATTGCACGAAGCCGTAATCCTCATTCAAGTAGCCTATTCATATGAATACTTGTCTCAGCAAGAGTTCCATCTTTGCCTTCCACCGACACTATAGCAATGCCCTTCATATTCATGCTAATTTTGATTAGCAACTGTCACAGCACTCAATCTGCAGAATAGGGCTTGATTAGCCTATAATACGCAATAATGGTAATTTCACTTTAGTAAGAACGAGCGACTACTGAGAGCCGAGTTTAGAAGCTGATGAATAGTAATTTTGTTACATACTTAAACCGCAGCAGTTCTTAACCCGAGCTCTATAGCACATCTTTCACAGGAACTGAGTGTTATAGAAAGTATAAGGAGCACTTTTGGGATTTAAAAACTACAACAACAACCCAGAATCAGTAATATCTTGAAGATAGTATTATCCCCAGATGCACTCATCATACGTTTTATAATCTGACACATTCTGCATTTATATTTCCAATAAAGAATATTCCAAATAAAATTGTTGGTTTTATCTCAAATGAATATGAAAAATGAAGTGCGCCTCAAACACAAAAACGTTGAATTTGCACACCAAATTCAAATTACATTTTGTAATCCAAACTACACTGAGATCCATGGTCATGATGAACTGCAAAACGTACATGTGATGTAATAACAATGTAACATCCTTACCATAGATGACACAAAATCTCATCTCAGCACTTTTTGATACATGACTGATATTTCTTTAATTTTGTAATTCCATCCGAATATCCCTATTTGTGTGATTTAGTCAGCCAAACCAGTTTTGTTGATCTATTTTTGTGTCTCTGGAAATCAAAGTTTGTTGTGTCTATTTGTGAACACATCAATGTTTTTAGATTTGTGGAGTAACAATTAATAAATAGTAATATATAGTTTTAATAAATTTGTAATTAAATAGAATAGTTGATTGAGTATTTTACATTATTGACTTAACCAGTATGGACCATTTTACCGCTTTTTAAAATTTGACATATTTTGCTATAACAAAAAAATTAGCAAATGCTTATGAATTTCCTATAATAATACATCAACTGATTCATCGTTGTCCTAAACGTATATCTAAATATGTAATCCACATTGTTCTTAAGGGGGGAATCTTTCCCCATGTTACCCTACGTGTTTTAAAGGAGCAGTTAACTTTAAAAAATAAATAAATAAATAAAAACTTTGCGGATAATTTATTCACCCCCATATCATCCAAGATGTCCATGTCTTTCTTTCTTCAGTCAAAAAGAAATTAAGGTTTTTGATGAAAACATTCCAGCATTTTTCTCCATATAATGAACTTCAATGGTAACCAAAGGGTTCACGGTACAAAAGACAGTTTCAGTGCAAAAAACAATCGCTCATTTAAAAAAAAAAAAAGTTTAAGTTTTATAAGCTCAAATGGTTGCCTTGCTCTGTTCTGTGATGCGCGTGTGTGACTTTCCTGCTCGTTTATCAAAATGAACAAATCTTTTTGGGTGTCATTTGGTTCATTCAATGAACGAAATGAACGAATTGATTCGTTCATTTTAATGAATGAGTTCGAACAGGATAGTCACAGATATTTTCTATTGAAGCTCAAGATTTTGTTTGAAAAATCTCAAATCATTCTGGAGAACATGATCCTCAGGTTTGACCATCAAGCAAGTTTCATCATTAATTAAAAGACAGACAAACCAAATACTTAGACATTCAGAAATGCCTTACTCATATCTGCTTCAAGTACATATACATATACTTTAAAAAAAATCATATTTAATTAATTATTGCATGCATTTTGCATTGTTTTGCCAAATACATTGTTTGCATCAATTGTGTTATTGTATAAATGTTCACAGTGTTTTGAAAGCATGCAAAAACATATTTTTTTTTAAGGTTTGAAATCGGTCACCAAACTGTCACTGCACAGATGCTTTTAAACCTCTGGGAATTAACAAGGAGTTGATTCTCCGAACTCTTCTACTTGGAAGTTTTCCACTAGATGTATAACATGACAGCAAGAATTTTCTCCCGAATTTCAGACACAAGGGGCTGATCGGGTCTGGCTTGCTGTCATTCTAATAATTCATTTCAAAATCTTCCGTGGGGTTCATGTCTGGGTTTTGTGCAAGCCAATAAAGATCCAAGATAAATTAAACTATTGTACAATGTAATTGCTTAAATAATTGCTTAAATGTAACTATAGTAATCTTTAGCACATCAATATGGGAACATTTCCTCAAAATTTTAGATAAATGGCCTAAAAAAACTAATTTCAAAAGTGTGTGGATTGGTAAGAGTTTTTAATAACACTTTATTCTGATGGTTTACAGACAGTCTATTAAATACCTTTGGAACTACATGTCAACTAGAGTATTAGTAGACCGTCTGCTTAATTTGATGCTCCACAACCGATATTGAACTGTAAGTAAGTTTGCAAGTTCGTCAACTTATTCTACTAACCTGAATCCCAACCGTTAACCCTGACCCTAACAGTCTACTAATACTCTAATGAGAGTTATTGACAGTTAGTTGCAAAGTTACAAAGTGGAATATCGAAATAAATGATTTGGAAATTCAAAGTCAAAATTTGTTTTATTTGTTTCAGACAACTTCGAGGCCCCCATCAAGCCACAAACTCATAAAGATTCATCAAAATGTCATTGTTTTGAAGAAATAAAATCAAGATCATGTTTGCAGATTGAAAGGTGAAACCATGATACATTTTTCCAGGATTTTGGATGAATAGAAAGTTCAAAATAACAGCATTTATTTGAAATAGACATTTTCTATAACATTATAAATGTCTATACTGTCACTATTGATTCATTTATTTTTACTATTTTTCTTTTAACATACTGACCTTTTGAAAGATAGTGGCTATTAAAGTTAAATGGTTACAACCATCCTCGGTCTCCTTTGCTTCAACCAACAAATGGGACGAAATGGCAGAATTTGAATGCTTTTGTCAAAGAAAAAAGCCCTTGGAAAGCTTTCAGTGGTAGTAATATCTCGAAAAGGCCTATACCTCAAACTTAAAATTGTCATTTTGATGCAGATGTACTTCTACAAATGGGTCCTCTACCTTTCATAACAGGATGTACAAATATGAAACAATCATGAATGTCATATCATCATTAAGTAAAAGACAGAGGAAGAGGGTGTCCTCTATTTCCTAACCCTCTGAATCACAGTGATCATCATTATCATGTGAACCATTGATCCAACCTGTAACCATCAGTTCAATGATCCCCAGTGATGGATTCTCTTCCTTCACAGTGCAAAAGTTACTTCTATGACTCATTTTAACCGTAGTGTGGTTCCATTTCCATTAACCCCAGCAGGGTGAGTCAGAGAATAAGCACAGATGGTCACATATCTAACTCCATTTGCAACGTTCCCTTTATTGCCATTTCCTAAGATAAATCCCAGAGACCTGTCAACAGAGTAAGAGCACCTGCTACGATCTCATCAGCAGTGGACGAGTGCAGGTTGATAGACTTGTGCTGATCCACCATAATAACCACTTCCCTCAAAAACTTGTCAAGGTTATCTAAGGTAAATATAATGCCATTCCACGGATCCAAATAACCAACATAGGGCCCATTAGTACGCTTATCGTGTTCCAAGTATGCAGTTGCATGACATGATACTCTATACAAGTGGTTTCGAAACAAATCCATCAGTGACACCGTAGGACACATATGATATACGACTAATTCAAATACCCAAGAAGAGGATCTAGAGCTCCTCTGCTTTGATCCATTAGCTGAGAAAATCCACTCATGCCCACAAATTCTCTCATGATGTCAAAGGGAAGACCAGAGGGAATATAAATATAAGGATTGGAGGCTGCAGGATATAAAGATTGGTCTTTGAGTACATCAGGATGCAGTCAGGTGATAGATGACTTCATCATGAAGAGTTCACCTGAATCTCCAGCCTGAATCACATCTAGAGTGATCAATCATGAGTAATGCCGTTTTAAGTGCTATAGTCTCGGATTTTTTGATCTTTATACAAGCGCTTTATCATGGCAGATAAATTAAACCCCTGTACAGTTTCCACATGCGACACAAATCCATTTAGAGATGAGACCTTTAGGTCTTGACTTTTTTGGGGTCAATAATAAATTACAATGTTAAAGATAAAAGGAAAAAAAAAATATTTTAAAAGCCTAGTTTGAAACGTGTCTAGAAAATATTAAAAATTGTATTTATGTTGGTATAAACGTTCATACCCTTTTCAAGAGAAGATTACACTGAATGTCTAAAAATATCATGTGGCGTAACCATCAAGTAAAAAGTCATATTTTCCTTAGATGAGTGCACATGTCATTATATTTAAAAAATATTTTCCACGGTAAACATTTAGTTAAAATATACATATTTTTAATAATAATGAAAGATTATTTCAAACAAAGTCATTAAGTCATTATGATTCCAGGACAGCAGTATCATCCTGATTTTTACTTTGCGCTCCATAAACATATCAAAATGAATTTTATTTAAGAAGTGTGTGTGTGTGTGTGTGTGTGTGTGTGTGTGTGTGTGTGTGTGTGTGTGTGTGTGTGTGTGTGTAATCGAGGAATAATTGATGACGTTCGGTTGAATTATTAGAAACTAATGCACACCCAAGATGAAGATAGTATTGTGCATTAGTATTAACACCTCGTATGTGCATTTGTTTTTTAATTCAATGAACCAGAGTCCATTATTCCGATTCTACTGCGGTTTCCACACCTCAAGGTATTGTTCACATGTTGTATTTCAAGACATTTGTCAGGTTTTTGTCCTTAAAATGTTCTTGTATGTAGAGAGAAAAAGAGAGATTAAGCATGTGTGAATTACCTGCGTCTGAGTGTCTCTCAACAGTGTTCGAAACTGCGAATAGCGAAACCGCAAGTTTATCTGCTTCAAGAACAGCGACGTTATTACCTCGCTAGTGAGAAATGTTGTGTAGCTTTTAAGTTCCTAAGCTATTTTACTGATAAAATCATCAGAGCAGCGCTGACAATATGGTTCTGTGTGAGTGTGTGTGTACCAGTGTATGTGTGCGTTTGAGTGGGAGAAAGAGTATGTGCTTTCCGTACAAACTAAAACATAGAGATAATTTGTCGTCGTTATCCTATTGTTTACTATATGTATTTGCTTGGTTAGTGTCCTTGTAGGTTTTGGTTCTTTTGCTATTGTAGTTTGCAAAGACCTTTGAAATAACTGAAGTCATTTGGCGATGTGATATGGAACTGTAATGAGGTTAAGACTTGGATGGATCTATTTAGCCATGCGTTTACCTGAAAATAGGTGCACACCTTAGAATATCCATGAACAAATCAGCAGAATCAAGCATTGGATGGATGGATGGATGGATGGATGGATGGATGGATGGATGGATGGATGGATGGATGGATGGATGGATGGATGGATGGATGGATGGATGGATGGATGGATGGATGGATGGATGGATGGATTCTCAAAAAGGGGGGTGACAGCGAAGGGGTTACATGACAATTATGTCCTGTGGAGACAGCAAAGTGTCAACAAGTTCATCCCTATATGCTATCACTACTCTGCTGAGGGACAGAAGCTTTGACTTTAGTGGCATGGCATATAAGTATAATGGCTTACTTTAACCCTCCGTCAGTCATTTCGCCTCAGCTGTGTTCAATCAAGAGAGGACAGAGAGGAGAGCTGCATCTGAACATCTGCAATCATCTCCCTGGGTTATTTCCTGGGGACACGCCAGCTGGCCTATAGATAGATGTATGGATGGATGGATGGATAGATAGATGGATGACCACTTTGCTGTAGACATGATTTCAGCATTTATTTTAGAAAGCTGTTGTACCACAGTCCATCCTGGCATCATTTCAAAAACATGTCAACAGGACAATTATGTCCTGTGGAGACAGCAAAGTGTCAACAAGTTCATCCCTGCAATGCACACCTCCTCAGAAGCTTTGACTTTAGTGGCATGGCATGATGTGTGTGATGGCTTACTTTAACCCTCCGTCAGTCATTCCGCCTCAGCTGTGATAGCACTCATTCAAGAGAGGACAGAGAGAGAGAGGAGAGCTGCAACTAAACATCTGCAATCATCTCCCTGGGTTATTTCCTGGGGACATGCCAGCTGGCCTTTCAAAAAACAACTTTCTAACAGCAAGGTCAACTATTACAGGCACCTTGAAGTAAGGTAAGGAACATCCACAGATATAGCTGGAAATCTTGCCTGCAGTTTTCCTCAGAATTTCAATGTATTCTTAAATGGACCATCAAATTTATGGGCATATACTTTTTCCTTGGACTGAAACCCTACACACACAAAAATCATATATTCTGGCCTAATAAGTCATTTGCATTACCAAATGCATTACTTAAAGGCTTGCAAGCTAAAGAAAGCATAAGTGAGCTTTCCAGAGGGAAGCTTTAGGCATGTTTTATGCAAATTACTAGAGGCACATGGTTCAAGAGGACGATGGCTAATATTAACCCTCGCTCTTATGAAACGGGTGCCTGCAAGGAGAATATTACAGACACACTTTTAAAACGTTCAATCCTTTCCTGCCCTTTAATACCACCTAAAATTAAACTAGCTGATGCATTTGCCAGGCCTTTTCAGCCAATCTAATTCAATTAAAGGGTTGACACCTCTGATTTCATTGCGAAGGAAAAACGTGATAGACAGTTTATGTCCTCAGGCCACGCGAGCCGACGCGACCTATCGGCAGACCATTTTCATTAGCATTTCTTATTAGACTGCTGTTGAAAATGATCACAGTGACATGCACAGACACCACTGCAACTATTAAAAGAGTGTCTACATTCATTACTAACATCTATGTCTTGCTCAAAGACAAAAAGGGAGAGGCAAGAAATCAATTGGGAGTTTTGATTCAATTAATAAAGGCAAAATACCTACATGTCATTTTGAAGTTTAACTAATTAAAAAGGCAATCACTTTGCAAAACCCTTGGCAGGATCTCATCTTCTATTCAAACTGAGAGCTCTGTTTGGTATTGGTAGGACTGAAATAGCTCTAACTGGTCTCGGTCTCAGGATCACGGTGTACATTTACATTTTTGGCATTTATAATCTCAAATCATTTAATTATTTCCTGTTTATTTTAAATGTGCTTCTGTGCATCTGTAGTGAATAATTATATTCATATTAATATAATGTCATATTCCCCAAAGGCCAAAGCTGTTTCATAAATTCAGAAACTGAAATGGTTCTGGGGGCTTAATTAATTGGGTAAATATTGTTTTTTTTTTTAAGATTATAAAATACTGAGTGTTTAGGTAACAGGCGTTTTAATTAATCTTTTTGGTTGCCTGCGGATGAAAACTGTTAAAACACTCATGCTGCATATTGCATCAACCTACAACTTACAGGAACTTCTCTGTCTGTCTGTGTGTCTGTCTCTTATCGAATATCTCTCGAACTGTTAATCCGATGGATTTCAAACTTGACAGGTGTTTTGCTACGGGCATGAGTAAGTGCAGTGCCGAGTTTGACATGTTTTGGAATTAGAAATGCAAAAGATACTGGTAAATATATCAGTAAAAGAACCGTTGCAATGTAATTACATATTACCGTGTTATTTATACGTTTATTACAATGTAATTATATATTTATTGTAATTATTATTATTATTATTATTATTATACATTTGTTACATTATTATTTTGTTACATTATTCTTTTATAAGTAGCAATTCTTTTTGAAAAAAGTAGTGTAAAATAATGTAATTATATATTTATTACAATCTCATTATAAATTTATTACAATGTTATTCTATATTTAATACGTTTAATACAATATAATTGTTTATTACACTGTAATAATACATTTATAACAGTGTTAATATACATTTATCATGATGTAATTATACGTTTATTACAATGTAATTATACATTAGTGTTATTATACACATATTGCAATGTAATTATATGTGTATTATGGTGTTATTATACATTTGTTACATTATTATCATACATTTGTTGCTTTATTTTTTTACATTCTTTTTGAAAAAAGTAGAGTAAAAAACGCAATTATAGAGTTGTTACAGTCTTATATATTTTGTACAATGTAATTATACATTTAAATGTAACTATACGTTTAGTACATACATTTAATACAATGTAATTATGTTTATTACAATGTAATATAGAACTGTGAAAAAGTATTCATTCGTTTTTTTTTAAAGTAGCGATTCACTACTTTCGAAAAAGAAATGATTTACTTTTGAAAAAAGTAGCGATGCTTTTTGAAAAAGTAGTGAAACTTTATGAAAAAAGTAGTGTAAAAAAATGTAATTATATATTTATTAGTTTTATTGTACATTTATTACAATGGAATTGTACATGTTTTACAAAATAATAATATGTTAATTACAATGCAATTATTCATTAGATTTATTACGTTTATTACAATATAATTATACACTTTTTACAAAGTAATTATACGTTTATTATAAGGGCGTCACGATTTCTATTTTAAATCGA
The DNA here is from genome assembly GCA_038021265.1 of Cyprinella venusta. Taxonomy (NCBI): domain Eukaryota; kingdom Metazoa; phylum Chordata; class Actinopteri; order Cypriniformes; family Leuciscidae; genus Cyprinella; species Cyprinella venusta. The sequence continues at coordinate 26,761,047 of CM075863.1, forward strand.
AATTCACAATCTCGAACTTCGAATTAAAAAATGGAATCATCAATGCTGCCACGCCCCCATGTCATGTCCGTTCGGCTAGCGGGGGGGGGGGGGGGGGGGGGGGAACGCGTGTTGAAGTACCATGGTCAACCTCCTCTAACTTAGTTACAGCCATTCAAAAGATAGCATGGCAACAGACGCCAGTGATAGTTCAAAAACTACGTATAGAACTATGAAAAACTATGCATTCATTTTTGAAAAAGTATCGATTCATTTTTGAAAAAGTAGTGATTTAACTGAATCTGTAAGTCAGCAACACTGTTTAATTCTGAATATTATATTCTAATCTAGTGCACTTAACGTTATCATTTTCTCAAAGTTTAGGCTCCATGTGTAATAGTATAGCCTAGGATATTCAGCAACTCAAACATACCAAACCAACAATTACAAAAAACACAGAAAAACTGATTTTGCATTGGCCATTGCACTTGTTTATCTTTACTTGCAAATATCTTTAGGGTCTATGCACTAAGATAAAATTTGGAATCAAATGCAAGCTACCCACTCAGCTCTGCATAAAAATCATCTATATTAGTTCACATGCGATTGTGATTATAAATTGTTGTGTCTTTGCTGACAGTAACAAGAATTTGCCATTCTTGGTCTGCAAGTCCTTACACTACAATTACAAAACATACCAAATATTTGCTTACACCCCTTTGTGATCCTGAGTGGAATTTCTAATTTGCGAAGACCTACAGCTAGACCGACTAACATCAGCAGTTATCATAACATCCCTTCCAATTTTCATTAAGTTTATGAGCATGCAATAAAAACTGATCATATTGCTGTTGGAGACAAGAGCTCAGTCCATCTGTGTGGCCCTCGTGACACCAATGTTCCACACACTGATCTTTCCCCAGTCAGAGGAAGACAGATTTGCTTCAGTACATTGGTAATACCTAAAGTACACACACACAACAGCTTTTTCCTAACAGCTCTAACTCCTCTGTTTTCTTAAGCTGTATTATCCAACATGAAGACAGTTTAAAAACCAGAGGTAGTGGTGAATCAAAATGTGGACAGTGTGTTGATAAGACCAGTCAATCAGCTTATTAGTATTATGCCTATGCAACTTTCCATATGTCAGGAGGAAGGATAATCGCTAGCACGTGACAATAGCTAAAGAGTTATGATGTATGTATTTAATTTAAATAAAGTCCCTCGAACTTGTATGCAGACTTACTTTTTGAGCCAATCATTTATTCCTCACAGTCCCACGGCCTGTTTTAATCAAGTAAGGTGCTATAAATACTAATAAAGTGTGATTTTATTTTGATTGGAGAATCCATTCCCGCGCCCGGAGATGCCAGAGCTTCTGTGATTATTTCTCAGCGCGCCATAAGGTTGCCGTCAACATTAGGCTTGTTGAATATACAGTGAAATTTGAAATTGTGTACTTCTGTGCCATCTAGTGGTTATGAAGCTGTCAAAAATTGGAATCTGTGTGTGTGTGTGTGTGTGTGTGTGTGTGTGTATATGTATATATATATGGCTGATACTGATTATTTAATTGCATATTTTACATTACCTCTTCATGCAGTCATCTTACACCCAGTTGATATTTAAAAACACTAAAAACACTGTTCAAGTTAATTTTGAATGTAATCTTTAGAAAATATCAAAATTAATGTTTCATTCTGCACACAACAATATTGTGATGGGAAAATTCACTTGGCATTTGAATTGATAATTTTAATATTTAGTATTTTATTGTATTTATTCTACTTACATGTCATTGTAGTAGAAACAATTGGGATACAACAGACAGTTTATCAATAGGCTACACTTAATTTTTGAATCAATCAGGTTGAACATCAGCAGAGCTGCTCTTTTACTGAATAAATGTGATTATTGTATTAATGAACCACACACATGTAAAACAAATAAAAGGCAGATAACAGCTTTACAGTGTTTGCACCATGCACTGATCTTTATTGAATCCTTTTTTCTTTTGAAGCATTAAATAATACCATAATAAATAAAAAAAATGAGCTATGTACATTGGCCAACAGAGAAAAGCAAACCAATCCAAAATGTCAAGAAAACATTTTTAGGCTAAAACCTGATTTAATGTAACAAATGTTTCCCTTTTGCACTCAACATTATCTCCTGAAAAACATTTCATGCAACAAAGAAATTCCTATGACTGAAAAGTACATCAGATTAAAAAAAATCATTAATATTGGCATGAAAACTACCACTAAACAACACTTTTCTTTGTACAATGTGGCACAAACTGTATACAAAACACAGGTCCTCATTTTGAAACAGAAATCAACAGCATTGGCAACTGTACACGACACGTGTTTTAAAAACTTTTCCTATGTAACTTGTGGTTTATGGAATAAGAACATGATGTGACAAATCTGAACAGCACAGCCAGAATTGTGGCTAAAAATCTGATCTTATCCAAGATGCAAGACATATAAGCACTACTGAATTTTTTTTAAAAAGTAGGAGCTTTGATTGTTTTCACTGCAAGTCAGAAACTCGCTTACAAAAATACTTTTTTGTGTAAACTTTTCTCCAAAGGCACTGCAACCAAATGGGCCCAACAGTGCAGCAATCCAGAACTGTGGCTTCCCCTGAAGGCTGGCTGGACTGGGGCGTCCCGTTCCCTTTGGCCCTTCCATGACAATCATGCTACACTTGTGCTCCACAGTATTAAATCCTATTCCTACTACAATATACCATCTAAACCCATCTCTCACTGCCTTTAAGGTTGGTTCTATACATGTGATCGGATGTGCAAAATGCGGCACGAAAACATGATGTCCGAAAGTACAAGAAACACTTTCTTGGTAAAGTAAATACTAATCATAATAACCCCTTAAATACTACTTTTGCACATGCCCACTTTCAAATTGCGACTAGAAGAGGAACTATAAGCAAAACTGACATCTGTGCATCAACTCTCTTAAGCAATTACACAGAATAACACTTCACGAAGAAATAAATACCCTGTGCCTTCAATTATATTCCTAACAATATGCAAACAAGGCCATTATTTTTCCAGAGCAAAAACCGAATATAGTTTGCTACAGTATTCTTGAGTGATGCATATTTATGAAGGACTGCAAGGCACACATGCTAACATCTATAGCATGATGCAGATCAGACCCTGCTACACACTAATAAAAGAAAAGGATCAAAATGATGAAAGGCAAGATTTCCTTGACAAGAACAAGCCCTAATCTGAATCCTCCAGCCTCTGTTACAAAGAAATGTCTTCTGATGTCAGTTACTCCATTTAGTTGCTTCACTGCAGAACAACGGCAATTTTGTACAATAATGGTTGAAACAATCCATGTGTGGGAAAAAAAAGAAAAAAACAATCCAAAATGGAAACATAAAAACGGAGGTTTGTCCATGGAAACAACAGACACCATCTTAAAGAAAAGCAAATAAACTGCTGTAAGAGCAGTAGATCCCTTTATGGTTTTAAAAATAAATGTGTAAAATGTTCGCTTGCATTTCAAAATGTTATCTAGCTTTTTTCCAAGGGCAAATGTGCCTTCACTTTTCACATTTAATTGTAAAAGGTTACAAAAATATTCTAAAATACTATAATATGTGCACTTGCTTAATGTACAATATTTTTTTTTTCTTGTGATATTTTAGTTTGGTGGATGTTTGGTTAACTAATACATACAACCACAGAACTGAGGGACAAATGTTTCTTGCTGGGATTATAACATTCATTCTAATCTTCATCCATCCAAACTATAAGACAAATACTGATGAGGTCATGAGCTTGTTTTTAAACCACTGTTCGGTATATTAAAAAATAACATTGTGCAGGCTTCACCGAGTAGGAAACCATCTAAATGTCTCTCTCCAAATTGTCGATGAGGTCCATATACAAATACAAACAGTTACACATTTAGGGGGTTACTGGGGAATGGATTGAGGAAATGTGCAAGGAATGTATATTCACTACAGCATTACTTTCAATGCCCATAAGCTTCACAAAGACCGAAAGACTCGTTCACATGACTCGCATCAGCGTCCCCCTAATGCACTGAACCTTATAGTGTGAAGCATGAAGCTACAGAACTACCCTCAGGACAGGGCAAATGTTAAAAGCGCAAAGTTTGCGGAGTGATCTTTTCGAAGTGCAGACAGTGATGCAGTCAGCTATGCTTTTCGTTCTTTTTCATCAGTCAGTGTGAAAACAAATATTTTTGTACGGACCTGACACGTCGAGAAAAAAAAAAAAAAAAAAAAAAAACTCTGGCCATGATGAAATCATTCCCACAACTTAATGACATGATTTAACAACTTGGGTCAAATTGTCCCCTCGTTTTACTTAAAAACGAGGTCATGTTGTACTCTTATTTCCTTCTAGTTAAATCATGGCCACGTTAAACTAATTTGCTCCCTTTATTTCACCTGTTAATTGTCACCCCCCTTTTTAAAAATTTGTGAAAATTGTTGTAGTTCAAGCAAGCTGTTTACTGTTAGTGATGAGGACGAGACCGCCTATGCCGAGTCCGAGTCAAGACAGTCTTTGAAGGGTCGAGTCCGAGTCGCGACCGAGTCCGTTGGTTTTCAAATACAGTCGAGTCCGAATCAAGACCGAGTCTTTGAAGGGTAGAGTCCGAGTCCGTTGGTTTTCAAATACAGTCGAGTCCGAATCAAGACCGAGTCTTTGAAGGGTAGAGTCCGAGTCCGTTGGTTTTCAAATACAGTCGAGTCCAAATCAAGACCGAGTCTTTGAAGGGTCGAGTCCGAGTCAAGACTGAGTCTGTTGGTTTTCAAATATAGTCGAGTCAGAGTCAAGACCGATTCTTTGAGGAATCAAGTCCGAGTCGAGATTTTGTTCTGACATATCAGTTTTGATATTCATGATTTTATATCAACCCAGTTAATAATCAACAGTTTGGCCAACAGACTAAACTAGGGAATTGGGAATTGTTTAGAGCAGACGTTAGTGATGGGGACGTGACCGCCTATGCCGAGTCCGAGTCAAGACCGAGTCTTTGAAGGGTCGAGTCCGAGTCGAGACAGAGTCTTTGAGGGGTCGAGTCCGAGTCGAGACAGAGTCTTTGAAGGGTCGAGTCCGAGTCGAGACCAAAGTGTTTGAAGGGTCGAGTCCGGGTCGAGTCCGAGTCGACACAGAGTCTTTGAAGGGTCGAGTCCGAGTCGAGACCGAGTCTTTGAAGGAACGAGACGAGTCTGAGAAATCGGTCCCGAGACCAGACTCGAGTACTACATCACTATTTACTGTAAACCATGTGTACTGAACTAAACAATTTTATAACATAATTTGGACTCTAAACGTGCTAGCAAAGCAAAGGCATGTGCCTAACTGTGGTTTCTGTCACCAAAGACAACCCCATAAAGCGAAAACGGCTGTGGAGATGAACACGACGCTCCATCACAGGGTCATCAAGCTACATCCTTGTTATTGTTTTGAATAAGCGACCTCTAGCAGTTGCAAACATGCATACTCTGCCTTTAACAGGTTAAATCATGGCTAAGACTGGACTAAAACTAGGGAACGAATGTGGCCCCATTTAACTAATTTGCACAACGTGGGAACAAATTCCTAATCCATGGCCAAAATATCTTGCTTTTAATAATAATAATAATTATTCATTACATTTATATAGTGCTTTTCTCAGCACTCAAAGCGCTTTACATAGACAGGGGAATCTCCTCAACCACCACCAATGTGCAGCATCCAGCTGGATGATGGGACGGCAGCCAAATTGCGCCAGAACACCCAACACACACCAGCTTACTGGTGGAGAGGAGACAATGATGATGAGGATGTTTTTGTTCCCGGCACGTAATGTGCATGGCTGAGTGGAGAAAGATCATTGGTGAAAGCAGATGGTTCAATTAGAGTATCTACCTGCAGGACTTAAGTGGACCATGCGAACTAAACAAACATTGATCCTTTGGACGAGAGTCATGTGAAAGAGTCTTTATAAACAGCATGATGTGAAAAAGCCACGCATTAGGAACCAGGCATCAGAAACTCCCATCACCGAGTTTATTGTGCTGTGAAAATATTCTCAGAACCCCAGTAAAGCCGATGATGAACATATCACTCATGTAACAACTTCTCTGGTTTGGAATATCCAAACAGTTTAAAGTCGGCTTCATAGAGCCTGTACAGCTCTTTTCTGGACTCCAATGGTATGCTGGCGAACCAATCCTGCTCCCAACTGCTGACCGTACGGTTACGATGATTTTGCGGGAACTCGACGACATTGTCTACGCGGAGAATCCGCAACAAATGCTCAGCATCCTCATCCAAGGTCTCCAGCTTCCCCACGAAATCGTAATTTATCTGGCAGGGATGGCACAGACGGTAGATTTGTCTCCAGTGCTCGTTGAAAGGCATCTCTTTCTCAGTGTTAGGATCCAGTAAATACCGAACAAAATTTGAGAAAGACGGTCGAATCCCAGAGGCAAAAGCATCCACGACTGAGGCTGGGGGATCCGAGTGATTGCTATATTTTTTCAGCATGATAACAGCGAATCTCTTGTAGAAGTCCTCGTTCTCTTGTTCGAATTTGTTGCGATAGGCAGAGATCAGACGTACAAAAGGATCCCTGACAAACAGAAACTTGGTGTATTTCTTAAGCTTGATTTTCATGAGGTGCCGCGAGAACTTTCCATAGCGCTTCCAGAACTTGTTGAAGGTGAAGTGCAGGCTACTGTTGTGGATGAGCTCCTGAGGAACATCTAGAGGGTCTTGGTAGGGCACGCCGTCCAATAACAGGCTCTCGCTCAACACGATCATAATGCGCTTCCAGTTTGTGCAGGCCACCTTGGGAACGTAACAGTAAATAATTCCATGCCGATCGTCCACAATGAGGTGATCCAACTCTTTATTGGGAATGTCGTCAAAAGTCCTGTTCTTTCCAGGGAAGTCTAAAAAACTTCTGTTACTGCACACATCTTGGATCAGCTGCTTTCTACTCTCTTGCTTCTGTTTTTTCTCAGGGTCAATTGGCGTCAGATGGATCTTCCACTCTCGTCTCGGGACGAATTTCTCATCCGATTTCTCAGAGGACTGATTGTGAGGGTCTCCAGGGGGCGGTTCTCCTCTCACCTGTTCCGTGGGGTCTGCGGTTCCTTCCAAAAACTGGTTGACAAAAGCATCTATGTCCATCAAGAACGAGCTCTCTTTGTCTTCCTCTATTTTCTTTCCAGGGTCACGACGGGCCTGTGGAGAGAGGCGCGACGGATGGGGCCCGGAGATGGTTGTGTGCAGGTAAAAATTAGAGGCCCCCACATCATCCCAGTATATGATTATAAGAAGGATCATGAAGACAGCACCCATGATCATAAAAATGCGGAACAGTCGCGATTTTCCCATTTTGGTTGATTTTGACTGAGAAAGTGCCATTCTCATCTCAACTCCATTACATAATCCACAGCCCAGACCGCATACATCATACTCTGAAGTAGAGGAAGACAAATCAGAAAATGGAAATCAAGAGTGTGGAAACTACTTGGTTCAATGTTGAGCAATATTGCAACTTTCATTATGCAATAGAAAAGTAACATAATCTTTGTGATTAGTTGAGTCATGATTGAGTGTTGTGTGTGTGATCATCAGTCATTTAGTGCATGATACCCAGTTTTTCTCTTTAACCATTTATGTACAGTCAAGCAAGTGTATGGTACTTAAACATATATATATTTTTTTAAAATCTAGGAATTTTTATTGTGCAGTAGGCCTATATTTCAGCCTTAAAAAAATGTTTCCTCTACAAATAATTCATATTATTGATCAGACGCTTGTCAGACCTATTCTTATTGGATACTTTAAGATAAACATTTTAATATTCATATGTTGACACTCGTGTCCATTTATCTGGACAGCAGGAAATTTTCAAAAAATTATATCCTGTCAGGGATTGATTGAGCATAATAACTGACTGACTGACTAAACATTATCCCTTACATAACACCTAGGGCGTTTTAGATCAAACATTTATTTAATAAGTAATATAATGTAACCTCCGTCAATGGTTATTTTGGCACACTGGGGCCTCATATCACCCTGAAGGGGTTTACAGGCTTCTACATTAAATATTGATATGATTATTATCTTCCTTGTAGGGAGTGCTGAGACAGAATACGAACACATCTACATAGGAAACAGCAGTGTTGTTGGAACAGACCCATAAATTCTTCTGTACCATTTGTCGTGTGACAAAACAAGAGGCTGATAAGGCACAGTTATTGGCTCATTTAGTGAATGGCGTCACAGCACAACGCAAAATGATGTCGGCTACAAACAAAATGTGTTTGCATTGTAGCACGCGAGCCGTAATAACAATTACTTAAAAATGACAAATGTTTACGAGCTGCACGTGTGAATTTTTCGATGTATGTTGTTCTCATTTAAATTCAGGCCACTTATTATTCGGAAACTCACAGTGAACAGCTATACATTTGCCATGCCCTCGTGTTCATTTCAAAGGCAAAGGCGACCCCTCACATTCAGCTGGACACAATGCAGCTCTTTGACACCATCTCTTACTGTGGGAGGAAGCTGCAAACATTCGAGCTTATCCGTGAAAACTCCTCCTAAGCCATTCATGTATAGATACTTTCTAATAAGCAGCTGATTCCGGTTAAATTGGATGATACTGTGTCGATTTTTTTTTTTTAAATTGACAACATGAAGACATGAATTCAAATCTAGAGCAAGTGCCAAGACCACTTTTTCCATAGGAAGTCATGAAGCTACTCGTGCTGGGGGTTTTGCAGATCGGCTGTGTTTCGAGCACACGGAAGTACTATGCTTAGTGTGATACGATCGAAATTAATGTGTAACGTGTCCAAACGTGGCTGTAAAGATAACGGTCTCACCTCATAGCAGGAGTGTATATTTCTCGGCAGGCAGGCAGACGGCGTCAGCTGAGGAGGGATGTGCTGCGCGCGGGGTGTTGACACAACAGCAGCGCTTCAGTGATCCGCTCGGATATCGCGAGATTTCGGACTGTGGACGCAAGGTTCTGCTGCTGCTGATACCGTTTTGTAAGCATAGCACTCTTTCGCTTTTTATATTATATTAAGAAAAAAGACCACATGAGAACAACTCCTTCAACAGTTTCTGGGAAAAAAATGCAACAGCTGGAAAGGCGCTTCCACAATCAAACTTTGGTCTAGTCAGCATCAATAAAAATGTTCTAATTAACATATGCAACAATAAGTTAAGCAGCATGGGACCACATAAAATAAACCGTGATAAAATGTAAAGGCCCAAGAAGTGCATTGAAACGTGCTGGATAATTCAATGGCTTCGTCCAAAATCGCAGCTAGGTAGGCACTTATTTTCAATTAAAAAAAGAAAAAACTTCACAACGGTCGATGATGTTTTGTATGAATGTAATCTGGACTACATTCGCCATGTTGTAATTATCATGTGACCAACCAGTCAGTCACTTCGCTTCACTGCCATTCATAAATCCCCTCCTGTGGCCTCATGGGATAGTGAGGTGCCCATCATATGCTCACTCGCTGGAAGATTTAGGTTATCCAGGAACTTTTTGCTTACTCGTTATTGGATACTGTGAATTCGGACATACTTGTGTCACATACTGTTTGTTTTTCGACTACTAAACAGCCATTCGGGATGCAGTCAATGTGATGAGTTATGGCATAATTTCCACTGAAACAGGAAGACAGGGCAGGGCATAACAAATAGCTCCTCTCATTTAAAAAATTGCCAATGGCTTGGTCAGAACCATTGAGCTAGGTAAAGCCTTAGTTCACTCCCAATCACAAGACATTTTTCCTCCATATCGCTTTAAAATATAGCATTCTGTGCAGAATTCAAATTGGGTCCAATACATTTTGTGATCCATTCTGTGCTATCGTGTCTCTGGACCAGAGCAGACTGTGTTTGTTCAATAGTAATGAAACCAGACCTCATTCATCCCAATGGAAAGTATAATTTACACTGTCTGAATTGTTCCCTATCCACCTTATGGTGCACTATGTTTCAATCCATACACCATCTAGAAAGTATTAAATGTGTGAACAAAATGTCAGATTTTAGCCTCAGCTTCAATTTATGGTGTAGGGGGCAGGACACTTTATAAAGAGCATTTGATTGGACAAAAAAAAAAAAAAAAAAACTGAGAGGCTGAATTGCAGAGCGATATCAATTATTGATCCATATTGGTGAGGGACTTCAAGTTTTGAACACTTTTATCTTCTAAATGTGAATTGTGTCATTATAGATATAGATAGGAGGAACAAACTAAGAACAACCTGAATGTGAACCTGAAAGACAACCTGAATGTCATAATACTAAATGCATCATTGATCTTTATATTTACTCCAACATTTCCTAAAATCCCTGATAGTTTCTGCACAAAAACCTATTATTGTCCAAAATACACACTTTCAAATTCAGTTAAGTATGGTAGAACTAGCAAAAGTTTCATCATGTGTTTTTGCTACAAATTCAACAATAGAGAAAAACAACAAAGACTTAAATTTCAGTTCAACTTTATTCCCTTGTTGCGCATTTAATATCAGGTAATCTGAATGGAGGAGGATACAGACCACTGTAGTGCCATTTTTGCACACTAGAGTACAAGTTTGCCTTTTGGAAAATCTGAGGAAACAAAAAGTTTTCCTTCGGTGAGTTGATGTAAAAACAGTTTATGGCATTTTGTGCCATGGTGACACCCTTTGACAAGGTAGACCAACCAAAGGCAGGAACAAGAACACGTTACGATCCACCAAAAGCAGGCCCGGATGATGTTGGCAGGGCAGATTCTCCCACAGCTGGATGATTTTGTTAAAAAGCAGCAGTCAACAGTGGCACCAAATTCTCCTTCTGCAGCGACCAGTATTAAAAGGCACTTGACTGATGATAACAAGGAATGCTCTTATGGGGGATCCCTCAATTTGCCACACACCTCCACTAAAAAAAATGGATACTGAAAATAATAAAAAAACAACAACAAAACAATTACGAATGTGCCAAGGTATTACAAAAACCATACCAGAGTAATATTGCTGCATATACAGTACCTGCTGTAGGAATTACAGATCTCCGATGGGAATAATTTCTTCATTGATGAAAAACTCAATGGTCTCTTCCTCATAATCATCGATGTTGCTGTCTAGCTCATCAGTGTCCACACCTAGAAAAGATCAGAAAATCCAGTGATGACTTGAGTATATAGTGTTTAACCATCTAGGCGGCATTTTCGAGTTCATGGTCGTCTAATGCCACTGGCTATGTTAGGGGGCAACTGAGTATTTGAGTATTACCATTTATTAGTAATGATTTACAGTTCGTTTGCTACTTACCTATTTACCTGAGCATTCAGTATTTTGGAGAGAAAAAAGTGCTGCATTTTATTATTTAAACGTGCCACCATATGACATCATATGCAAATTGGATAGGAAAATGTAATGTCAACATAAAATTTGGGTCATCCTTAATATTTCTCTAATTTACAGGAAGTCTCTATATTTTATCACAATTAGGGTATAGCTTATTGAAATTGAGGAGTCAAAATCAAACATTTTAGGAAAAAACCTAAAGAGTCAGCCCAAACTCAACCTCTACATAGGACTGTCACAATAATTCCATGTAGACAATTATACTGTTGAAAATTAAATGTCAACCATCACAGACTGAGCCTTGTTTCTGTCATGTATTTTGGGTTCCTTGCCACTTGCTGTTTCCAGTCACTTATTTCTATGCACATTTTGGGTAATTGCATAAAAATAAAAATGCTGGATGGAAGCGCCAAGACGTGCATAGATTCAAAAAATGTGGTTAAAATTAAGCCCAACTGGGGTGGTTCAATTTGTTATCTGATAAGACAACAAAACTAAAGCACAAACTATAATGAAAACACATTTACAAAATAAATCCCTTCAGGCACAACAACAAAAAAAAAAAACCCTCACACGACTACCTCAACAGAGGATTTGATTGGATATCTGGACTAACCCACGAATAAATTATTGTACAGCATCTGAAATGTTGGTTTGATCATCCTGAAGTGCCTGAGCTAGAGTCTGTCATTAGAATGATTTAGTTTAATTCACTCTCATAAGTGTCTCGCATTATTGTGCTACCAAACACCAGCATCCAAATGCAAGAGAACATGACGGGGTTTGTTGTGTTTCATCTGTGCGCTCTGAGACACAAGTCATTTATGATGGTGCACTGACACCAGGACTGAACGATTTTGTAAAATAATCTAATTGCGATTATTTTATACCAATATTGCAATTTAATATGCAATAATTTAAGCTTTTTATTCTCTGCATTATTCAACAAAGACAAGCAATAAATCTTTGTATATGTGGGAATATTTAGTCACTTCATGATTCGATCCGATTATGGGAGTCATAACCCAATTCCAAAACAATCTACTTTTTTCTTATCAATCAATCAAATCAATTTTAATTCTAATTCTATGTAAGATCGTTCTAAAAATTCAAATTAATAGAATGTTACTATTTTGCCGTAGGTCGACTTGCATTCGGCCATCTGCCGTTTTAGTTGATAAAGTTTTAAATATGGATATTTTTCTTACACAAACGCATCGCTTCACTTCAGGCCTTTAACCCCACAGAGCCGTTTCAAGCCCTTTTATCATGGATAGATAGGGTTTGATGGACTTCCAAAATCATATACTCATTGACTCCCATTATAAGGCTTGGAAGAGCCAGGACATTTTTAATATAACTAATATAATGATATAAAGAAGAATGTCATATACACCTAGGGTGGCTTCAGGGAGAGTAAATCATGGGCTAATTTTCATTTTTGGGTGAACAATGCCTTTAGCTCAAGTTCGTTATTTCAAATATAGGCGCGCGGTATGTGCGCTCATAATGGTAGCGACGAGGTGCAACGCAACGCACTCGTTTTTTTCCAAATTCGTCCACGCTGCATCGAGATAAAAACATCTCAACGTTTCAGAATGCTGCAAGCACACCGTAGGTCACGTGACAAGAACCAACCAAGCTTGTCATAGCTTTGGCCCGCTAGCGCTTTGGTAAAAGGAGAATGCGGCACGGCTAACGTTTTCTACGCGTTTCAGGCGCTACATGTGAATGGTGCCTTAAGTGATCAAACAGGACAAACCACAACTTACATTTCAAAAGAGTTCTCCACTTTAGTGTGAATGTAGCTTATCGGATATACCAATGTCTATAATGTTATCATTGGTAATAATAAAACAGTAAATGGATGGCAGAGTGGAATACAGAGTATTTATAGCCTATATATATATATATTGTGGCCCACTAATTTTGTTTGGCCCGACAGTGGAAACGCAGCTGGATTTTGGTCTCGCGGCTCGAGGTCTGAGGCTATTGGCAACCCACCCGGCGCATTGTTAGCCCTGACTCGACGGTGGAAAAGCGGCTAATAAAACTCAATGCTGGACAGAGCTGTTCTCTGCATTAGTTACCTCCTCTAAGTTCAAGGCGGAGAGGTCTCTGCTCTTGGTATATCTCCGCGGCTCTCTCACGGTACTTGCGATACTCATCCATCATGGCACGTCTCTTGTCAACCAGTTCCTGTAAAGCACAAGTCACTCATCTAAATTTGAGCACTGCACTTTGATCCACATGTAAATACTATGTGCATCCTAGAAAAAAACAACAACATCAATCTCATACCTTTGATGCTTTAGACTGACTGAGACGATCTTTCTGCTCAAAGATCTTGGAGTATTTCTTCAAGTCCTTCTTAATGAGCTGTGGGTTTCAAAAGGAGAGGTAGGATTAGAGTTCACACTGACTGAAGGGAGTTGACAGAGTAATGAAGGTGACCCCATCTCACCTTGATTTCCTCTTGACTCAGGAGAGAGGGAGGACGGGGCCTCCACAACAGCTGGCAGAAGCGTTCCTTGTTGGTCTTCTGCAGCAGACGGCCCTGGAACGTCCACAGCCAGAAGGCGTTGTCCACCTAAATCAAAAACATTTTATACAAAAACCAGCTGAGACGCATTCCCAATCCAAACACATTAGACAAAAATAATAAATATCAAAAAAATATTTTAAAGACTTTAAATATACACTAACATTCAAATCTGTGGGGTCAGTAAGATTTGTTTTAAATGATTCTGAAGGAAGTCTACAGTCACCATTTATTTGATCAAACAAAATTACTGTGAAATATCAGCCTTAAAATAACATTCCTATTGAAATATGTTTTAAACTAATTTATTCCTATTATGATTTTTCAGTCCAGGCTTCAGTGTCGCGTGATCTTTCAGAAATCAGTCTAACATACAGATTTGCCACTCAAGAAACATTTCTTATTATTAATGTTGAAAATGGTTGTGCTGGGTAATTGTTTTGTGGCCATTTTTTCAGTTTTATTCGATTCTTTCTGACTGCTACAGTTATTTTAGCTATTTTTTCCATTACTAAAATTAGGTTAAATCACCTTGTGACTCCACCAGGAGACAGATGTCACAACATATCGTCCAGTGGGGTCCCATTCCACGTCTGAGGCCATGTAATGCTCTGCGATGTTCATCATGGTGCAGTCTGACGTGTCCACAAAAGCAAGAGCTCCATTCATGCTACAGGACGAAACATGTAAAATTATACAAATGAACCACTATAAAAAATAAATACATACAAAAACCACACATTTTATTACAGTACAGACCTCCTCAACCCAGCCAAGACCAAAAACTGCCCCTGTGGACTCCAGAAGATGCTATTTGCCTGTTGCTTGTCAAACATTTCTGAAACAATACATTTTGGGGTTAATATTTAGATCATGTACATATCTTAAAAACTACTTATCAACAGAAATGCATTTACAATATGAAAACTCACTTATTAAGTCAATTTTGCCATTGTTCTTCACATGGTAGAAAGATACACTGATTCTGGGAGATTCACCATGTAGCACAGCAAACTTGCTGCCATTTGGTTCCCAAGCAAAAGCAATGATGCTCTCTGTAAGATGGGTAGAGAAATCAGATCCAAGAGTAGGGCTAAAAGAAGACAGACTGTCAGAAAGAAGAAACCCTTTCTTTACCTTTCATCTCCACCACATCCACAGGTACCTGCTTCTCTCTCATTCGGAAGATCTCAAAGTTGGTGACAACGCCCTGACGTACAAAAAGAATTGAGTAAATCCATGAAACTGAAATGTTTAAGCTTAACCTGGTAGTGCAACTTAAAGATAGCTTTTATACCTGCGTTCCTTTGGGGGTTCGGTCCACCTTCACGCAGAGATAGTCTCCATTTTTCTGCCAGTGAAGTTTACAATCCACAACATTAAACAGGTTGCGGACTCTGATCTCGTTCCTTGATGGAAGCTGCATGAGTGTCACCCTAGCTGGGATGTCCTTATCCTCGGGAACCCAGAATGCAATGATGTTATCACCAGGTGACCAGGAGAAATCCCTATGGACAATGCATTCATTTTACATTAAAATATATCTTTAAAAAAAAAACACACACATCAAAGAAATAAATAAATCAGTGTTATACGATCGCTATAGCGCAATCCTTTTAAATATACAAAATTTTTAAAAATTTAGGGACAGTGCTTTTTTATTTCTTAAAGAAATCAATACTTTTATTTATCAAGGATACATGAAATTGATTAAAAGTGACAGTAAAAATGTTTATAATTAAAAAAAAAAATGCTGTTTAAAAAAACAATGATGGTATTGCCCAAAGTATGAAGCAGCACAACTGTTTTCAATATTGAAAATATTATTAAGAATTGTTTCTTGAGAGGCAAATCATTATATTATAATGATTTATGAAGAATCATGTGACACTTAACACTAAATTCAGGAATAAGTTACATTTTAAAAGGGTTATATTTTGCAATATTACTGTTTTGGCTGTATTTTGATCAAATAATTGCAGACTTATAGAGCTTACGAGATTTTTTTAAAAGCATTGAAAATTCTTACTTTCAACTCCAAACTATTGAACAACAGTGTATAGTTTTATTTTACTCACTTAATTCCATTTATCTTGAGACTCTTCTTGTCCAAAAGACCCATTGACTACAAAAGGAGAAAACTTGGTTTGTTAATTAAACAAATTAAACCTGAGGATTATCCAAACATGCGACTCAGGAGACACAAGATACATACAGGAGTCTCATAGATGCTCAGTGTGTCCTGTGTCATTCGGGCAAAGAACTTCCCATCTGGACTCCACCTGAGCAGAACAAGTTTTAGATTAAGTAATTATATTCCAGTTAGACTATAATCAAATTAGTAACTCGTGCCATGATAATTAACTCAACCACACTTACTTGAAAATTGGCCAGTGGGCAGAGCTTTCACAGTGAAAGCCTCTTTTCTTCTGTCCTGTGAGAACATCCCAGATAATAATCGCCTGTGGGTCATCTTTAGTGTCCATAAGCGGGCTGAACGTGACAACATATCTGAAAACATGAATAACATAAAAAAAAGTGTGTTTAATAGCATGAAAAAGAAAAAAATAATCTAAAATGTATTGTTAAAAAAAAACAATAAACTACCATAACATTAAACATAAATTAAGTAGTTGAACCATTCAACTGCCATTATTTGGCTTCTCAGATTATCGCCACAAACTGAATCATGCAAGTGTGTTTTCAGTTTTCAGGTGTTAGTTCAGAAATCTCTATATAATAAATACAGTAATAATGATATAACAATAATTATCACCATCCGTATATAAAAAAATGATGCTTTTCCATTCGTGTGAATTAAGAAAACACATTATGTACAATATTCACTTAATCTCAAAAAAATTCTCAATAAAATGTGTACATTAATTAATCTCTATAAAATGTGTATATATATACAAATAAATGTGTGTATATATACATCAACTGTTTGATTAAAACATTCTTCCACATATCTTCCATGGTGTTCAGAACAAATAAACTCATAGAGGTTTGGAACAACTTAAGGGTGAGTAAATGATGATAGAATTTTCATTTTTGGGTGAACTATCCTTTTAACAGCTGACAGAATGCACGATCCTACGATATTTCATCAAAAGCAGACAGTGGAGACATTTTAATCACCCATATAAGAACCCATTTCAACAGGGGAATAAGGCATACCTCTCACAGGGAGAGAAATCAATGAGCTGGACCCCTTGATGACTGAACCTCTGGATCTGCTTGAACTTCTCACCACCCCACAGAGCAATGCCTCTCTGATGGAACGTGGCAAGGTAGGTGCCTTTTGGAGACCAGCGCACATATGTCTCGGTCCAGCGCTACAAGCAAAATGTACAAAAAGATACTGATTACAGTATACATGGTCACATGGTTATATTCTAAATATGAATGGGTGAACGCTCCTAAATAAATAAAAAGTTGAAACATAACTTACCGCTCTCTCCTCCACTTCAATAGGCTCCTTCACATCATTAGCAAAAATGCCTGTTCGTTCACCAGAGTCATAGATTACGCTGTACTGATCACGACAGTCAGAATCCTCCAACCAGTGACGCAGATTTCCCTGAGACCAAAACACCAAATGTTAATCAAGACGCATATCAGACTTAAATGCATACAGGATAGCCAGGGCTGGATTACACACAACCAGAAAAGTTCTTAATAACTACTCACAAAATCTTTAAAGGGCTGCTTCTCAGGAGCTTCCCACTCATCACAGATTGACATGTACCTACAGAAAGGAGAAATTTTAGATAAGTTTTTGTCAATATTTTGCATTAGCTGAAATTTGTTTTCTTTGGCCGATATGTATCAGAGGCCGGGCTTCTATCAGGAATTGGTGCCCCTCATTTGGGAGTCACACTTGTTCTCTTCGCAGTCAAAAGTAACCACATTATATTCCACACAAACACATAATATCTGAGCACTTTTACATGCAAGTTGATTATGCTTAAGCCGAAAATGCATATGGTCATATAAACAAGTCACAGAATCAACACCGGCCGCCACATATCACGTTTCGTTCTTCTTTTTTTCTTACGCCATTTAATACATGTTCAGCTGCATTTCCTTTTCTTACTCTTCCTCCCTCTCTCTATCACTCACGCATCTCTCTCTCTCACACACACAGCCCCTCCCTTCCGTGCACACCGTGTCTGTCTCCATTAAAACGAGATCATCCCTGGAAGCTTGGCCTATTTGGTGTAGAGAAGACGGCTCGCGAATTTCACAAGTTCAAGAAAGGTTGGTTTTTCGTGAACACCTTTACACGGTCACATTAATAAAGTGCTATAAAAAAAATAATACAATGAACATAATGTTTTCAGTGCATTAATGTTGGAGTTAGGGGTGTGCACGAATATTCGATCTGTAATTATTATTCAAAAAATAAAATAATATTCAAATTTCACAACATTGCTTTGCTGGCCATAAATGCAGTGAATCTATGATAAATCCCAAGCATTAGCTCGCAGTTATAATTGAATGCACTGGGTGGCGCTGTGGAGTGTGTTAAGTTTTGTGTGTATTTGATCAGACTGTTGATGTATGCCTCAGGAAGTTCAGAAATAATACCTTACTAAATGATCTTACAAAATGGAATTACTTTATCAAATTAATTAATTAATCTACGTTATAATATCATCACCACAATGAGAAATCACATGAAATCGTTCTGTACGATATCTGGCGCAATCTACTTCACAGACTCAGTTCACACCACTTGAGCATGCTTTTTTTAATTATTTTGTTTTTTTATATTTTTTGTTTACACATAGGCCTACTGTTTAATGTTTTCAACTAAAATAAAACTTTAAAGGTGCTATATGGAACTTTTCGTCTAAAATGAGTGTGAAGGGGTTGTAATCAAATATTACAATGATCCACTTTGCTATTACCTCTGAAGGCCAGTATTCCTATTTCTATATGAAGTCTCCGGGTCGGATTTTCTGCGAAATCCTTTGGATGTGACGTGCATGCGCGTTCCCGAGCCTCTCTCCTTTTTCTATACAGTCTATGCGACAGCACTGCAGCTGACGACATGAGTCTGATAACACCAAAAAACTACTACCTCAAGCACAACGCACACTCCAACACAAACTCCACATAAATATAAAAAACAAAAATGTATCTGCTGAAGCTCGTCAGGCCAAACATGAATCGGATCGACTTATGACGAAGAGCATTTGATGGAGAGACCTCCGCTATTGTTATTGTGATAAATTACAAGTTTTCAGATATGCTGAAATAATGGTAAACTGTAATGAAATAGCAAGGTAAACTACAACATACATGAGACATTAGAAGCTTTAGGATGTAACTTTTACTTTATGCACTAGATCTACTTTCTAACGTCCCTCACCCCACTACTATCATATTGTTTATAATACACATTTCCAGACACGTTCAGTACAGTAATGTTACTTCCTACGATCTTACCGTTACACCGAAATTGTTGAGTCAAGTTCACTAACCGTTTACGTTATTAAATTATACATTCACCTATATTGACATTGCTGATTGTGAATGAATAGTTAGTGAAATGCCTTATGCTAGATAACACCACAAATGTAACGTTATCATGGTACGAGCATGGGGCATTAGTTAAACGTCAAGCTGATAAAACTAAGTAGCCTGTCATTGTAACGTTGCGGTGGGAGTTTAGACTGTTTTCAAAACTATAGTTAGCATTTTCGTTATCATCCTTCTTGTGAACGAGCCTTTACTATCTTGAAATTAAATAGTGTGACATCATCCATATCGGCCACCTCTAAAATACTGGATTCTGCCATCAAAAAATACTTATCGGTCAAACACTATTTGAGATTGCATCACATGCTGTCACAATAACAGCACACTTAAGGACAACATACTTGTCAAAGTCTGTGAACAGATTGACACGGAAGGTGTGCTGCTTGTCCAGCTTGTATCCATCGGCGTTCTTGACAGCTTCAAGAGCGTGACTCGGTGCAGAATACTCCAGGAAAATGTACCTGTGAAGACATAGGAATAGGTTATAAAAGTACAGTATCTATGCATTCATTTTATATCAACATATCAATGTAAAACAGTAGGCCAAGCAGCAATAGACATATAGTATTTGTCAAATGACAACCAAAAGTTAACGTTACCCCTTAGTCTTTCCGTCTGCTTCTGGATAGAATTCATTGGTGATTTTGCCGAACTTTGAGAAGATCTTGTGGATGACGTTCCTGAGTTTCTCCAAGCGTTCTGGTCCGACCTGAGGGACATTATCAACCACAATAACCGAGTCGATGCCGTCAGCCTCCAGAGGTTTATCCCTCAGAACATCCTCCAGCAGCTCTGCATACAGACAAACCATCCAATACAGACTCAGTTAACATCTTAAACATGCTGTATGGGTAAACAGATGTTACAGCACTAAGTTACAATTAACTTTCAGAAATCAAGCTCAAAACAGCTGCTGAGTCAATGCTGTGACACGCGCGTTTATTTCCCTAAACCCGCTACGACGCTTTTGTCCTGCTCGCGCACATGCTGAACGTTAATAAGAGCGTTTTAACTGGAATTAAACAAGTTTACTCTTAAACAGAATAGTGGTACAGCATCAAATGTTCCTAAACAGTTAATCTGAAGGGTGTTCGGGTTAGTAACAGGCAGACCGTTTCAGTTTTAGGGTTTAGTGTGCGACTCGTAGCCTGTTAGCGGGCGGGCTATATAGCGTTAGTGTAGGCCTCTCTTACCCTGATCACTGATGTCATCCACGAAATCCTCCGGATCGCTGAACGAAGGCTCTTCTCCGTCGTCATAATCCATTTCGGCCTCCATGTTCTCCGTATCTCGCATTTAGAGATCGATTCCGGTCAGTCCGGGCTGGTGAGAAGTCGGTGTTAAATTTTACTGCAGTAATCCAGAGATTTTTCTCACTCGGCCATGTGCAAAGCAACCGGCGCCAACCACTGCGAGCGAGAGAAGGACCGTACCATGTGGGCGGGGAGCGGGTGATGCCTCTTGGTGACTGTATTCATGTACAACACAATTTTTCGAGGAATATAACATTTATAATTTAGAACAGCAGTATATGTCCTTATAATTCATACCTTCTGTTCAAATGTGCTAAATGTGTCGTTTTACTATGAAATGTGGAATGTTTGACCCCTTTTATGACAAACATGGTCTTTCCCCGTGCTTATCTCTCGGAACTTCCTGTTCATGTGACAAGAACCTCCCATATGAATTAATTATATATAATTTTACTGTCTATGGAATAAACTTGTAATTTTCAAGCCATAGTAGGCTAATAGGATGTTCAGAGAGATACGCAAAGGGAAAGACCACGTTTGTCATGAGGGTGCAAGCGTTCCACATTTCATAGTAAAAACCAAACATTTAGCACATTTGAACAGTAGGTATACCTACCTCTATACTGCATACTAAGCGTGCACAAAAGGTTAGCTTGACGCATGTCACATTTTAAAGTAAAATATACACATTTTAACCACAGGGATAAATTATTAGATAGACAGACAGAGAGTTTTCTAATGCTTACATTAAAATTAACTGGGTAAAGCCTAGTAATGATCTACAAATGAGACCCTTTAATCTTTGAGGCGGCTGGAAACATTAGAGAGTAATTTTTCAAGTAGATCCTCGGGGCATGACGGCAATACACAATTTATGTCTACATGATTTCGTTCATTACCAAAACCTTAAGAAGCTATTTTATTTGGATGTTTTCCAGCTGATTACACTGATTGAAAATGACCCGTGGCAGTCAAACACACGGAAACTATTAAACACAATAGGGGATTGTTATGTATTGAATAAGCACAGTGGAGTATAAAGGAAGATATGCTCTTTTCATCCAGTAAATTAACTGGGGACCTAAACCACAATTCAACATCTAATGAATTGTATTCACATCTGTGTGAAATTAGCTGCTGTTGTTCCACACACACACACACACATATATATATATATATATACACACACACACACACACACACACAAACACATATACATTGGGGTCTAAAGACTTGTACATCAACTTACAAGTAACTCTTGCTCTTTGTTTTTGAAATTTAAATTGAAGCTTGAAAGAACAGAACCGTAGGTCTATTTATTTTTAATAGAATTATTTTTTTTTTACTTTCATTTACTTGTATGATTTATTCAACACATCCTTGCTGAATATAAGTATGAATGTCTTTCTAAATAAATTAAAATGATCAAATGAAAGGCCAACTGTTCTTTTCCGAGGAGCAAAGACAATGCATTTGATATTGGACATAATATAAAATTTTTATAGAAACAAAAATGAATAAAACATAAGCATTGTATTTTTAAATTCCCTTGTAATATTGAATATCACGTACTAAACTAAAGAGATTTATAGTAGGCTACAAAGTGGGGGTCGTTTAAAAAAAGACACTTCTGTACACATAACCAATAGGGGGCGCTCTTGTTACAAGTTGTTTGAAGTTCATATTGGGTTGGTGAGAGATTTCCCAGTCATACAAGAGTCAGATGATTTGTTCTGTCTGTACAGACTCTGGCCATCTGCACACTGAATCGTGCCCTTCCAGCAAAGTTTTTGCAGTTTGCGATTAGATTACCAACGGTAAAATCTAGGCGCATGTCAGAGCTGACATTTTCTCTCACTCCTTTATTCTGGGAAAATCACTTTTGGATGTGTATTTGAAAGCCCATGCCTAGCAGGCAGATTAAAATAAAGGGCAGACTGAAACATTGTTAAATAGTCTGGCAATGACTGCTGCCCTTATTTACTATTACTAAATATCAGCATTCAATTTTGAAGAGCAATGAAAGGCAGCCTGGAGGAAATGTGAGTATAACACAAGTCATGAGTTTTACCTCACGCAAATAAGCCATGGGGCCAGAAAAGGCACTGTGTGTGCATAGACATTATCTTCTTCCTTGAGCAGGGGATTTTTCAAGGGTTACATGGGGAACATTTGTTTAGATGCGTCTTACCATAATAGGGCCTCTTTGTTCGTAGTCAAACATTAGACCCTCACAGGAAAGGAAAAGTTCTTAGCAACTCTTATATGACAATAAAGCCTAAAATTGCTGGTTACAAAGACGGGTGGTGTTTTGAGAAAGATGCATCTAAGCTTCAGGTTGTACTTAACTGAGCACATGCTCCAGCTGGGGTAACACTTCCTCTGGCACAAATCTTGCATAACTTTTGTTTATTTGTCTCTGTTATCTGCCTCAGGAAATGCACACTGTGGGGACAGTTTGGTTTTTTACATATGGGAAAGTCGCAGATTTAAACTTTACACACAACCAAGAAGCTAATAGATGCAGAAACAACAAGAAATGACCCCAAATAATCTGCTAACATACAAAGGCCATTGGCCTATAACAGTGGTTCTCAAACAATGGGTTGTGACCTAAAAATGAATAAGCAATGTAAAATGCAAATAATGAAATGCAACTATTCTTATAATCGGACATAAGATATTTTAAACAGGATGTTGTTGACGTCAACAGTTGATTGTATGATCAAACTATGGTATTTGGAAGGAAATTAATCTGCCTGCCTATGACTGATTTTAACTTCCACATACTGTAAAAAATGTCATTCATATCGGAAAAAATACTGTAAAATGCAACAGTACAAAACTTTTAATTGCTTAACAGTAAATTAACTTACCAAATAAAAGCTGTCAATTTTAACATTGCAGTAATTTTACTTTAAAATAATGTATACAAACTATGAATTATGAATGATATACAAATTATAAATTACTATGAATTAAATTATGGTAAATTACTATAATTTACGATGAAATACAATTAAAAGAACATTCTCAGACATTATGTTCATATCAGTAATGTACATTTTTTGTTACTTTTTGTTAATATTTAGTTAATTTTATTGCATTATTTTTGCATCAGATAATTTGTGTGTGTGACTCTGTCTATATATGAGTGTTGGCCATGTTTTATGGACAAGGCTTGAAAAAATATGATTGGTATTAATAATCTCACTTAAAATATAGCCAATAGTTATAAATTGTAAGATAACCATGCACTAATATGCTTTCCTGTAATACATTTACACTGAATTTTTATGCTGAATTTTAGGCAACCACAGCTGCCTATTTTTTTAATCAAAAATTTAACAGGATATTTGTTACAGAGCATATTGACAGTATGCAGTAAAGAATATGCAGTAAAATAAACTAAAATATGCAGTAAAGAACGAGGCAAAAAAGCATACCTCAACATTTTTATTGTATTTATACAGTTCTTATATACAAAACACACATACTGCAGTTAATCTGGAATTTCACACTTTTTACAATCACTGGATATGTAAAACATTAGGGAAGCAGAAAATTAAAGTGGAAAAAAGTACAGTAAAACTCTGAGAGGAGTTTTGAGTAGACATCATGTTAACAGTGACACTCATGACATCCGAAGTGGGACAAACACCAGAGCAGCAAATATAATGTAAATACTGTAGCTAAATCATCTTCAGCAGATTAAAATCGCAACTGGAAATAGTTTCCCTGTTTATTATTCTCCAAATATAATTTATATCAAATTGAGTACACGCCATATGCTTATCTCGATTACGAGTTTTAATAGCCTTTGTCTGTGTTTTGTTTCTTTTCCTCTATTTCACTTTTAAAGGGTACCCCGACTAGTGAGGCATGTTGGCCTTGTAAGATTAACCTGGGCATCAGCTATAAAAAGGTGATACAAAACACTCCAAATGTTTTTGATTTTATTAAAAAAAAGTCAAAAATCCATTCACTGGTAGGCCGCCATAGTTATTTACGCCTCAATGCATTCTGGGTAGTGACGTGTAATGGTTGTAGTCGGTTGAGCCTAGCCACTGTAGCTGCTTCGTTTGATGTTTTTTTTTCTATGTACCGATTAGCTAGATACATTTTGACAGTAGTGAGATGAACACGTCTGCCGTTCAGCCATCTCAGTTTGAACCTGAGCGCACCGTAGGCTTAAATCAAGAGAATAACGCGGTGTCTGTGCAGCAACTGCTTGCCAGTGCCAAGCGAGAACGACCGCGTTTGCTGTAAAGAGATCAGTATTCAGTAACGTTATAGTCTAAGATTTAAGATTTTAATATGTAGCCTAGTGCAAGGCCATTCGGTGCAATGGTAATTATTAATATTGTAACTTAATTGTAAGATTGAAAATGTACATGAGGTAGATGAGCAGAATAGTGTTGACTTTGTAAGGGGGTTTTGCACACCGGGTTCGGACGAGAAGCGCTGCGCCGCTTCCATGACAACTCGAGGTATTACCAGACGCACTTTGTCAGTTTATGGCCAGCAATATTGTTATGTTTAAGGAAGGACATTATGGAATTGAGATTATGTCTGTAGACTCTGTACTATGTTATGATTGTACTGTACAATTAAATACAATCGTTGCTTATTAGTCTGCAGTCTGAATTCACTTTGCCTCAGAGCGTCCGTTATAATCACCTGAAAATCCGGTAACATCTGCCATTTTCAATCAACCAGCTGATTTCTGTAACTAAATGTAAACCTAAATGTATATTGCTGCTAGGGCTGTCAACTTTAGTCGTTTAGTCCACTTATCAGTCTTGGTCGACTGACATTCTTATTGTTTTTTTATTTAGGCTATTTTGTAACAGCGCACAGTTTAGCGCACACACATAACACTCGGTTCGCACCATCTGCGCAGCTGCTGCGCGCTCAGGAGGTAGTCTTGCTGTATTCATCCGGTTAGAACACTACTTGTTTTGGTTTTTATGTTTTTATACACTATATTTTTTTTATCTTGATGCGGCGTGGATGCACTTGGAAAAAAGAGCGCGTCACACCGCGAACTTGAGCGTGCAAAAGACGTGAGCAGTCCCTTTTAACGGCTTTATCATGCTGACTCAATAGATTGTGTTTTCTTGATATGTTTTTGTTTTTATTTGTACACTTCACGCATTCGAAAATAGCCTAAATAATATAACAAAACGAAAATAAACTTATGCGGTCCTACAATAAAGCGAATTATTATTAGGATTGTTTTTTAGGCTTTTGTTTTTTTGTGAGTTTGTTTTAAAAGGCCTAGATTGGCTGGACAAAAGTTAACCCATAGCTTTGAAAGTAAAGAAGAATATAGCATACAGCCTGGATAAACGAGAGCTTTTGTTAGGATTTTTTATTATGTGGCAGATAGCAGTTAGATTTTTTTTGTAGCGTGTACTGTGACTGTTAGCCTAGCCTAGACCTACGACAGAGCTCCTCACTTTGCAGTTAGAAATAATTTAATTTTTTAATTTGCAAAGAATTCTATTATTATTATAGTTTTATGTATTTTTGATGTTTTTCGTTGTTGTTTTATAAATGCTCTATGACAATTGTTAAAAAAATGTCAAAACATCCCGTCTTTTTTTATTTTTATTTTATTTTTTATTTTTTTTTTAGGTCGTACCTAATCGTTGAGACAAATAATTAAAATTTAATATAAAACTATGTAAATGGTGCTCTGTGGCGCTGCAGGATTTTGAACAAGGTCCGAAATCAGCTATTTCTATATGCGTTCAACATAGTGAGTGACTGCTTAGGGAAATAAAGCACACGATGGCGGTAGATGACTTATTAAATTATTTATACTGATAGTACGATCTTCTGATCTATAGCCTGGACAACTGCTGACAAAAAGTGGAGCTCTTTACAGCAAACGCTCTCGTTCTCGCTTGGCATTGACCCTTGCCGTAGACACCATGTATTTTGCCCCACTCTCGCTTCTTCAACTCTCTGATAATCTTAATTTTCATGTAACTCTTGAGTATGCCTGTCATTTTCCGCGTTTATTCTCTTGATTTAAGCCTACTGTGCGCTCGGGTTCAAACTGAAAAGACTGAACGGCAGACGTGTTCATCTCGCTACTGTCAAAACGGGGCTAGCTACAACCATTACACGTCACTTCCCAGAATGCATTGAGACGTAAATAATTATGGCGGCCTCAGAGTGAACGGATTTTCGACTTTTTTTATTAAAATCAAAAACATTTGGAGTGTTTTTGTATCACCTTTTTATAGCTGACGCCCACGTTAATCTTATAAGGCCAACATGCCTCACTAGTCGGGGTACCCTTTAAACTCTCCCAATGGATTTATGGTCTTAAAAGAGGAAACAAGGATGAACAAAGACTTGAATTAAATAATCTATCCCGCTTCTTTATGTGCACAAGAGCCAGAGATCTTCCAGTAAATGCACATGTTGCTCCCACAGGGAAGAGCTGTCAGGGACAAAGGTTCAGGGTGTGTCCAATTTCTCAAATCAAATCCCTTCCTGCCAACGCGGTGATTACAAGGAAGAACTGAATTTAAATGGCCCCTTTAGGGCACAGAGAAACATTGTCATTGTTGCTTTGTAATAGAAATGAGTCACAGTGTCCACTGCAGTACATAAAACAGAAAGAATTCAAGAAAAGAGCTCTTTTGATGCTCTTTTCAAAACTTGAAAACTATTTCATAACATATATCAAGCTGTCAAAACAACAGCAAAATTTTTTTTTTGACAAGCGGACACCTGCATTGAAATTGTAACTGCTCGCCCTCCTAGGAAACTGTGAGTCAGCGACCACCTCTGATGAAAAAGCAGATCAAATTGTGCCACCATCAATAACAAATGCTCCTCAGCATTAGCAGAAGTCTCAGGGAAGTCACTCCACACCCTGTTCACGGAGTAGCTCAAAATAATAGACCGCAACATGGGTGCAACAAAATCGGGGGCTCGTCCGGGAACGCAACCTGGGACTCTTGCAGCCACATCAGCTAAAACCAAAAGCACATTCAACAAGACCTGGAGAATAAAGCTCGGTCCCTGGCTGAATTCAAGGAAGAACTAAGATCTTTACATGGTATAACTGAACAGCATCAGGTAGGCTAATTCTCTTTGTAGAATCATGAACTACACAGGTTATATACAGTTCGAGAGACTTTACATCATATGAATACTCCTAAAGTACATATGCTATGCACTAATGACATCTAAAGAATACCATTAATGCATTATTCATCTTAAGTTAGTGGTGTTAGGCATAACCAGTGATTTGACCCTACTCTAAATTTCAAAGCTTGTAGCTTACCGTGAAGAGACAAATAAAAGCAGACACAGTTAACATGTACAAAAGCCGCTATTCACTCTATGTACAAAAACCCTGCTTAGTTGTTAATGAGAATTTTGCATGTAATCTATAAACTCACAAGTACAGATAAAGCAAAATGTGATTTAAATGTTAGATTATATCAAAAATAGTCCTGTCAAATGACACGAAATGAACTACTTGTACCAAGCAGGATGTTCAGTGCAGGTTTGCCATTTATTTTTAGGATGTTATTTGGGAGATGAGCCGGAACAAAGTTATTGCGCATTGTTTGAGTTTGTACTTAAGAAAGGAAGTGGAAATACTCTATGCTTCATTTTTCTTTGCCTTAACAAACTGTAATCCCCTCAAATGTTCTCGGCTTTTCCACCATCTAAGGTGTCTTTAAAACTTCCTGTTTCACAGGACGAAATTAAAATGAGTGATGACAGAGAGATTCATTCAATTTGTTGTATGAATGTCATGTCTCTCATATAATGGAGTACTTGATAAGCTACACACGATGCAAAGTACATTTTGCACCAGGATTTTTTTCAGTCCAGATGGCACATCCTCCTGCGATAGGACTCAAATAATGGCAAAAACAGATGGAAGTACTATGAATGTCACTGCAACATTATGTCCTTGAGGTTCTCCTGAAGAATTGTATCTTTGACGGCATGAAAGACAAAGCGAATGTTCTCAGTGTCAATGGCAGTGGTGAAGTGGTGGAAAAGTGGCTTGCTGCGGTTGCGACGTTTGCGGTTGAAGCACTGCACTAGATAAGCCTGCACGTCCTCCAGTCGGTGAGGGTCTCCCCGGAAGTCGGAAAAGTGCTTGCAAATGCTGACTTTGCGTACCTTCTCCACCAGAAGGTCCATCTTGTTGAGGAAGAGGATTATGGATACATTGGAAAAGAGCTTGTTGTTGACTATGGTCTCAAAGATGTTCATGGACTCCACCAGGCGGTTAGTGCGCCGGTCTTCCATCAGCACCTGGTCATACTCGCTGGAGGACACCATGAAGAGGATGGAGGTGATGCCATCAAAGCACTGAAACCATTTCTGTCTCTGAGAGCGCTGGCCACCCACATCTACCATCTTAAAAGGGATCTTCTTAATGATAAAATCATGCTCCACAATTCCCTTGGTGGCCTTCCTGGCCAATAGGATGTCCTGTCGGCTTGGTAGATAATTCTGTAAGAACAGGTTGAGTAAATAAATTTGCTTTAGTTAGACTGATCTAAAATATTTGCATTAACAAGGATAGTTATTGGCACAGGTCTATCACAGTTTCACATTCTACCAGGATCTTCTTTACCCACTGCAACTTAAAACAGAAAAACTCTACCTTTTGTTAAATCTGTTTCAAAATAAAAGTAAATAAAACAAAAAATAAGAGTGGTTTCCAAGCAATCTTTTGTCACAAATACACAATCCTTCGTGATAATTGCCACAAGGGCAGACAAAATGATCTTTGAAGCAGTTTGCAAAAGGCCCACGTCCCACCCAAACTATAACATGTATCTGTTTTGTATTTGGCCTTGGTTTCCATGCTCACACAAAACCCTTCCAGGCCTTTTTTTTTTATCACTCATGTGAGACACACTATGTGTTCTTGGCAACCTTGGCCAATATCAATCTCAAAGAGACCACTTTACTTTCATTTTCAGTGTCTCCAGTCTTCAATGCCCCCATCTCTGCTGGGAAACATTGCATAAAAACACTATTCTGACTGACTATCTTTCCAGGTGACTGTCTTTGTTTATATTGCATGGTCATATACCATGAAGAACCGGCACTAAATAATGCTGTGTTATCATGACTCACCAGTTGGCCAATCCGATCCAAGTTGTCCAGGAAATATTTCACTGATTCACTCTGTAAAAAAAAAGACCACAACATGATAAGTGTTTCACTCAGAACAAGAGCATTTCAGCTTATTCCCATTTATACAAACTAAAAAACTAAATATAATAATTACATAAATTACATCAATCCGGCATCCATCAACTAATAAAGTCACTATAATTAATTAAAGCATTCATACCTCGAGGTACCATTAAAAATGAGTAATATTTTTTTTTGCAAGAAATGAATACTTTTATTTAGCAATGATGCATTATATTGATCAAATATGACAGTAAAGACTTTTTTTTGGCGCTCCAGAGAGATAAAATAAGACATGACGACAGCAGAAGACGAGAGAGGACCAGTCTTGGGACATTTACGGTAATGCTTTATTATCTTTAAGAGTGACAGTCGGGCCGCTTACTTTCGTTTTGTTTTTGCTTATATTGTGATTAAAGTTCACATTTATCGTTTGCCTCCTTAACCTGAACATGAACTGTGTTACATCCAACAGCATAAGAGATTTTTTCAAAAATGTTTAAAAAATCTTAGACCCCACAGAAGATGATTTTCTACTTCTACACCAGCAGGACAATAAAAGTTGATATAAAACATATTTTGAGTTTGTATTCACTTATTCTTGTAAAACTACAATTTTATTAAAACAAATAGGGCAACACGATCCCAAAAGCAGTTCTAATTCAGGAATGGAAAGTCTAAAAGTAACAGGATGTTCCTATCTTTGTCTGAGAACTATTCGGGACACTCATACCACACTACCATTTCAGTAAACTCTAAAACGCAGCTTTTACACATAATGCCTATAATCTCCTGTTACTTCATTAAGTGCTGTAGGGAGATGAATAATCATTCTCGAGCATTGCTCCCTTGGACCAACATTTGGTTAAGTGCACATTAACACATTTTACAGTCATGACTGCATTACATTCAGGGTGGTTTACATTACAGAACGTTGGCTGTAATAAATGGATCCTATTATTTCCAAATGTTACAAATGAACTAGCACAAGAATGACTGGAGGCTTTTTATCGTGAACTCAGCTCAGACTTTCACTCCTATACTACAGGAGAATCAGGCCAGAGGTCAGAGCCCAATCCACAAATAAAGCTGACTGATGAGATGTCAGAAGCTCAGGGTGATCAGAGTCAGTACGGGATGTTCACAATGCTCTCTTCTTCCAAGAATCAATTATAACTGCTGCCTTCATAAGCCACAATCTACTGATAACTGCATTTATTGCCCAATATCTGAGACTTTTAATGGAATGGACTCCCCAGAATGAATAAATAGAGGGATTAACTAAATTGCTGAGTTGAGCATTATTTCCTGACAAAGTTGTTTTCACGCAGGCTTTTGGATGGCAGACACTGCGGCCTTGGCGTTTCAGTGAACATTGTCTGGAAAAGCAAATTGTGTCCTCTAGTTTGTGTGTGTCTCACAAAAGGCCCATGTTCCCAACAGGAAACAGCTGTGTGTGAAAACAGGGGATTAGTAGAACAGCGCTGGCCCTCTATAACAGACCGAAGCCCAACACCCAAACCCTGCATACACACACACACACACGCTGGGCTTCTATGTTTTATGGGGATTTCCATAGACATAATGATTTTTATACTGTACCAACTGTATATTCGATCCCCCAAGACTAAACCTACCCATCACAGAAAACCTTCTGCATTTTTACATTAAAAAAACAAACATAATTTAATATGATTTAAGCTGTTTTCCTCATGGGGAACAAAAAATGTCCCCACAAGGACAAGGATTTCGGATATTGCCATCTTTGTGGGGACGTATCAAATCAAATCAAAATCGAATCAATACACACAAAAATACACAGCACACTATCATCAGGCAGGAAGGAAATCACGTAGACATCTGATAGCAGCGCCTGTGGCATTTATCAGTCTCACATCTTTCCTTAGAATACGCACACATCATCAAAATTCCCCTACTGCACTAAAAAAGTATATACAAATAATTATGTCTAAATATATTATTTTAAATGGGCAATGTATAAAACAGTTTTGATTGATATATTTTAAATATTACTAATAAATTGTTAAGCAATGTTTTTTTGTTGTTGTTGTTTTTCACGACTTAAAAATAAAAGTAAAATAAAAGCCCAAAAGCAGTCCGAAAGGAAAACTAAAATAAACTATTTTTTGTTATCTGAAATAATTGAAATAAGGGAACTGAAATATAGTTGTGACTCCGAAACTAAAATTAAACTGACACAGAATCCATTTAATTTTAGATACACAGGATATTATAACATTTTAAACCTTTACAACCTATCTGAAAATTAACTTTGTTATCAATAACACAAGACTGCACTAAAAACAGTGCTAAACTCGGTTAAATGGTTAGTTCACCCAAAAATGAAAATTCTGCCAGTATTTACTCACCCTCATGTTGTTCCAACCCCTTAAGACCTTCGTTCATCTTCGAAACATGAATTAAGATATTTTTGAGCTTCTTGAGGAATTGAAACTTGCCGGCCTCGAAAATTTATTAAAGACATCGTTAAAATAGCCAAAGTGACTAAAGTGGCTCAATCTTAACTTTATCAAACGACGAGAATACTTTTTGTGCTCAAAAACAAACAAAAATAACGACCTTATTTCAACTATTCATTTCCTTCTCTTTGGGCCTCTAGTCAGTTAAACTAGTGTGATAGCGTAGAGATACGTCACACGTAGGCTCACTATTGGCCGACGCTGGTCGTGTGTGATGCGTGACGTACAACATCAGATCACACGCTGTTAAACTAGTAACCTGACTCGAGGCAGAGAGAGAAGTAAATGAATAGTTGAAATAAAGTCGTTATTTTTGTTGTTTTTTGCGCACAAAAAGTGTTCTCGTCGCTTGATAAAGTTAAGAATCAGCCACTGTAGTCACTTGGACTATTTTAACGATGTCTTTAATAACTTTTCGAAGCTGGCAAGTTTCAATCCCTCAAGAAGCCTATGGACTAGTATGGAGGAGTGATCCAGCTCTCAGATTTCATCAAAAATATCTTAATTCGTGTTCCAAAGATGAACGAAGGCCTTACGGGGTTGGAACGACATGAGGGTGAGTAAATACTGACAGAATTTTCATTTTTGGGTGAACTAACCCTTTAAATGAAATAAGCTAATGCATTAATCTCGGCTGGCCAAAAATAATATAAATAAAAAAATAAACTTTTAAAAACAGTCAGAATGAAAACTAACAAAACTAAATTACAATTCTATAATAATCGTAATGCAATGTTTTTGGACAAAACTTTGAAAGTACCATTATATAAATGTTATTGATAAATTCCCCCCATGCGGTGTGGTAAGAATCAGCAGTAGAGCAGAGCTAAAGCACAGGGCTGTCGACTGACCCTTATCTGAGCTCTCTGATTGGTCCCTGCTCTGCACAATAGTATATGCTGCAGATCATTGGCCAATAACGCTCTCCCTCCTCCCTCGATCTGAGCTCAACGCACACATGACGGCCTGTTGAGAGTGTGGGAAAGATCTTCGCTGAGGCCTTGCAGGCCACAGCCACAACTTTAGCACAATGTAGGAAAGTGTGCCCATGGGTATTTGTGCAGTGAGTAAGGGGAAGCATGATTGAGCACGGCCATGATCAGAGGTCTTAACCCCTCCCTTCCCAGTGGTGATCTCAGTCGCTACAATTGTGCCCCAGTCTTCTTCAAATAAACAGCAGATCTGCAGAAATGAGATCCAATTAAAAGCCATCCCTCATGACCCTCGAATCAAATAGACCCTAATCGCAAAGAAACTAAGGGAAATGCCTCGAAGGAAAACATCTTTGAAAATGTTGAGAGGAACATGACATAAAACTAGCCCTGATAAATCTTTCTTTAGTCTCTGTTTCAATCAAATGGCATGAGAGTCGTCTTGGGAGAGAGCTTATGTGAACAAGGCTGAGTGGAAGGGATGGATGCTTTCCTAGAGCTTCAGCGAGTTCATCAGGGCTTCTTTTCACCTCACACTTTGTTATATCCGACAGTAAAACCTTCCAAGGCCGTGAGTGGCGATCCTGTTAAAGTGATGTTTAACTGCCAGATCCAGCAGCTGTGCTTTTTTTGGTGGATAACCGTTCCACAGTGACTGCGAACAGACATATCACCAAATGTTTTCATTTTTCTCTCTGTAGGAAACGCATTGTGCCTAGAAAAGTGAAATACAGCTGTGTGTTCCTATTTTTCGCAAGAGACTTTGATTGGCTGGCTGGAAGGAGTAGTTTACAGTAATAGTTTAAAATAAAAATTCCAAACCTGTATGACTTTCTTTTTTTACATTGAAAACAAAGACATTTGGAAGAATGTAAAAAAAAAAGAGATTTCAGGATTTAAAAAGATTTTCAGGAAATTATTAAATTCAATTTCATTATGTTTATCCCACAAATTTAACATGTATAGCTTAAGAGGACTTTCAATACAAAATATTATCATTGTGAGAGCTTGAAAACCCATGTCCACATTCATTCTACTGTTAGGAAAAGAGGAGCAGACATATCTCCTCCGTGGAAGAAAGAAAGAGTAAATGATGATGGAAATGTCAAAAATGTCAGGTAACACTTTACAATAAGGTTCCATTAGTTAACATTTACATTATTTAACAAATGGAAAACGATTTCTAAAGCATTTATTAATCTTAGTTAATGTTATACTTTTACTTATGGAAGCTTGTTTCCACCAAAGAATAAAAAATAAAAAAGGTAATTGCAACTTTTTTCTCAAATTTATGACCATTTTTCTCAGAATTGTGATATATAAACTGATTAAACTCACAATTGTGTTATAAAGTCAGAATTGTGAGATATAAACTCGCATTTCTGAGGAAAAAAGTCAGTTCCTTTAAAAAACACTTAAAAAAGTTAGAATTGAGAGAAACTCGAAATTCTGACTTTATAACTAGGGTTGGGTATCGTTTGAATTTGAACGATTCTGATTCCGATTCCGATTCCTTGTTTCGAATCCGGTTCCCAACGATTCTTGATTCCGATTCTTTTAAGAGGCAGGGTCAAAATTTTAGCTAACCTTGCTAACCAACGGTCTTTCTGAAGGAAATACTCCTTTCTAAAGGGAAATACTCCTTTTTTGTCACAAATTTTGCATTTTGCCGAGATTTTGTTATTTTTAGAAAAGTGAAGCCACACTTTGGACCGCCGACGTAAGCTACTCATGTTCGACTCGCGCGGTTATGCCAACACTTCCGGTAGACGCTTCTTCGTTGGTGTTGTTCAGCGGTTTCTTCTTCCGCTCGGCGGACTGTGAATATCGAAACTAGGAATCGAAATTTTAACTTTTGAACGATTCCGGGAAAAACGAAAAGTTAGTCCCGGTTCCAATCGATACTCGATTCTCGATACCCAACCCTATTAATAACCCACAATTGCCAGTTTATACTCTATATGACACAATTGCAAGGAAAAACGTCAGAACTGTGAGATTAAAAACATTGCAATTACGTTTTTTTTTATTTTTATTCAGTGGCAGAAACAAGCTTCCATGTTTAGTAATGCATTATTAAAATCAAAAGTTGAATCTGTTACTATTACTGGTTACACTTTATTTCGATGTTCCACTCCACTTAAGATAGAACTATAAGTCACTGCAACTACATGTCAACTAACTCTCATTAGAGTATTAGCAGACTTAGGTTAGGGTTCAGGTAGTTGCAAAGTAACTTAGCAGAGTGTCTCAAAGTATGAAAATAAAATGTGACCATATTATTATTTAATGAACCTGATTTGAAGTTATACTTCAAATAACATTAACGAAGAATAATAAATTCTGTAGCAAATGTACTGCCCAAAATTACAGTTAGTTACCTAACGGTAACTAATGGAACCTTATTGTAAAGTGTTGCCGAATATCAAGACCATAGCAAAACTTCCATGATTCATAACTGTTGATTTCAGTCAGAAAAAAAGAAAAAAAATCCCTCTTCTGTAGTGAAGATGTCTGCCCTCGCCTCCGTAAATATCAGACTATGTAAATAATCCTCACACAAAACAAACAGAGTTTGATTTCCCGGTCCTTGGAGTGGGATAGCCTGTTTGGTTTGGATGCGAGAAGAGAACTCATATTAATCCCCCACATGGAGCTCCTTCACCTCCAGAGCTTCACAGAACCTCGGGCTGCTCCCACACTGTTGATCTAGCTGTAACCGTACACCTTGCCTTTTATCTTTGCGGATAGACTCGTATTAAGATTTTTGAGCTTGGAGGAGACCAGAAGAAGGAAAATGGATGAGTGTCAGGGAACTCTGAAAATAATTCGAAGACTTACATTATGCCAGAGGTATGTTAGCAATAACATGAGCTGTGCTCCTAGAAACAAAAGACTAGAACTGTGTACCTTGACGCTGATTATTTATGTACACTACCGTTCAACAGTTCAGACTTAATAAGAAATTAATGACCTTTATTCAACAAGCATGCATTAAATTGATTAAGAGTGACAGTATAATAGTATTTCTATTTCAAATAAATGCTGATCTTTTGAACTTTCTATTCGTCAAAGAATCCTTAAATAAAGTGTTGCACAGTTTCAGCAAAATATTAAGCAGCACATTGATATTAAGAAATGTTGCTTGAGCATTAAATAAACATATTCGAATGATTTATGAATGGTCATGAGACACTGACTTGAGGAATACATTTTTAATACATTTTAAATTGTGTAATAGTTATTTTAAATTGTAATAATATTTCACAATATTACAGTTTTTACTGTATTTTTGATCAAATAAATATAACCTTGGTGAGGATAAGGGACTTCAAATATATATATATATATGTTTTTAAAATGTAGTTAAAATTGTGTTTTAAGATTAATTTTAGTGGAACAACCCTGATAGATGGGTCTATCATGACTGTCCATATCCGTACCCTCCATAGCCCCATCTAATATATATCTTTATGTGACACATTGCTGCTCGCTCAATGTCAAACACATGGGCAGACGACCTGAGAAATCGGTCAACAGGTTTCTGACATCTCACATTAGTGGCAGTGGATGTCAACTACTGCTGAAAAATACAATGACAGAAATGTCACTTTCAAGCAGAAGACATGCACACCCGGTCAATCTAATGCATTGGAGAAATAGAAGAACAGGAGACACCTGTCCTGTTGAACCACAAGATAATGTGGTGTAAGCAAGGGCCACAACTAAAAACTGTTGATTAATTTGGCAATTACATCTTTGATTAAAATATATATTTTTTAAATTATTAAAAAAATGATTTTCATAATAATACCGAAAAAGCATGTTATTTCACATCCTGCTCAATGTTGTCCTCCAAGTAATGTGCAAATCACTGGGTATTCTACATACTCTTATTGCCCTTTCCAATATATTACTATATAAATCAGACAGCAGTGCAAAAAATAGCAGTGAAATTACTGACATTTATTATGCTTGTACTGTAAATGTCAAGAATTATTTACTACAATGCCACTAGTCACTGTTCTTATAAAGACATAATTACATGATTTTATGATAATCAATAGATTCATTTTAAACATTACATTTAATGTCACACAACGCATTTTAAACAAAAGGACAAAATTATTGCTTCATACTTGACAAATAATGACTTAATTTACAACATTTACAGGGAAAATAAATTAAGTTATGCACTGGAGAGAAGAAAAATGTGTTTAATTTAAAGTGCTTATGCTTTGGATGACGTTGGTCACGTGTTTCTGCTTTTTTTCCATACAAATGCGGTTTTCACAATTGTAAAGTGACGTCAATGGGGACAAGAATAGGGAAACTATTCAACGGAGAACATTTCTTATGGATTTGTATTGACTTTATCAGTAAGTTGTTGCAGCTCTGGTGTCATCATTTCCTTTAAGTGAAGTGTGGCTGTGACCTCAGCAGCAGACACAGTCTGTCAAGTCCTCTGTAATGTGAGAATGTGTAAAAAGCGCGAGACTAAGACCCGTGCCGCTGTGTCTGTTCCTACTTCGGCACTCTATGGCTCGGTGGGCATTTCCCACTTTTCTCTCCTGTGTCTCACCTCAATCAGTTCAGCTCCTATCTTATCCATTCGCCTAATGGCCGCCCCCTCAGGGAGATTGACCCTAGACAGGCCTGGAAACAAACCACTGACGGGTGGAATAAAAACAGTGAGGGAGATAAAAAAAAAAACACAGTGTGGGTGTATGATGTTTTCAACAACAGCCAAACATCCAAGGACATGGCTGCCTGTAAAGTCCGTTTTTCCTCTTCCAGTACTGTGCTCCCCTTGGGTCTGTTTTCAAAAAGAACAGCCCACTCGCCATCTGTTTCACAGGGACTCAAAACTTAAAGTCTATTGCTAATCCTCACACTTTTCTCATGGACATGAAAGTGGTATTAAATTGTGTCCTGAGCTTTACTGAACATGCAGATGGAGCAATATGAATTTCTTCAATGTCTCTCTGAGCAAATCATTCCCAGAGGATCTTTCAGAAAGCAATTGTGATTTTGGAATTTATAGTTTGTGTGTGTGATGTATAATGTACACCCCAGTACAAAAATTTAGGGTTGATATGATTTTTTTAATGTTTGCTCACTAATGGTGCTTTTCCTCTACACGACTCGACTCGACTCGCCTTTGTTTGGTTGTCCACTGTGTAAAAGTTGTACCTGTTCCTGCTTTCGAGAACTTTTTTGTATCACCTCTGGCGAGGTTCCCAGTGAGCTAAGCCGGTACTAAAATGTGACGTGAAAACAATGCCGACTGCTGATTGGTCAGAGGGAATCGTCACCATTCACTGCGTCATCATTACACACACCAGATGGAGTATCCAGAATAATCCAGCCATTTTTAAATAGTTGGGCCAGAGGTATTTACTAAACTTACTACTATTTTTATGGCAACTCGGAAGAATACGCCGTGGTCAAACGAGGAGGTGCAGACTTTCATTTGTTTGGTGGCCGTCGAAGAGAGGATCCGGCGAGAGATTGATAGGGCAACGAGGAACGAAAGGCGTTGCTATGATGACCGGGTACTATTTGTGTACTGTCTGCAATGGAGAACGGAACGAAAAGCGAGCTGAGTCGAGCCGAGTCGAGCTGGTACTGGTAATGGAAAAGCGCCATAAACCACCAGGAATACGCAATGAAGAAGTAGTTTGCCGTTTATTAGTAGTTTATTAATTGCTTAATCATAAAAGACTGGGTGCTTAATGCAAATGTGTTCCTATTCACAAAATGAGAGGCTTTTATCGGATCGAAGTTGTTCATCTTTGGATACGGCGCCGTGCACGATGTTATAAAATGTGCCGTGCAAACCACCAGGCAAAATGGGGTCCAACATGCACGCCCGCCCACACCGCAATGACGTCATTTTTGCCAAGCGCACCTTCACGCTCTTGCGGACGCGTCGAGTATAAACATTTATTGCATTTATTAAAAAACTGATAGTAATATTGTGTCTGTTAAATATGCTGATTTGATGCTCAAAAAATGTCTTATTATTTTCAAAGTTGAAAACAGGGGAGCTTCGATAAGGCTCCATAAAGTAACAAAAAAGTGACCCACATGACTTTTTTCCAAGTCTGTGATCTGTTTCTCACACAATATTCCATTGTGAGAAAGAGATTATAAATGATGTTGTTATTCACTGACAATCTTATAAACTAATAACCGTTGTGAACTAATCCCTTAGACAGTGAGATGAACTTGAAGAACAAACCATTCAGACTGATAAATAAATAATTTGATTCATTGAAAACATTAGACTCAAAAAGATGTCTTTTACAGATCGAAATGTCCAGTCCAACCTCAAATCCATGGTACATACCTCAAAAAGTTTTTGGAATTTGTTGGGTAAAACATCCCCTTAAAAGCCTCTTTGACATAACCAAATAATTAATATAATAAAAAATGCACCTTTTTCTTACTATCCAGTTTTTTTTTTTTTTTTTTTCGTTTTGGGACAATAAAGACCAAGCCTTTGAATAAAAGTAAATAAGACAAAAATTTGAAAATTCCCAAAAAGGAATCATCGTGGAAAGATTTTTTAAGAAATTACCACAGTATGATATTTTAAACTTATGAATGGGAGTTTAGACTGGAAACCACCTGCAGACACATGCACAAACCTTTCATTTCCATTATAAAAAATAACCTTGATACCACTTAGGTGTATAATCTCCAGCCTAGAAATGTCAAGGCAATAGAAGTGTTTGTCATGGTCATATCAAACCTCAGCAATGCCTGGAGTACTTTGACTAAGTTGTACTATAATGGCCTAGATAGGGCAGACAGACAGATAGGACACTGGAGGAGCAGGCCAAAATGAGCATGCATTTATCGCTCCTGACAGTCTGTCTACAGATAGCACATGACAGATGACAGAGCAGTCCAAGAAATATGGCTGAATGCACCAGTGACACCTCTCAGAGTCAAAAGCCTTTCTGCGCTGTCACTTCTATTATGCCTTCTGAGAAATGAGGGGTTATAGTGATGTTGCGAGGACATGACGGCCAGAAAAGGGATGTAGGAATGATAGGAATCTGGGAACATTGATTTTAGCGCTGTTTGAGATGTTGGATTGCAGGTCAACGTCTATAAATTATGATTTTTGACTAAATTAACTCTTTGTGTTTCTTATTTCATTTTAGATAAGAGGGGCTGATCTATAAATGAATGCAAATGCTAAAATGTTTAGCAGCACAAACAGTGATCTCGGTCGGCCCCCTGAGAACTAGTCCCCTAGGGACATTTTCCAGGTTGCATTCACACCGCCATTAAGAACTCTGAAGTGACATACATGCTATGATGTACTTAAGGCAAAATTGAAGACATCATTTCTGATGTGACATCATTTCGAACAAAATCAGGCCAAAATTGGCCATTCGAAACACCTTGCCAATGCTAACTTTATGGAAAGTTTGCTACGGCTGGTAAACACTTTTGTACTACCATTGGTAAGTGACGGTTACGCAATAGGTAGATGTGTGCAGAGCGCCTTCTTTGATGTGGAAATCTTTTCCGGTCAATTTCTCCTGTTCAGTCCGTTGAGGTCAGACGTATAAAAAATATATTTTTATATATTTATGTGCTAAATGTTAGTTGAGTAAGTATTATGCAAGCTGTGTGTTTCCACAATGGCTTTTTAAAAATGGCGCGTGCAGGTGTTTTGTATGGCATGCGTCCCAGACGGCAACATCAGATCTCTGGCCCACATCTGGTACGCATGGAATCCTCATCTACCAGATTTGGCCCGGATCTGGGCCGACACTATGTTGCTGTCTGGGGTTCGCCAATAAATGTGCACTTCTCTTCGTCACTGGTAGTTCCTATTGTGCTGGGTTAGACTACTCTGAAACACGAGCTAGTTTAGTTCCCCCAAAATGCGTTCCTAAAACTAAAATCGTTCCCAGTTCCTGCGGTTCAAAAAGCATGCACAACCGCCAATAGTTATAGGAACTATGAAAACATTCAAGTAAGAAAACCCCTAAAGTGAAGCCATTTCATCTAAGATGCAGAGGAGATTTGGGGCCTGAAAATAAAAATCTGACTGGGTGAATCTCACAAAAAGAATGAGAATTTTAACATTGTCACAATGCAAAAAATAGGATTAATTTCCTTTACGCAAAATATAATTAATTACTTTTTCCTTTGGTTTGAGGGTGAAACAGTACCCACACGTTTCGATTGTAAGATTCCTACTGCAAGTAAAACATTAATCTGCAAAAAAAAAAAACACTATTCCAGAAGTGAGATGCATCAAAGATGCATTATTGTAAATTTCCACCAAAAATCCAGTAATTGTTTGGAAAAGTGTTACATAACAGATATCCAAATATAGTGAAATATAAAGAAGCCTATTTTCAACTCATTTCCGGACGCCCTAAATGGAGGGGAAGTATTATAATTGCTTTAAAGTTATTTGTATAGATTAGTTATGTGAAAATTCAGTGGATGAACACAACAAAAAAACAGAGGTTTAAGCCATTTAGTAGCAAAGCTATTTATCTAATGTCTACATCTCCCTCATTATGTGCTTTTTCTTGCTCTCTGTAAATAAATAAAAAAAAACTGAGGAATTAATAAAATGTTTTCTGGAAATGATCTCAGCAAATCTCTCGGCCAAAACCCACAAAACATCTGGTCAGTGTGCCTTCATCAATCTTGCCACTAGCGATTAACTGCAGTAATTAACCGTAACCCTCTCTGAACCATGAATGTCTGCGTTTCCTCCATTTATTCATACATTTCAAACCGGACTCTGCTATGAATGTCCCAGTACAGTGTCTATGTCCCAGCTGTGTGAATAAGTCTGGCTGTGTTCCGGGGTGGAGAGTGTTACCCGTTGACCGGGAGTCAACTGAGCAACAATAAGGCATTATTTACCCTGGCCACAGCCAAAGGAGTGGTGGGACTCAGCGAGAAAACTTCTCCCACAGCTCAGCACTTATATTATTGCTTATTGCACACACACTCTTAGGTGGATTTGCTTTAATTACAGAGTGTGTAAAAACCAGGAAACTATTGACTAAGCATACTCGGCTCCAGCGGCCACAAACGCTCAGCAGTAATCGCAGCCACATCCGCTGGAGGGAGAAGCCAGATTGATTCAACAAGAAGAGAGGATTGACGAAAGCGCAAAGTCTGGAGAGGTCCCGATACAAATTAAGATGTCACAAGCCAAAATTGGAAGATATCCACAATGAGATCTCTATGAAACATGCAACTGTACTGATTCAAAAGGATTTAAAGGAACAGCAAATTCCTTTGGTCGTTCCAAACCTTTTTTATGCAAATAAAACTGGCCAACCAGTAAGATTTGCGCTTTTGGTCACGTCTACAGCTGCAGCTGCTACATAAAACTACAATTTAATGCCACTAACAAACATTATTTTCAGCGACAAATAACGACTATGTTGTTCAATCCCAAAAAAGATGTTAATTTTTTATAAAATGAGTATAAATATTGTTCCAAAGCAGGTTTACAGAGTATACTGCCTCTAGGGGAAGCAATGAAAATATTATTAATATATATATATATATATATATATATATATATATATATATATATATATATATATATATATATATATATATATATATATATATATATATTTTTTTTTTTTTTTTTTTTTTTTTTTTACAAAATTAAATAATGTATGTAATTGTCAGTAATATTAAAATGGGCACAGG
Organism: Cyprinella venusta; assembly: GCA_038021265.1. NCBI lineage: Eukaryota > Metazoa > Chordata > Actinopteri > Cypriniformes > Leuciscidae > Cyprinella > Cyprinella venusta. The sequence goes on from CM075863.1 coordinate 26,804,116, forward strand.
TGTTTAAATCTATTGTGTCAAACATTTTGATTGCTGTAATAAATAAAATTTGAAAATACTAAAAATGCATTTTTTATTACAATATCATAATTTAATCAGAAGTTTGAAGTGTTGAAACAGTGAATTTCAGTTGATTTTTTTTACTTCTTTTGCATTGTGTAAATAATGGTAAAAAAATCATATTTATATTAAACATGAGAGTTCCGTTTCAAAAGTTTAATAGTGCAAAAAAAAATCATATTTAGATTAAACATGAGGGTTTCGTTTCAAAAGTTTACTAGTGCAAAAAAAAATCATATTTAGATTAAACATGAGAGTTCCGTTTCAAAAGTTTAATAGTGCAAAAAAAAATCATATTTAGATTAAACATGAGGGTTTCGTTTCAAAAGTTTACTAGTGCAAAAAAAAATCATATTTAGATTAAACATGAGGGTTTCGTTTCAAAAGTTTACTAGTGCAAAAATATAAAAAATCATATTTAGATTAAACATGAGAGTTCCCTTTCAAAAGTTAAATAGTGCAAAAAAATCATATTTAGATTAAACATGAGAGATCTGAATCAAAAGTTTAATAGTGCAAAATATTTAGTAGTGTAAATTATTCAATAGTGTGCAAATTAGAGCCCCTTTACATCACTATTTACTAATTTGTAACCTACGCACAATTGACGCAACTTGGTTTAGAGGAGCACACAAAGAGAAGTTTAGTGTCGTGTTAAAGCTGCACTTTTCAACCCTATTCCAACTCGTTCCCAGTTGCATATTTTCAAATAAGCACTTTAAGATGCTCGTCTGTAAAACATACCTTAAGTTATCCACAGAAAAAGGAAATGGGGTTCAAAATGGGTTTGGAACGTCACATGGGTGAGTTAATTTATTTGTCATTATGAGAAAACCAATCCTTTAAATAATTAAATAAACATATATAAGTACTGCTAGCTTTTGACAGAAATAGCCATGCATTGGCTTCTAGTTATAGTTTTTTTTTTTTTCCCCACTGTGTTTGTGTTTGCTGATGTCTAGGCTGAGTGTGTTATTGGGGAGGTGGACCGGTCTCTGGAGATTAACTCTACAGCTGCTCAGGAATGTGAGCTGTTCTGCTTATCTCCTACTCTTCTGAGGACGGCTTATGTTCTGCTATAAGCCATCGCTCCTAGCTCGCTCAGTAAACAAATACACCCTTCCTCTGTATAGATTCACTTTATATATTTTGGATTGGCTCTCTAAGACCATCAATTCAAATGGCCCCACATTTACACAGTGGAAACAGAAAAATAGCGCGAGGCAGGCCCAGACCTGGCGAGACCGCCAGAAGGCATTGTAAACTACTAAAGATCATCCTTAAAATTGTTGTTTCAGGATAACAATGTGCACAGCACGGTCGCTCGGTCGGCTGCCAGGAATCTCATTAAAACATCTCGTACAGAAAAAGTTAGCTAACAAGAAGCTTACCAGCACCCATCTTATTTTCAGCCTTGAGGAATTTAAGACACATCCCAGCAACATCAATCTCCCTGAGGAATGTTGAATGCCGCCCAGCTCTTGGGCAGCGGCAGGGATATCTTTCTTGGGGCTCGACCTGAAATGTTCTTTTGCGGGGCGGATGTGTGCAACCTGAAAAATGTCTTCATTCCTGCTCTTTGTGTACATGAGATAACAAGCTCACTAATGGAATGGTATAACGATGTTCTGTGTGGTTATACGTGCTGAAGCTCGCAGGACAAGACCCCCCTGTTCTTTGGGAAGGTGTCTCTGTGTTAATGACACAGCCCTCCCTCTCTTGCACAAACAGACATCATTACTCCTCCTGCAGATTCTTTCGCTGAGCGAGCTTCCCTTTGTGGTTGAGGTGGCTTTTCAAGGATGAAATATGGCTGGCCCTTGACTTAAGAAACTGACATTTAAGAAACATAGATCTTGTCCTCTGACAAAGCTCTCACATATGTGCTAAAAAATGCATTGGAATCCATTCATCAGATCCCGACCATCACGACCATAAGATGAACAACATTAGAATATAAGATGATATACCATTTCAAGAACATATCTAGGTTATATTTCTACTGAAGCTTGCAAAAGGTAAGGACAGTGTATACAGTAACAATTATGAGAAATCATAGAGAGATTTGTATATTATGTATATTACCCACAATATAAACTTATATTGCAAGTGTGACTTTATTTTAAATATATTAATAAATATTAAGTCGCAATTACGAGATTTACATTCATAATGTGGTATTTTAAGTCACTTTGTGAGCCTAAAGTTTAAATTGGGAGGCAAAGATGCAATTAAAAGAAATATAGTCACAATCATGAGACAATTACCTTTTTATGTTTTTACAGAAACTGGCTTCTGTGTATTTCATTTCCAACTCAAAAGACTTTTTACTAAATTCATTGTCCAGTGTACTGTAATGAAAATAATGTCACAATGCAAATAAGTCTTAAAGGGATGGTTCACCCAAAAATGAAATTCACCCCATGATTTACTCAACCCCAAGCCATTGTAGGTGTATATGATATTCATACAATTGGAGTTATAGCCTATTAAAAAATGTCCTGGCTAATAAAATGGAAGTGAATGAGAGCCCAAAAAAGTGCATCCATCCATGATAAAATCTCTGACAGCTCCAAGGATTTAACAAAGGCCTTCTGAAGTGATGCGTTTCATATTTAAAAACTAAGTTGATAATACTTTTATCAACTAAGTTAACTAGCTTCTGACAGATGGCCATTCACTACCATTATAAATATTGGATTAGCCAGGTCATTTTTTAATATAACTCTGAAAGAAGAATGTCATATACACCTAGGATGGCTTCAGGGTGAGTAAATCATGGACTAATTTTCATTTTTGGGTGAACTATCCCTTTAATGGTTCTATTTTCTTTATGCAAAATATAATGTCCTTTTTTCTGTTTATATTGAGAAGGAATATGATCCAAAACGTTCTCTGGGAGAATCACCCAGTTGTGGATCCACAGCCTCTGCCAATACTAGTAACATTGTGATTACTCAAGTTTTGGTCTTCAGTTTCAAACCAAATACCTTAATTTGAAATGAATTAAGCTTTTCTATAAATCATAAAAATATTCGAGAAGTTTTATAAGGATTATTCAATAGTGTCTCACTTTACTTGATATACAAGCGGCCCACCCTTTTTTGTCTGTACATGTGAAGATTATGGTGAGTTTGTCAGGAAGGAATTTATGATGGCCCTGACTCAACAGCTGTGAAGCTGCATTGCTCACACAGATCTGCAGGTCTGGGCCGTGAGATCTAGTGTGGTTTCTTGGAGGGGCAGCGGCATCAGCCTTCAACAAAGCAGCAATAGAGACTTCCTGTCCATGAACTCTCCGCAGCCTTCAAGCAAAGCAACGTTTGTGTTCAATCACAGTATGACCAGAGCCGCCTTCCCGCTAATGGCGAGTCTTGGGATTTTGGCAAGCTTACTGACAATGGATACAGTCCATTTTCTTTGTTTTTTGTATGGTAATGTGCAAGTCTCACACACATAAAAGCCAGTTTTCCTTTAAAATGTTCCTCATATAAATGCTAGTGGAAGGAAATTACATATCAGCACAAATCCCTTCACTCAACCATTAAATTCAAATCACACAAATTTGTCAAGATCCATTCAGCCAAGTCAATACAATCCCTCACGTCCAATGGTCATACTGAATTCTGACGTTAATTTAGGGTTGCATACTGACAAAAAGTCTTATGCTTGTTTCTCATAGTCAATGCCAATACTTTTTCCCTAAAGAGATCCTCTAATAGGCTACAACCGAGGGATGAAGGACCGCCCTCGAACCACCACAATCCCCAAGAGCCAAAGGAACAGAGTAGAGACTGGCCAAGTTTCTCACAAAGAGATGCATGAACTCCACAAGTATGTCAAACCCGATGATCATGTTCTCCAGGATGATTTGAGATGATACAAAGAACATCTGATCGAAACATCTGATCAAAGTCCTAAATTTACTAGATTTGTGGATGGTTTGTGGGATCTAGAGACTCAATGTACTCAATGTTTTATAGGACTGGTAGAAAAGAGACTTTCTGCAAAGGAAAAAAAGAGCAGCATTCCCACAGGCGCACTTTTGTTTGGGGCAGAAACTAAAACTTGTAGGACAGGGTTAATGGTTGGTCTCTGGTCAAAAGGAAACGGGAGTTGCTTAGTCGGACAGGCTGAGCCCTGTAATGTCCTCCCACTCACAGGATTCTGAATTAACTCACAAACAAACAGGCCTTCACAGTACATAGAGAACAAAAGAGACTGAGGGAGGCAGGGGCACCAAACCTTTGGCCCAGTCAGCCAGTTCAACGTAACCCTTAAAGGGTCAAAAGACTCATGTCATGGACCGAACTGGAAAAACAGCTGGGTCAAAATCCACAGACGTCACATATGTTTCATTAAGGCAAAAATATGCAAATAATGGTTTTAAAATGACACAAGCGCACTTAAAAAGCTCACCCAGCTAGATGTTGAATGTTAAAGAGATTCTTAGTTTGTCTCACTAAATTATCACTTTTAATGGGGTTTCAAATTCTTTGTCAAGGTCAATTTTATCTTTCGTTAAAGTACTGTGGTGTTAGTTCTCAGCTTTTCTTTTTATTCTGTTCTCACAATGGGAAAAAGACAACAGACATCACTTGAGATTGTTTCACTTTATTCAATTAAATAAATGAAACAAAAACAGCACTCTTCTTCATCTGCTGCCATAAAACTGTAATATAATTAGGGTTGGGTATCGAGAATCGAGTATCGATTGGAACCGGGACTAACTTTTCGTTTTTCCCGGATTTGTTCAAAAGTTAAAATTTCGATTCCTAGTTTCGATATTCACACTCCGCCGACCAGAAGAAGAAACCGCTGAACAACACCAATGAAGAAGCGCCTACCAGAAGTGTTGGCATAACCGCGCGAGTCGAACATGAGTAGCTTACGTCGGCGGTCCAAAGTGTGGCTTCACTTTTCTAAAAATATCAAAATCTCGGCAAAATGCAGAGTATTTCCCTTAAGAAAGGAGTATTTCCTTCATAAAGACCATTGGTTAGCAAGGTTAGCTAAACTTTTTTGACCCTGCCTCTTAAAAGAATCGGAATCAGAATCGTTCAAATTCAAACGATACACAACCCTAAATATAATATATAATTTTCTTTACTTCTAATCCATATTGGCATTCAATTGTCATTCTGGGCGTCAACAGTTCAAAATTATGTCATGTTTTTATTGTTAATATTTAAATTAGTGCTGTCAAGCGATTAAAATATTTAATCGCGATTAATCGCATTAAAGTCTTAGTTAACTCGCGATTAATCGCAATTAATCGCACATTTTTATCTATTCTAAATGTCTCTTGATTTCTTATTTCTCTCATTTTAATGCTCTTATCAACATGGAAAAGTGGATCAGCTTGCTTTGTGCAAATGTTTTTTTATTGAAAACAACATTGGCATTTACTGTGTTCAAGTTCACAATAAAAAATTCTCACTTGGAGCAAATAATCTCTCACACAATGTAACACTGTCCATCAATAAAAGGGTGAAAGAAATACTGACGAGGTCCTGATATTGACGAGGGGGCGGAGAATTCGCATCAGCTGTGTGTGTGTGTGTGTGTGTGTGTGTGTGTGTGCTTAGCCCTCATCAAGCGATATTTCAGACAGGACGTGCTGCGAAGATGATAGCTCCGTTCACAACGACAAAACACACAGATCACTTTGGTTTAGTCAATGGAACCATTTGGGAACTTTTTAATAGAAAACTTTCCATTCAGAATCTTATTGGTATCCATTTCGATGTCTCGCGCTCGTCATCCACTCAAAACATAACTTTAACCTACTATTTGGCCGGCTCGCAAGCCCAAACGAGTGTGTGCGGCGTGCCTGTTGTTTTGTCTACGGTCTAGCTAGATCCGTTTGCGCTTTGGTCGGCAAAGCAACAAAACGTCCTCACGTGCCGAGTCCTGTTGCAAAAGCATGTGAAAAAAAAACTACAAAGTTTGCTAGGCCAAAAAGGCTGTTAATCGCACGATAAAAAAATTTACGCCGTTAAAATGGGTTTGCGTTAACGTCCTTAAAAACGAGTTAAACTGACAGCCCTAATTTAAATAATTGCAGCATTTAGTATAAATATTATTGACTACTATCATGAAAACGTATTACAGACTACTGTATATCAGCATTATAGATAACAACATTGAACTTTGTAAATTAAAAAAATCCATTCGACCACAAATTGTACCAAAGCATTACTCTAAAAAGTTTCAATTTTGACAAAATTACTGTGACTTTAATTGGGAAGTATATCAAATTTTAATACACAATAAATTGTCAGACTTGAGTAATATATTAAGTTTCTTAAACTTTTTTAACTTTTATCTGAAGAACATTACAAGTAAACACGTCTTTAATCAGGACCATCTGTGTTTCATCACAGTAGCAAAGGCTGATGGTGTAAACCCACTTGTTAAGAAGACAGAAAAAGACAAGGGGTTTTGGGACTGGAGCTCTGCCAACAGATGAGCTCATCACATCAAAGCACATCAAATCAGATTTAGCAGATTACAAACGTCTGTTCTCAGCCTTTGAAATGAGTATGATCGTAGCAAAAGATCAGAAGTCACTTCATCAAAATAATCAATGAGATGCTTCAGACACTTTATGCTCCTTATTTCAGAGAAAAATTCGATTTGATGGAAAAACGTGACCATCTCATGCATGAAGGGAAATTTCTGCCACTTCCTCATAGGTTTCCTCACTGTCTATCCTGTCCTCCACCCTGCACCACTGACCTAGATCTTCAGGACTCAGTCTCAACAAAGTTTAAAAATTCATAAAGATCCAGAGGTGCTGTGACAGAGACATGTATGTGAATCGCATCGCTCCAGTGCGCAGTCAGAGCGATTAAAGTTTGAGAGACTCCTGTGCACAGCTTCTGAACTCATTAAAGTCCTGTGGCAACGTACACGCTGAGATGAGATGCACATAAATAAGTCAAGCTTCCTCTGCTTTTCAGCACTCAGCAGGTTTAATTAAGGTCTCCCAGTGTCTAGCTTTAATAGCTCGGCCAACGATTTACATCTAAATGACACTGAAATATTACTGTATTTCCCGTAACCTCTAACATATCAAATGGTAGAGCTTGTGGTTTTGATTCCCAGGGAACACACATACAAGAAAAACGTATTGAATAGTCAGGAAGGATATTATTTGACATAACATATTTATTTATTTTTATATGAATATGCACCACTGTTCGGAATCTCTTATGATTTAATTTATTTATTATATTAGGTTAATATTAACAGCCATATGAAATATTATTGCAATGGAAAATAACTTTTTTATTTATTTTAATGCATTTAAAATGGAATTCATTCTTGAGGTGGAAAAGCTGGATTTTCAGCATCATTACTCACATGATCCATTAGAAATTCTAAAATGCTGGTTTGCTGCTCAGGAAATATTTATTTTTATTATCAATGTTGAAAACATTTGTGCCGCTTATTATTTTTGTGGAAACAATGATAAATTTTTTCAGGATACTTTGATGTTTACATTTTTTTTTAAGTTAAAAGTACAAAAAGCATTTATTTGAAATAGAAATCGTTTAATTCATAAATGGGTACACTGTCACAATTTAGCTATATAATATCACTATATTTTGAAGGTAAGTCAGACTGAAGCTCCACTATAGCAGGCTATCCATGAGCAATCACCACTGTGCCCTTAAGCAATGCACTTAACCCAGGTGAATACATGTAAATAATACATCAGTTTTTTTTTATGAGAACACTCGCCGATAACTACGCAAAGAACCATGTGGCGGTGTATGAGTATCCAGATGGCACAGGTTGTCAGGAAATGTATTATGACACTCACCAGCTGAAACTCACTCCTTCGCCCGTAGGCTTCCTGGATGCCACTGTCATTCCAGAGCGCCTGCAGGGCCGGGACGTATAGCTGAAAGGTACAGGGTTCGACGGGCATGCCTGCTTTGTTCTCAAAGGACATCACAAACATGCCGTGCTTCTCGTTCTCTGAGTTCTGCCAGGAAACGCCAAGTTTGTCTCGGGCATCCACCAGTACCCGCATCCCCTTTGAAAAAAAAAAAAAAAACAAGACAAAGAGAAGGAGAAAAAGATGAATGCCATGTTTTTGTGTCAAGGGTGCATAACAACAGCAGGATGTGTCCTCTGGAGTTGGAAGAAGGAAGCTGGATGTAGCAATTCTTCTGGAGATAAAATAAAGATATGAGCAATGTCTTCACGCTACCTACAGCACTGCTAAAATCCTGCCACTGTATATCTCCCAAACAAGTTTCAAACTAGTTGCCAAATCATGTTTAAGTAGAAAGGCTTTGGAAAAATACAGTCATGAGCCCATACCACTGCATTTCAGTATTGAGCACTGAGAATAAAATGATTATAAGCCATGTGACCTACACCAATATGAGTTTAGTCATTCATATAAGAGGCATTTTACATATATTGGCCTGAACAGATAAATCGCATGTGACAATCATACAGAATTTTTGTGCCGAACATTTATGTTGGGGTGGACAGGTTTTTTATTCTACACAAAAGTGTCAGAGAGAGAGAAGAACATTTAGTAAAACTACTACTACTACAACTAGTTTTTGCCTTGCATTATATTTTGTACCTCAGGATAAAAAAAAATGGTAACACTTTACAATAAGGTTCATTTATTAAACATTAGTTCATGCATTATCTAACACGAACTAACCATTTGTTACTGTATTTGTTATTCTTTGTTAACTTTAGTTAAAGGGTTAGTTCATCCAAAAATGAAAATTAAGTCATTAATTACTCACCCCCATGCTGTACTAACCCCGTAAGACCTTCGTTCATCTCCGGAACACAAATAAAGATATTTTTGATTTAATCTGAGAGCTGGATCAGCCCTCCATAGACTGCCTAAGGGACTGACTCTTGACAGCCCATAAAAGTCATTAAAGAAAAGGTTTAAATATACCATGTGCCTGCAGCGGCTCAATTATAAGTTTATCAAGCGTCGAGACTACTTTTTGTGCGAAAAAAACATAAATAACGACTTTATTCGACTATTCCATTACATCCTTATGGGCGCATGCGCGAGAACTGAGACGAGCACGTTCTCCTTCGGCTTGTTACCGGCTGCTCACCGCAGGAGTATTAGCGCCACCTACCGTATGAGATGATGATCCATATATATCGTTTTTTGAGAAGATTAAAGGCTTTTAAGTGCACCTTATAGTGCGGAAAATACGCTAATTGAAAACCTTATGTACAGCGTGCATCTTACTCTGCTTGTAAACAGAAAGTTTTGCGCTTCCAGCTATATCAGCACATCATCTCATACTGTAGGTGGCGCTAATACTCCTGCGGTGAGCAGCCGGTAACAAGCCGAAGGAGAACGTGCTCGTCTCAGTTCTCGCGCATGCGCCCATAAGGATGTAATGGAATAGTCGAATAAAGTCGTTATTTATGTTTTTTTCGCACAAAAAGTAGTCTCGACGCTTGATAAACTTATAATTGAGCCATTGTAGGCACATGGGATATTTAAACCTTTTCTTTAATGACTTTTATGGGCTGTCAAGAGCCAGTCCCTTAGGCAGTCTATGGAGGGCTGATCCAGCTCTCAGATTAAATCAAAAATATCTTTATTTGTGTTCCGGAGATGAACGAAGGTCTTACGGGGTTAGTACAGCATGGGGGTGAGTAATTAATGACTTAATTTTCATTTTTGGATGAACTAACCCTTTAATACAAATCTAGTTGTTCATTGTTTGTTCATGTTAGTTCACAGTGCATTAACTAATGTTAACAAGATATTAATAAAGTATTAGTAAATGTTGAAATTAACATTACCAAAGATTAACAAATGCTGAAGAAGTATTGCTCATTCTTTGTTAATGTTAACTAATGTAGTAACTAATGAACCTTATTGTAAAGTGTTACCAAAAAATAAACCAAAGAAAAACTAAAAGAAGTATAAAAGACATAAAATAATATGGCACCACTATAAGCACCACTGTTAGTTAAAGCAGTGACAAATCTGAAGGGTGTTTGACCTGCATTTGGACGAACATTGCTGCTGTTCAGTCATGACATGTATTTCCACAACACAAGATTTGTGCCTATGCCTGAAACACTCCACTCTGAAGCCAAAAACAAAAACATCTCCAGAAAGCCCTGTTAAGGACAGCAAATGCACTGAAACTAAACTTCCGTGATGAGCCTCCTCACTTCCAAGCATAACACTGAATACACAAAACCCTGAACTGAGACTCTTTGGCAGTAACCAGGAGGGTTGGGCTCTGTGGACGAGCAGAAATATCATGAGACGCTTTGTAAATGTAACATAAGGCCATTGACTTTTCACAATAATAACTGCAGCACTATCAACCGAGGCAAAATCCTGCTTTGCAGCACATTTCACCCTCCTTTTGTTTCACTGGAATAACATCCTGATGTTCAGGGTCCCAGAAGGGGGTCCTAGGCCTCTCTTTCTGCTCTACAGGGCCACGTATGAATCATCGACACTAGCACTCAAACGTGCCCTGGGCAAATGTATGCTACAGTAATTAGAGCGTCCAGCCAGATTTTGCCTCCAAAGAAGATTCCTCAGGCACAGGTGCTTTATGGGATTTGACCCCGTGACCCGGACAAGTCCGTTTATTGCCATTCCAGCACGACAGGTCATTGGGTTGGGCGTAAACGCAACGGAGACTCTTAGTCTGTCCGCATGTACGAGTGATACGCATATCAACACAAGACGCATGCATTGCAAAACCAATAAAACAGCAGGACAGCGACAGGAAATGAATGTGGTACAGTCCTGTTAGTCTGGCTGACTCCATCAAATCCGTCAGATTCCCCCACCTCCCAAATCCCAAGATTTCGCAAGCCATCAAACAGTTCACAAAGGTAAACAGTTGTTCACTTCATGCTCAAGGCCTCCCTACTAGTTAGGCTAAATGATCTTAATAGTGTTCTTTGGTTCAGGGTACTTTCCTAGGGGCCAAACTCACTTCCACTTCTGCCTTTATTTGTCTCCAAGAGGCTGCCCCCAAAACCCTTCCAACCATCTCTGACCTCTCACCCACTTCTGGGCAATACTATCTGGGAAGCGTAGACGTATCTTCCTGTCCTCCTTGGCTTGATTCGTTGACACAGTCAGGGCAAGAGGAGAGAGAGAGAGAGCGGTGAGACGGCTTTATCACAGCGGAGAGGTCAGCTGCAGGCCTTCCAATCTCTTCCTGAGCTGTGGCAAAGTCCCAAAAATATCTCTGAAAACCACCAAAACCTCACCTCGCCATTAGTATGTCTCCTAGCGTTTCTTGAATGCCTCCTGAAAACAAGCCCTCAGTGTTTGTTTTGAATGGCATCTTCCGAAGCGACTTGTTTTTGAAATCTTCAGCAAAAAGCCACAGACTTTTCCATGTCTAAAACAGACAAATTCATTACATTATCCTTGTTGTTTGTTGAAAAAGCAGGGGATTTCCTGAATGTTCAGTCAACAAAGAGTAAAAATGAAACTCAGGGATATTGGTTTCTGTCAAGAGACACAGCTGACAGCGAATCCTAACCATCGGCCCTCATCTGACATGCATTAGACGGGCCCTGCGTGTCAGGCGTAGTAATTACTCCAGTGGTGGTAATGGCAGCGCTGCGATTTTGCAGCGTAAGCAGATGTGGGGAGCAATCCAGGCAGCCGCTCATGGGTTCCCCACCGGTGAGCAACCACAGTTAAATCAGCAACAACTCTTTAGCCATAAACAAGCCACCAGTGAAGGAGCCTCCCAAGACTCCGGTCACAGAGGAACTCTCAGATTTATCACACAGGAAGATGGGCTTGATATATGCTTGCTCCCTGTGTCACCCTTCAGCTACTTCCTGTATCCTCCCCCACACACATCTTGCAAACAGGACGCATGAACTCAGACCTTTCAGTGTGGCACAACTTATTGGTAATTTGCCCCTCCGTACGCGCTCTCCTAGGGATGATGGAGCAAAAACACATTCTGTTGGCCGTTACTGAATACCGCAACTATTTTCTCAAGGATGTAGTAAACAGAGGTAATGCTTCAATGCCAGTGGTGTCCCATTGCACAAGAGACCGTAGCAATAGGGAAATTGACTCTTGGAGGATCAAATGATAAGTCCAAGGGGCCAAACTGAGGTGAGATTGTATCGTGTCCCGACACGTCATGTCAGTCTCAGGTCAGACTTTAAATCACTCTCACAAAGAGTTAACAGGAATGAATAGATAGCTAGCTACTGATCTAGGAAGTAATAAATTCCCAAACATAGATTACACAGCCTATTCAAAGTGGGTTAACGACAACGAGGCAGGAAAGGAAAGACTGACTGTGGTGTAGCAAATCATTTATCTGGACATTAAAGATTGTACTCACAACGCATTTAGTTTTTGTAATGCATATGTGTAAATCAAAGTGGGAAATAGCTAGCATGGGATGGGTTTTGATTTTATCAATCTAGTTTGAGATCGGATCATAACTACAACATCAGTAACATGAACAATGAAAAATACTTTATATTTTTTAAAGCTACACTGTGTAACTCCTTTAGTTTATTCTTAGCTAAAAACCATTCGTTCTTTCAAAAATATATGTGCTATGGTAGTATATTTACTTCGTTCAAGTAATAAAGTATTCTCGTGAGTGTATAATATGCCATTGAAAATACATACGGGTAAGGGGTTCTAATGTCGGTCTCCATGTTGCCCCTCCATCTTGAAAGTACATTAGCCAAATAGGGACATACCCGTTAATTCAAGCTTCGCCTTTCGCATTACTTTTAAGTTAACACTCGTGGACAAGGTCGAACTGGAAGCCATGTTAATCTTGGACTACATTGGCCACCCTAGGAGTTAAAACAAAATCGGAATTGAGAGGAACAGAAACTAATGTTAACCAATTAGACCTTATAGTAAAGTGTTACCTCCCTTTTTATTTTAATAATGTGCACTTACAAATCATGCATAATATGCCCTGGGACGATGATAAAGTATTCATTTTAAATTAGCATTTAACTTTTAACTTAAAATCACTGATCGTAAAAATATTTTACATTCTTTCCAGATCACCACAGGCAAATGGTGCTGTAATCCCCAAAAGGCATTGAAGGAAGGAGTTGAAAGGACTATGTCCTGGACTTTTGCCACTGTAAAGTGGCTGAAATGAAGATAATGTTATCTTTAAAATAACCAATAATTTGATCAGCACATAGGCTAAGATTTGTTCAAGCAACTGTTAACCTCTCTAATTGTGTGTTCATGTTTTTTCCACCCCTGAGGAAAAGTCTGGACTGGGGTTCCTCCAAATTGGTATCGGTGAAACAAACATAACCGACACTGTCATCATCCTAAAGCCTACAGAGGGATGGGCTGAACAACAGGGCGATGACAAATGGTCAGAGGGGAGATGATGGCATGACTAAATCGCCATTGTTTGCGGTATTCACTGTCTGCACCGAGGAGAGGCATTTCCTCTGGCTCTGTGGACTGTGCGATACCAAGAGCCCATAGAGACCACCATTGTGGAGCTATTCCAATCTGACCTTGACTTCATCGCTAACAAACAAGGTCTCCAGTCCAGCTCCGCATCCAATTCACACATCTTTTGGGCTGTGAAATAACGTATTATCGCACGCTTTACTTTTACTAGCCACTTATTCTTGTTCTACAAAAAAACACAATTTGCCCCAGTAATGGACAACTGTTTTAAACCTAAACTAAACGAAATCCCCAACCAATTTTATAAAATTATTCACACCAATTCGACTGTTTTAGGCAATTAGTCAAAATGTGTCATCTCTATGCTAGTCTATCATCTCTACGTTTAGTAAATATACGTCATCAAAAAAATACACATTGTGGGGGAAATGGCTAAAATTGCACCACAGGGGCATATTAAAGGGTTACGGTTTTTGTTGCTGTAACCTTGATTCAGCCAAGAAATATTTTGACTTGAATAAAAGTAGTTTTGTATTCTCATAAAATTATTCAATAAGGTTAATGAAACAGAGTAATGATATTGTTGGAATCACTGCTAGAATGTTTCGCCTTTTTTTTCCAGCTGATGAATGCTTTACAGAGCTTGTGCATATAGAGTGCCATAACTGTGGCAGGTTTATAATATTGTTACTCTCCATTTCTGTGAATGCTAATATTGTAATCATTACCGTTCTTGATGTTAAAGAGTATTTAGTGTAAATAGGCCTTGCTCTGTTTTTACTTCATAAACCCTGATAATCTAAGCTTTTCAAATCTACACAAGTTGTTTCATAAAGCTGTTTGACATCTACAGTTAATGAATGGTGACAAGAATCCATGGTAAACCATTTAGAAACACAAAACTTTAGGCACATTCTTCATGCCCATTTGCTCTTTTCACTTGACTGAAAAGGCAGTGAGGGGACCATGCAATCAGTGCCAACACATACACTAAGGCTGTTTAGTGCGACTAGTCATAAAACTCTCTTCAAGTTATCATACAAATAGATGCTCCAAAACGCAGACCTCAACATTTGCCTCTGAAGCTAATTAAAAAGATCCGATCTACTAGTTACTTTGTGGTGAAGGGGTCTTATTAAAAATAAACTGATGACATCATCAGCACAAAGAAGGCTCAGTTCTGCAGCTTTGCTCGCCATGTCCTCCGTGGGGTTAGAAGAAGATCTGATCGCAATCAGTCCCAGTCGAAAAAAGTCAATCTTTTAGCTCCGTCTCAGTCATGTCACTGTATGACATATTCTCCTGGGGTCTTATAAAACTGTACATAGGATCCTTATAAAATTGTACGTGCCGTTCGCCCGATAGCCAAAAATTGTGTATACAAAAAAAACATACAGACTTATAAAACCGTGCATACGCCAGAACCTGCGCAGAATTCACTTTATAAATCCCAGTCAGCGAAAAAATGTGTGCACATGTGTCTCCTCCCCATATATATATATATATATATATATAACCATATATCCATATATGGAGCTTACAATGCCTAGTTTTACTATGCATATCCTCATCTGCATATCATTTACATATGATTATTCATTCACGTTTATAACATGTTACAAGACATTAGGAAAATGTGAAATATGGATGTGGTGTCACTACATTAATAAAAATAATTTAATAGCCTAACCTTGCCTTGTTTTTGAAAAAATAAATCAAAAATACACTGTAAAAAATTATTGTGATTTTAACAGTAAAAATGTGAAAAACTGTTAATTGGTTAACAGAACCTTTTCTTACTATATACGGTAAATAACTGTGATAGATCTAATGGTAAATTTCATGTAATTTTACTGTAAAATACCGTTAAATTTACAGCTTTGAAAGTGAAAATGAACAACTCGTATAATTTACAGTGAAAAAATGTAAATTGACAATCCCACAATTCCCTGCGTGACACTACGCATTTGATGTATTGAAATAACTGAAAAATTGAAATTTGAATACATCAAATTGATTAAATGAAATTGTTGAAATAACTTTCTTGCTTAGTCTTTTTCTAAACAGTTAGGCTATGTACATTAGGGTTTTATGTGACATTTAATGTTGTTAAATTAATGTTTATTGCCTTTTTAAAATTTCATGTGTGTTACCATGATGGTGTTTAATGTTTGAGTGAACGACACTGTGCAGCTTTCTACATATTATTAGGAATCTTGTGGGAGAGCGTCATGTGATGTGCTTCCATATATCATGTGACTCTTATCACTACTGTGATTGTTGGTTGTCAGTGTTTTATCATGGTACAAAACAGATATTAATACTTGAATTGATCGATAATATAACATTATATCAGATAATAAATATGGTTGATTTCTGTAAATTTTAAGTTAAGTTTGTAAAACCTTGTTACCGTAAAGTCTTGCTACCGTATTTTATACGGTAAATTTCTGGCAACCACAGCTGCCCGTATTTTACCGTAAATTAAACATTTTTTTTACAGTGTAGTGTAAAATACACTTCAATACATTTCTTTTCCAATGGCCAAATAGAATTTTTAATTGATGTATATTCATAAAATTATTATTAAATTATTATATTCAGCCCTATTTCAGGGCCTGTTTTGTCCATACGCAACGATTATAAATGAGGCCCCTGGAGTCTAAATGTGATCCCTGATTGTTTGACAAAGTTTTTGGTGGACAAGAATCATGGAGATGGAACATGTGGACCTCTGCACTGACGCTCTGAGAAACATATCCTTTTCCATATAAAGCAAAACTCTTCCACTGAGCCAAACCTCTGATCTGGCAGCCCTGCTTTTGGCCAAACTGTGGGTAAGATAACAAGACCAAGGATAGGAATATTTATCGTTTCAGTTAAATAACTTAATAAATGATCACCATAGTTTGCCAGAATACAGACAGATTTCTGTTCAGTAGAGCAGAAAAGCACTTTGTATTGAAGTTGGTTTGAAAAACTTTACGGCATTTTTAAAAACTAAAATGTAATAACTCTGAAAATGTAATCATTTAAAACATACGCCTTACTTTTCTTTAAACCTTTAAAGGAGTAGTTCACTTAAAAAAAAACAACTTTTGCTGATAATTTACTCACCCCCATGTCATCCAAGATATCCATGTCATTCTTTCTTCAGTCGAAAACAAATTAAGGTTTTTGATGAAAACATTCCAGGATTTTTCTCCATATAATGCACTTTACTGGTAACCAAACGGTTCAAGGGGCTTTAAACGATGTTTACTTTCAAATATGCCAAAATGAATTAATCTTTTTTTGTGTGTCATTTGGTTCATTCAACGAACGAAATGTTGACTCAGGAAAGATTTGTTCATTTTGATGAACGAGTTCAAACAGGAGAGTCATCTGTGATGAACGCGCATCACAGAACAGAGCAAGGCGAGCATTTGAGCTTATAAAACTTAAACTTTGTTATTTATTTATTAAATGAGTGATCGTTTCGCTTGATATGACCCTTATTCATCGTCTGGAATCGTTTAAAGCCCTTTGAACAGTTTGCAGTTTGCACTGAAACTGTCTTTTGGACCTTGAACCGTTTGGTTCCCATACGCACAACCGGCACATCCGGGAACTTAACTGTCAATTTTGTCCCCGCCCCCTTTTGGGGGAAAACAAACTAGAATCCCCATAGACTTCAATACAAAATAACAGCAAAAAGCAACGTCCGTACACAGCCGACAAGCGTAAATAACTTAAGAAATCATTTTATATAAAACATGTCAAGTAATTATATGTCCACCCTGCCTGCCATAGTGCGTGAAAAATACATACACAAACTTAATTTGGCCAATTTAAAAACATGTCCCTTTATTCTCCCAGCGTCAAATTGGGGTAACAACCCCACCCAGTGGCCAGAGGTGTCTTATTACCCGGACATTTACTTTTACCTCGTCGAGTCACGAGGTAAGCGAATGAATGATTTTATTTCGATTTTTAAAGTAAAAAACCATAATGTATATCTCATGAATTAATCATTATGATGGCAGGTAGCCTGGGCTAGTTGATAACGGCCATAAAAAATGTATCTTTCACGGTTTATGGCAGGCAGGCTGCTGGACTTATAATTACTTGACATGGTGTATATAAGTGATTTCTTAAGTTATTTACGCCTGTCGGCTGTGTACGGACGTTGGTTTTTGCCGTTATTTTGTATTGAAGTCTATGGCGAGTCTAGTTTCTTTCCCCCAAAAGTGGGCGTGAACATTCTATGATGACGCAGCGCCGGTTGTGCGTATAAGTCCATTATATGGAGAAAAATCCTGGAATGTTTTCATCAAAAACCTTAAATTCTTTTTGACTGAAGAAAGAAAGACATGGACATCTTGGATGACATGGGGGTGAGTAAATTATTAGCAAAAGTTTTTTTTTTTTAAAAAAAGTGAACTACTCCTTTAATACGCCTAAGTGTGCAAATCTTAATGTTTACTTTCAAAATATGCCATTTATATGAGTTTTTTCATTTGTGTGGGAACCATGTTTGCTTTACTTGTGGCAAAAATGCATGTGGTGGCAGGAAACAAGCAGGTTTGGGCAAGTAAACATGGTTTTGATAACCTTAGAATACCTTAATAATCATTTTTTAGATGTTTTGATGCAATACAACAGTGATACTTAATCTAGTTGCATTTAATTCAATAATTTAACTTTTTAAAAGGTGTAAAATGTGTGTTCTTTTTATAATACATCATGAATTATTAACTCATAATTTTTCAATGTATTGGGGAGTTGCACCACATGACATTTTACAACCTGAACTGACCCGGCCTTGTCAAAAAGGTAAAACGGTCTGATATTTTGACTAATTACTGACCTCAACATACAGTCATGAAGGTCTGCAGAGGTCCTCCTCACTATGATATCATTTCCTGTTTTGCATTACTGCATGTTGTATAAACAGCATTTTTTATGTATTAAATAATTAGATAAGGCTAGAATGAGCATCATTGATCATATAATTTCAGCTCATCTAACATGAAATCAAAGACGACAATGACAAGACAAAGCACACTACACTGATTTGTTTAACAATGGACGTGCTCTGTAATAAATTCGGACTCCGTCAACTGCTTGCTAAGCACATGGGCGTATTGAACAACATGAAAGAGTGTTAGATCTTCTCTCTATTGTGACATGGAGAGCATGTCTTGTGCTATCAGCAGCTCATCTTGAAGTCTTTACTATGATCACATCAGATGTATCACATCAGTAAACTTCCTAAACCTAATGTGAAACTAAGTAAGAGATTAAGAGAGGAAGACACAAGAACACAAAGAACAGATAGGGGAAAATAACAGAAGTCTTCTTTATCAAGACATATTGAGACATCCGAAGACACGTGAGCTCAGAAAGCACATGAGCTGATCACAATGATAAGTCAGGCACAGTCTCTCCGTTCAGCGGAGCGAGGGATGAACCTAGACAAAACAAAGTGACTCAATGTACTGCTTAATTTTAAGGACAGCTAAACTTAGTCTTGTAATTCTGGAGAACATTTGCCAGCCTAAATGTTAAGTTGCTGATTTGCGATTACTGGTTTGTAAAAAAAACAATTAAAAAGTTGCTTCTACCAGAAAGGCCAACATTGACAAAACAAAGGCCCCAGGCCCACGTCTTCTCACACACACACACATATTCTGGGATGCATTTTTACTAATTTCCCGTTAACTCTGAGCTGTGTGTCAAGCTGTCATTAAACACAGGCATCTTAAATAGATGTGCTTATAGGGAAATGACCCAAGAATGATCCCCATGGATTTTGCTGCGCGGTAGAGCAGATGCCTAAAACAACCATCACATGACTAACAGTAAAATGATTTAGTTAGATACATCATAAATTTTTTTACATGGCCATGGGTGTTCTAATTAGTCTAATTATACTGATCTGGACATGTAGAATTAGTCTGACCTGATATAGGCCTATATGAAGAAAAAATTGGTATGATAGCAACTCATGTGAGTCTGCATGTTCGACAGCCCATGTGATGGGAATTCATGTGAGCACTTTCTGATGACTGACGCACAGACATTGAGGAAGTATTAATTATGCTGAATACAAAATTGCATTTATTTGTGTTTCTCATTTGTGAGGAGCTTACTTATTATGACAAAAGAGTCTGTCTCAGCAGAAGACAGGCTAGATTGGAAAATAAACTTGTCCTTAGTGACCTTAACTAAATAATTTGGCACATAATTTTAAGACGCTTTGAATTTTGATGCTATAAAACAGTATTATTTTATTACGATTATTGATTCAGTAGTTGCATGTAATGAAATCTATCCATTACTAACTTATTTAGTCATGTCCACTGTAAATTCAAGTTTGAGTAAATTATAAATATTGATTAAATAATTAACAAAACTAAATGTTTTTTTTTCATGTAGCCTATATTTGCTCTGTCAAATCGATTAATCGGGATTAAAGGACAAGATGTTCACGTCTTCTTTCTTCAGTCGAAAAGAAATTAAGGTTTTTGATGAAACATTCCAGGATTTTCTCCATATAATGGACTTCATTGGGAACCAAACGGTTCAAGGTCCAAATGAGAGTTTCAGTGCAGCTTCAAAGGGCTTTAAACGATTTCAGTCGATGAATAAGGGTCTTATCTAGGACCCTTCGAGTCATGACTCGAAAAAAGATTTGTTCACTTTGATGAACGAGTTCGAACAGGAGAGTCAAGAACGCTCATCACAGAACAGAGCAAGGCGAGCATTTGAGCTTATAAAACTTAAACTTTTTATTTATTTATTTTTTTTAAATGACCCATTGTTTCGCTTGATAAGATTTATTTATTCATCGTCTGGTGTCGTTTAAAGCCCTTTGAAGCTGCACTGAAACTCTCATTTGAACCTTGAACCGTTTGGTTCCCATTGAAGTCCATTATATGGAGAAAAATCCCGGAATTTTTTCATCTTAATTTCTTTCGACTGAAGAAAGAATGACATGGATATCTTGGATGACATGGGGGTGAGTAAATTATCAGCAAAAGTTTTTTAAAAAAGTGAACTATACTCCTTTAATCACATCTAACATAAAAATGTGTTTAAATAATATGTGTATATAATATGCGCATATCTATATTTAGATGTTGCTAAACTATTCTGTTAGATGCGAGATAGAACTAATACATAGCTATAATTTATAAACTAAAAAGTAATTTATATTTATATCAGTAACATTTAAATGAACCTATAATCTATCTATCACTAACTTGAACAATTAATTAGTCTAATATTTTCTCTATCCTCGTTGTCAAGTCGGCTTTTAAAGTTAATTCAAGTTGTTTGTACTATGAATTAACAATATTATTGATCATCTCATTTAATGTATGACTTAATAAATTTAAAAGGCAGCATATCCACAAAATTATTGACAAACAAAACAGACAAATATGACGTCAGAAACAACAAAAACTCAAGCAAACAGTCATGTATGGGACCGTTACCTTGATGACATTCTCAAAGATCGTGTCCCTGAAGTCGAGTAGCGCTTTCTGGTTAAACTCTTTTCCGTGGATGATCCTCATTTGTTTGAGGAATGTGGATTTGCCGCTTTCTCCGGCGCCCAGCAGTAGGATCTTCACCAGACGCCGCACCGAGCGCCTCTCGCGCGCGAGCATGGCATCAATATCGCGACTGCGCCGCTTCGCCTCGCGCTCCGGGTTCACATCGCGCTCGCGGGCTCGTTCCTTCTCGGTACTCCTGTCGTCGTGAGCGGCCTCAGCGGGCAGCAGACACCGGCTCAGGGTGCGTACCACGCCAGCCATTACAACTTAAACACGTTTAGTTAACGTTACCACCTGATGTATTCATTAAAGTGCCCGAGAACTTGACTTTATGGTTTGTAACTTACAAAATTTACATAGAACAGACTATATCACTAGGCAAATATCTATCTGCGAATATTCAGCGGTTAAAACAAACAATAAACTGCATTTTCCTCCATTATAAAGATATTTGTGAAAGAAAAAGCGTTGACACTGAAGAAGTTCTTCCCCAGCAAAGCGAAGCGACCACTGCTGTCCGTTGAAACTTTGAAAAAGGGCTGCTAGCTGCCTACTAAACAAATCCTTTGGTCGTGGTGATAATAATGAAAAAACATCAAGCGGTAAATGTTGTCAGGAATTGTTATTTAGCTGAAACACGTATTCCTTTATAATCTGGTAGCGACGTAAGTCCCAAAAGGTCATTTGGAGGAGCGCGAGCGGCTTTCTGGTGTTTCCTCTCAGTTGTGGGAAGTTTCTTTGCTGGACTGATCTCTGATGCCCCTCCTGCCGTGTAGCGCGTGGTCGGAAGGGGGCGCCAGCGAAATGGGCGTTTGAATAGACCTGAGGGGGGATTCCAGTGCCAGAAATGCCATACAGTGGCCCCAAGTCTGTCACGGACCACTGTCTGTGTGGCAGTGCTTACTAAAACTTGAAACTTAGCAAACGGAGTATAAAAAAGGTAGACTGTTATTGGCTAAATTGCATGAACTCTGTACAAAGCACCTGTATCAGTGACAAATAAGAATATCGGAGATGTAAATTGACAAATCTCCATTTTGGTGTCATATTTTTTTCCCTATGTTAGGTCTACAGTGTCCAGCAGTGTAACATTTAAGGGCAAAAGACATTTTTAACAAATTGGTTCTTTTAAAGTCCCTCTGTGGTGAAAATCAAGTTTTTAGCATATTCATGGATACCTAGCTATAAGGCATTAGGATTTTTTTTTTCTCAGAGGAAAAAAATGTTTAAATGTGTAATTTTGGGGATCAAAGATACTTTGAAAATATTTTTTGACTTCTCTGTGCATGCTCTTTAAGGTGGACCCCATAGACCTCCATTATATGACTGACAGACAAGAACGGTTTGACCTAAAAATATCAAAACTGAAAATACTGTGGAAACAAAGACACCTACATCTTGGATGTCCTTGAGGTAAGCTAAAACATAGCAAAAATTAATTTCAAAGTGAACTATCCCTTTAAGGGATTCAATTATTGACTACAGGGGGGCTTTAATGAATGGTTCAAAAGGACAATATCTGATTTAAAATAGTCTTAAACATTGCCCATCCAGCATTAGCAGTGAGGGTTTCTTTACATGGAAGTAAAATGGACACTAAATATACAAATAAACAAAGCGAATCGTATAAGGCAAATCAAGAACTTGTGAATCATGGAGACCCAGCCCTTGATTGTCACATGACAACAAAGTGTCTTTTTGATTGACAAACGTTTTTCAAATATTAATAATTTAAACAAAATCGATTCACTGCTTAAAATATTATGCAAAGCTACTTTTTTCAGCCTTTTAATGATATACAAGACTCAATTCATTTTTTAAAATTCAGTTTAATGTAATTTAAGTTGAACTAACTTAAACATCCAAGTTGATTACAAATTTAAGGCAGCAACTTTTTTTTTTTTTACGATGCATTTTTCTTACAATTAGTTATGATGTCCAATCTCATTAGTCATATTCATAGGCTAATAAATTCCTGCATTAATATTTGAGCGGGACACCTCAAGTGAGCGGCAGTGTTAATTTGGTATGGCCAACTGAATACCACTTTATCTCATTCTTATTTAATCATGCCTGACAAGTATTTTATATAGTATATTTGCATGGGTTGTTATATAGGGACAAAAAAAGGCTCATAAAAAATAACTGTTCATTCAGCAGAGGGCAGTGTTAACCTGCGCATACATTCATACATTTCCTTTTAGTCATGTTTTGCTAGAGCACGTACATCGCTTTCTTTTTGTAAAATGAGCTCCGTCTGTTAGATTCATACATGTCGAGCTAAAAGAAAAGAAAAGTCCCTTTTATTTATATAATTATTTATTTATATATTTATATGTATAGTGATAACAGGAAAATGATGCATCCAAGTCAGTTCAGTTGTCTTGTAAAGTTCATTACTTTCAAATTCATTTCATCTATTCTGCAAAAAAAAAAAAAAAAATGATGCCATTGTCCATGCTCAGTTCATTTCTCATACAACAGCGTCAGTACGGCCAGATCAAAAATATTGTTGAAAAGTTTATCATCCGCAGGTTAAAAAAACATAATGAGCTTATTTATTAAAACATCTTGAGTGGAAATCAGTCATCAGTAGTATGGCTTTGTTCTATTTCGTCTAATAAGACATTATGTGATTACACATATACTGTCAAGAATATAAAATAATATTTCATATTTAAATGTTAGCCCATGCAGCCCAGTATCACAAACACATTTTTCTTATTAAAACCACAGGTGCAGTAAGTAGAGCGGGCTATTCTTGTCCCACTGACCACCTACATATGAAAATCAGGACTTCTGAAATTAGCATATAAATAGTGACAATTTTTTCGTTCCTCCTCCAAGTAGATAATTCAGTGCCATTCACAGAGTTCTTAAACCTATTTGTCGAGTTGATGTGCACAAGGAAAACATTTAATGGAAAAGCTTTCAAGTTGATTTTCAAGCAGGAGGTTAATTGGACTGGGTTTTTGGAGGAAAAATGAAATCAACATGCACACGAAATGCAGCTGAAGAGGCTTTCAGAAAGCAGCACGGCCATGATTACACATTTTCATCACCAAATCAGAAAGCAACACAGAAATACAAGTATCCATTGTTCTCAATGGAGTAAATTGCACATGATAGCATTCTTGGAAAATCTGTTGAGGAGAGCTGAAAAAAAACATCACCGCCATCCATGTTTCACACTATGCTTTCATGCAAAAGCGTGGCAATGGAGCACCAAGTGCTATAACTTTGGGAATTCATTTAGTTCATTCATGGAGAAAGCAAGAGTTTTGAAATTATCATGGCATTATTGAATATAAACTTTTGGTAAGTCACAAAGTAGATTTCATTTCTCTTTTTTTAGCAGTCAAAGTTATTGTCTTATGGTAAGTCTTTTGCATATTCTGGCCAATGAGCATGTCAGCAAAAAAAAAAAAAAAAAAAAAACAAGAAAAAAAAACATTAATTTGTGCATGCATTTTACATAAGAAATCAGAACAGCATTTGCTCTTTAAAAATATAGTCTTTAAAAGCCTTTTGAAAATCTTGATAATAAGAAGTCGTTGTAGCCCTCAAACCGTATTCCCTTTATAGCCCTTAATCCTGTAATTGTGGACAAATGTGGGCACAGAGGACTCAGGTGTGATCCTAATTTTTATTTATTCTAAATGTTATATCACTGTCTTCGATAAAGTTTTGTCTATCTATTTATGGTGTTTTTTTTTTATTTTGGGGGTATTTCTGGATTTATTTACTTCAAGAAGTACCATTATTTTCTATGTAAATTATGGTTATTTTTATGTTTTATTTAATTTTTTTAACTATTTTAAAATATCATTCCAATAAGTTCTTAGAGCTAAAACCTAAAGATGAAGAGACTTTGCTGTCACCTGGTGTCTTATTTTGGCTTATTTTAGAAAGCCCTAAATTACTGTTTTCCCATTCATTTCTATGGGTGCCCATTTTTGACCCAAATAAGATTAGGGAGTTTTTTTTCACCCATTTAACATTGTAGAATTGAGTCAACAACAACAAAAAAAAGAGTGTTCAGGAGGCAAACTTAGGAAAAGTAGCCAAGTCTTGTACCGTTCAGATCAAGGGAAGTATTTTTTTAAAAATAAATCAAAATTATTTTGCCCACATTTGTCCAGAATACGGTTTTAGGGTTAAAGGGACAAGTCATGCAAAAAAAAAAAAAAAAAAAAAAAATTTGTCTTTTTTTTTTTACTCCGCTTCATGTTGTTCCAAACCTGTACATCAAAAGGAGAATTTTTAAGGGATCTTTATGAAGCTCTTCTTTTCTCAAGCAAGTACATAATGCAAAAGTCCCATTTTTATGCTGTTTTTTTTTTTTGTTTTCGCCCCATTCACTATATCGTTATAGGCCAAGAGCTTAAAAAAAAAATGATTACAGAATGTTAATTTTTGGGTGAACTAATCCTTTACCCTTGTTTTCTAAAGGTTACTATTAGACTATTCATTAAGAACATTTAGAACAAAACGGATAAAATAATGTTTTCAGGCACAAATGCTGGAAACACATTTAGCAAGGGAATCAGAAAGTAAAACAGATTCAAAGCTTTGTCCAGTCTAATTAAGTGAGATAAGAATTCTCTAAACCCAGCAGGCATCTGGTCTCAGAGCACAGAAGGAAATGTCTAATTAAATAAACAGCAAATAATTAAATTTATGCTACTCTTTGATTCCAGCATATTGACTCTCATATGGAAAAGTGTATGTCATTAATAGACTGAGGGAGGTTTGCTGAAAAAAAAAAAAAAACAAGGCCATGTTTATCAGGGGGAGGTTTTTGTGGGAGGTTTAGGGGAGCATTGTATTTTCACGATCAGATACCATATAAATAACATGAACTTTAAAGTGATAATATGAACATAAAGAGCAGCAGCGCAAATGTAAACATTAAAGTCTGCATGAAACGGAAGTTGCGATAGTCTTTTCTTCCCTATTGTAAAATACCTTTCTTCCCTAGCCTGTGATGTATTGCGAGTGAAGCGGCTTCTTGAACGAGAAAAAAAAAAGTTGATTTTGTCCATGGAAATTGATTGGATTGTTGTGGTTTGCTATTGGTTGAACTCACGTGAGTGACAGATTGTCCCGCCCTCATGCCAGTAAACACGTCATCAGAGAAGAGAAGAGATGCAAGAGAGAGGAAAGGTTATTTTGATCAAAGAATATGAGGGCACATTTTTGAAAATAAAAAAAAAAAAATTTAATAAATACTGCAATGTTCCATAAAGAATCAAGAATTGTTCATTTTGATTTCATGTTGACTTTAAAAACCTTCCAAGGGTGCAGCTGATGAGCAAAAGCTTTCCCAATAATCTTGAAAATGTGTTTTTGTTAAAGTTCTGTAACAAAGCACACATTTTGTGTAACACTTATTAGGTTGTGGGTGAAATAGGGAATAGATACAGATGGCCCGAGACACAAAGGTTCTGATGTCTGTGACAGACACACTCCTCCATGGAGTCCATTATGACATTTCAGCGCCGGTGCTCCTCACAGATTTGATTGATGGATGCAGGGACCACTGCATTCAACAGATTGGCAAGCCATCTGCCACAGCAAATTGACACGCTCGAGACGTACGCGACACTTCCTGTAGTGATCTTCTGTGTAAGAAAGGCACAAACAAAAACCGCTGGAAGTGTGGCAAGTTGTATAGACTGGATTTTCATGTTGTGGGTTTTGAATGTATTCTGACAAAGGATATACAAATTAGTTTGCGCATAATCTCTAACGTTTGTTTGCCCAAGACTTTCAAAACATAATGTGGTTGCATTGATGTGCAAATTATATTTCTATATCTCTACTTCCCCTTGGCCTTATAGATATGCATTAATCCTAAACAAGAACCTGTCGCGTTTAAAAGGAAGCAAACACAGCATTTCATTCTGAACAACACAAGATGCCCAGTCTTTTCAGGTCGTAAACATCTAATGTGATGTGTTGTGTTGTATGTCTCCTTGTTTTAGTGCATGAGCGGCGACAGATCCGACAGCCTCTTCATTGGTGTTTACAATCAAAGTGGAAAGTTGGTTTACCGTCAGAGTTGTTGTCTGCGAGTGACGCTTACTCTGAGAGGAACCACCACCAACACCACATAAAGCAACAAGAAGTCTGCTTGTCGGGGCCCAACTGAAATTTCCACTGCGCTGCCCGTGACACACTCTCTCCAGGATTTTTCCTCTTTTCAAGCCCTTTTACTGTTTTTCACTTCTCATTTCAACAGCACAAATGTGTCAGTTTCTTTCTGAAGCACGTGTGCGTGAAAAGTGAGTATTGACCCATAAATGCTGCTTCTCAAATCCTTTTATTACAATAAAACACACCATGCAATGTGGTGTCAACTGCAAAGTACATTCCTGTCAGTTTATAAAACAATATCGTTAAAATCAAGGCTTTGGAGTGGGATATGATAGGAAAGGATAGTCCCAGCTAACAATTTTAGGTTCTAAGAACGTTTTCATAACGTTCCCATTAAGTTATAAAAACCTTATTTCTGAATGTTCTAGGAACGTTCAAAACGTCCAGTTTTTTTCGACGTTTTATTAACGTTATTTCTTGGTTATAAGAACGTTTTTGATAACTTTCAGAGAACGTTATGCAGGAAGTTGCTTTGCAGAATAAAAAAAGCTGTATAACTAATTTGTAATGACTAATATACGTTTAAAGGGGGGGTTGACTGCTTTTTTTCTTTGCATGATTGTGTTTATGGGGTGGAATATAACATGTATTCGTGGTTTTTCTTTTTTTAAACGTCTTATTTTTCATAAATTTTACCTTTATTGTCAGCCGCGCTCTCCTCTGTCCCCTGAACGAGCGGTTTACTTCCTGAGTCTATGAAAACACTCCCTCAGAAACACGTAGTGGGCTCAGATTGGTTTGTTTGGGCTGGTGTGTTGTGATTGGCTAAACTGTAATCAGACCGAGAAAGCCGCGATGAAGTCAAGAAGAACCTCAACACATACTACAGCTCTAACTAAACGTTTCTGAATGATAATTTGCTACATTTTTTAACTTTATACACGTTTGCGTTACACAATAGCATCTGACTGGCAACAATAGCAACTGACTAGCTACTAATGTTATACTCAAACAGCGTTGGGATGTTTACGTTCTTGATCAAATCGAAAATAACGTCATAAAGCATATATACATGAAAAATACGTTTAAAACATTAGTACTTACAGAAAATTCTGGTCCATAATGTTTATACGCGTTTGTTGTAGACACAAAATAGCATAGGCTAACTAGTAGTGGCTATAAAGCCAGCGCTGGCATTTGAAAAAAATAAAACACAAGGCTACGTCTGGAATTATACATGCAAATACATTTAAAATGATGAAGTCCTACTTACAGATTGTGGCCCAACAACTGCTGCCTCTTGTTTTAAAGTCGGAACTGCTTCATGTTTTAGTCACAGTTTCTTGTTGAATCCGGTGTTGAACTCGTGGAGATTCTGGAAGCTGTCTTCCGTAAAATGCGCAGCACAGAGAGCTAGATTACGATCGTCACTTTCAGGAACATAAATTGTATCCATTCATTGTTGAGGAAGTATAGAGTACATGGGAAGCCTGAAACACAGAAGACCTGACAGCTAGGTGAACAACACACTCGGACGAGTCGACATACCTCGGAAATATGCGCATGCCATTTTTTGCATATTCTGAGGGAGTGGTTGATGCAAATGTGTGGGTTAGTGACGTACCATAACCCAGCTGTAGTCCCAATCGAGTCGTTTTTGTAGGCAATATACTTCCGGATTTTTAAAAGACGATATCTCTGCTTACACTGAACTTTCAGCGCTGCAACTTTGCAGATACTGTTCATGCACCAACAGCAACATTACACACAGTCAACCCCCCCTTTAACATAATAACGTTTTTAAAACGTTCCAATAACAATGTGAGGATAACGGTTTAATGCTAACATCTTTAGAACGTTTATCAATGTAATATAATGTTGGCACAATGTTACAGCAAGAACGTTTTTGATAACTTTCAGAGAACATTAGCCAATGTTCTGAGAACGTTCCCTGTTAGCTGGGGTCCTACTAGTAATCTGTTTGTTTTTCCAAAATTGATACCCTTCAAATTAAGGATGTACACCCTGGATAAGATGCCACACACACATTAACTAAAACACATCCTGTCATTTAGATAATCACTGCTGTTTCCTTTTATTAAACGGTTGATAAGGCTGCCATCAATCTCAACAATAAATACATATATAAAATTATACACACGACACATCTGTATGCTGTGGGTCATCAATCATTCAATATTATTTCTTCATACTCTTTTATAATTATTACACTTGAAGTTTTTAATGACTTCATACATTCAGCGGGTGAATAACAATAAACACCTAAAATATAAATGTTCCCATATACATTCACATTAACCTAAAATGCAAAAATCCTATTATTTGTAAGCTACCCGTAAATCATGGTGTGTATAAATGGCTAAGAGATAAGACGGTACACGTATAAGAATATTTGGATGATGCTTACATCAGAAACAGCTCTCGTTATGATAACATCCAGAGAGCCCACTTTAGGACGTCAATGACGGCTTAGACTCCAAAATAATGCCAACATTAAAAAAAAACAAGTTGAGCTCAGCATGTAAATACATATAATGCCATTGAACTACAGTATGCGAGTATTTAGGTAGCAGCTGAAATGGGCACACACGTGTGTTATCTGTATACAGACTAACTTTGAAAACACATCACACTATGGGCTTGTATTAAAATAAATATAGAAGTGACAAACAAACTATATTAACTTATGTACTGTGCCTTCAAAGATGAAAAGTGCATACTGTATACTGCAACAATAATTGCATCTGATTGAATTTACAGTTATACACAAATCCACCAGAATAAAACTGAAGGACTATATTGAGCATTGCAGGTGAATGCTGGGAAGGATAATGTTTTATTGACAACGGCTTCGCTCCAGGAGAATAATAGATACGAATCTCAGGGGTGAGAACATTTCCACGGCCTAGTACGTGAACCGTTCCTCGACCGTGCCTTTTCTTGACACACGCACCTCACCAAGCTGTGGCCTCTGACAGAGTCACTTCCTGTTCACAAGCCTGTGTCTGTTTGCATATGTGTGCATGAAAACTTGCAGAAACTTGCTTCCGTGATCAGGTTACAGCATGTCCTGCTCCACCCAGACCGTCTTCTTCTGTTCCTCAAAAATCTTATCCTTGATGATCTTGACGAGATCCTCCACCCCACCCCACGAGTCCGGCTCCACGCTCGCGTACAAGCACGGCAGCGTCTCCAGCTCCTTCTCCTTGGAGCGACACATCTTCATGAACTCCTCCTCCGAGTCCACCTTCAGAGGGAGCCGTCTGTTTGAAGAAAACATCCCAAACTCGTCAATAATGAATCTTATTATGAATATGACATGCATTTAATAGTGCACTGAGTCTTGAAAGACTGCTTGCCTTAATTTTTTGATGTTCCTTTCACAGATTTTGATGAAGATCACGATGGGGTAGATCTCCCTCCTCAACAGGTCTTTCACACAGCTCAGATCAGCTTCCAGAAGACAGTGCTTATTCTAAGACGCAAAACGGTAATACACTTTCATTTTGTTGAATTTATGCGTTCAAAATTAAAGCCAAAGTATATTATAAATATTCGTGTATAATTTAAACCAGAAAAGAGAATTGAGAACTCATCCAGCAAGGTGTCGGTTCTCGTTTTTGTCCTGTTTTCGGCGCAACTCAAGTTTTGCAGTGGAAAATTAGACTCATCTCCTGACACATTAGCAAGTGAAAAAACAATATGCTGCCTCTCATCTAACCACCTGATAAAACCCCAACAAGCAGATTGCATCTGCAGCCATCAGGAGCTGTCTGTCTCCTACATACTACTGCTGATTCCCCTCTCACAGTGAGACCTTTTGAGTTTGATATGCGATAGGCTTTTACATAATAGAGCACAAGTTAAATCTGTTTATCATTCAGTATAAAGCGATATCTTGGATTAAAGCGCTCAATTCATGTGGATTTGGTTTTATGATGCCTTTTTGGATCTTCGAAATTTGGCTACCTGAACTTTCAAATGGAGGGACAGAAACCTCTCAGGTTATTATGGATAATCTTTAGGGCTGGGTAATAAATATGGATTTCTCGATATTAATCGATTCTCATTTTTACGAACCGATATCGGTTCTTAAATCTCAAGAATCGACTAGTCATCCTGTTTCATTTGAATGAATGGGACATTGTATCCCACCTGCGCGCATCCAAAAAATCACAATATTCTTTGTCCTTTGTTACTATCGATTCAAATTACGTCCATTTTCTTTAGAAATTCAAAAACATAAATAGCGTTTTGGCGCTGTGGCGTGAGATCGCTCTGGCGCAGCTCAAGAGAAGCAGCAGCGCTGATCTCTCTTCCGGCTTAATAATACCAGTTACAGCGCGAAATAAACATGAATGAGCCTGAAAGTGTGTTAAAAGATAGAGTACAACTTATCCAAATCCGTATCATGTCACATTGATTCGCTCAATCAGCGTTTCAATCGTGGAAAGACGTCAGTTAAACAGCTTGAGCTTGTAATCAATGTCATCGTCATATTTACCTCAGAAAACCCACATAAACTCGTTAGTCAGCTAGAAAAAAATAACTCCAGAGAGGAGCATTTTGCTAAATATATTCACCATATTACATATGCATTATAATCTTAATGTTCTTCAATATTTAATGCATATTTGAATAAATCTGGCATGTTTTTATGACAGTCACCATTTAAATGTTTACATTTCATATGATCTTCTTATTATAAAAAATAAATAAAAGTCTAATTTAAGTGTTTGTATAGCTACAAAACAGTTCATTATTACCTTCATATTAGGCTAATGAAGCCTAGTAGGCTACAACTAGACTTCCATAGTTTACAGCATTAGTTAAGAGATTTGATTCCCTTGAGAAAAACTGCCATTTATTGTTACTGATATCCAAAATAATCGATAATGAATCGAAATCGAATCGAATTGCAAGCTTGTGAATCGAAATCGAATCGAATTGTGAAATTTGTCTCAATACCCAGCCCTAATAATCTTATGGATTTGGAATGAGGGTCAAGTAAAGGATTTTAAGGTGAACTAACCCTTTAACCCCTTTTCAAAATGACAAGTGTGCAACATTGCTAGTGTTTAAGAAGTTGGACCAGGGCTAGTGTGAAATCCCATTGGTGTCTTTAGGAAAGGGTTAAGCACTCACCAAAAGGAAGCTCTTCTAAATGATACTGTTTGGCAAAACAGTAAGCACACACATATGACAAGCTTCTTAAAGCTTGACAGCACATAAAAGCAAAGCATAATTTAGCTATTATTAAATTATTCTGAAAAGAACATTTATTACTGTACCTTAAAGGCAACCGCTTCGATGTTTTCTGGGGTGATGCATTCATATGTGCCAGCCTGCTTTTCCTTGGAATAAATGATGGGCTCTATCTTCTGTTTCATGAGGAATTCATCTTTTGTCAAAATGTCTGGAAAGAAGATGAATTTATAGTTCTTGTAAGGAGGCATGTCAAGGGAAACATTGTTTGCAGGGATGACAATGGCAAGGCTGTGCTACTGATTCGATTATTCTTAAGTAGTTCCAGTTTGTTTAATGTTATATTTATGATTATCTTGGTACTTTTGAAGAAGCACCATTTACAATTAAAAGACCAAGTAATAAGATTAATTTCTTTCATGTATTTGACTATGGCACATTCGCATTCAGATTCTCATAATTTCTAAAGTTGAATCTATTTCTTTTGGCATGGGTCTGCAGAGTCAGTACAGCACAAATCATGGGTTTTTATTTTTATTTTACTCGTTTAAATAAATAAATTTATAAATAAATAAATAAATAAATTAGGGGTGCACAATATATCGGCCACCATATCGGTATCGGCCGATATTTGCTCATTGGGCCTGATAATAAAATTTGGCTGATAAAAAATAAACAAAAATAAACAAATAAAAAAATTAAAAAAAACATTAAAGCTGATAAATAATGAACTATTTCCTTCAACACTTGACACCTGAGACACTTCAGATGCACACTGTTCTACATGATTGTTCTTAATTGCTTGAAATATGATTGGAATCAAAAAGAAAAATATAGTTAAGTGCAAAATGTGCTGTACACATTTATTAATAAATGGTGCCATCTGATGAATTTTTAAAAATAACAACCAAAAATGCTTTTTATTTTAACTTGCAGAAATTATTTTAATATAGAAGTCTCATAAAGCAGTCTGTTCACCTTCAGATTAATGAATGATTCAGTTATGTAAAAAACAAAACAGAAAATTAACAATAACTACAAACAAAAACAAAAACAAATAAATAAATGCATATAGTCCTGAATATTGGTTATTAGGTACTTACGCATAAACACCCGTCAATCTCTATGCCCTACCCCACTGAAAACCCACTCTACATTAATAACTGATACAGTTCATGTCTAACTGTTACAGCTGGATTTATCTGTTATATTTACTAAGGTTTATTGCATACGTTAAAAATGCTATGCAAATACTTGTGCTAAACAAGGACTGCCTGTGACATAATAGTTGAAGTCATGGAACAAATTAAAATAAGGATCCATTTATTCAGATGAGCATATCATATATGTGACCCATAGTTGGCTCCCACTGTTTATTTAGAGAACGATATCTCTATCATCATCACCACCACCACAGTGTGCTGCTATGATTAGAAGGATAAACTTCTTCAAGCTATTTTTACCTGGTTTGCAGATATTGAACTCCATAGCCCCTCCGAGATTAAGGAACTTCTGGACGATGGTCTTGGCTAGGATGTTGGGGGTAAAGAGGATGGGTCTTTTGCGCTGGCAGTGGTGTGGAGTCACTAGACTGTAAGGGATCAGATTCAAGCTCTTGTTTAAGTCGCTCTCTGGGTCAGATGTGTCTGAAAGAGTGGAAAAAAATACTGCTAAATGTCAAATGTGAATCAGCATAAACACTAGAACTGGACATGAGTGGACTCTGAATAACCATTTTGTTCCCATCCCATTTAACCAATACATTTTCCAGGCATTCACAAATTTAAAAACCTTTTTTGGGGGGATTACTATCTGATATAACAATTTAGAGCATAACATTTCCGTTTCCAATTGCATTTCTATTCTGGAAATCCAGCTTTAAAAATTTAGTAAGAAAACCCATCTATATGGCATCCACTGCAAAGATTTCGCTGAAATAAACAAGTAAAGACAAGGGTGGACAGTCTTACCCTCAGACCTCAGGGTTTCAAAACCTGGTCTGGAAACTGATGATGGATTTCCTCCATTGACAATGCGGACACGCTCACTGCTGTTCATCCTCTTGTACTTGTTATCCACCCTGCTGACAAACTAACACCAGGGATCGCTTTTAATCTCAGCAAGACTCCACTCTTTTCCTATCTGCATATAACACCTCAGCCCTATGGCAGTGTGAGCAAACTAAAGAGGACCTGTTACCTGTAATAACTGAAAGATGAAGACACTGGCTCTGGACAGACGTGGACTAGACTTGGGGTCAACAGAAGGCGTGGGTTCCTCAGGTTGTAGAGTGTTCTGTGAGCACATGGAAAGTGAGATTTTCCCATAGAATTTTTGAAAACTAAGCTGAAAAACATCTCATTCCAAAACCCTTGTAGGTACAGTATAACATCACGACTATCATTAATCTAACATATGACCATACACACATCAACACCTACAAAGTAACACTGATCAACAACAGTGCGAACTACTGTAATATGGAGGTTAGCCAATCATAACAGAGGCGCAGTTTGTTTAACGCTGATGGTCAAATTATGACTGTTTAGGGCCAAGAAGCATTGACTGACATAATAAATAGACTTAAAAAGGCCTGTTTACACCAAGGACAATGAGCAATTTAAGGCATATTAAGATCATTTTGGGCAAAATGCCAGAAAAATCATAAATACAGTCACTAGTAATGATTTAATTGTCTATCACTTCCGACTAATGGATGGCCCCGTGACCAAATTGATGTGGTGTGGTCAGAATAATGTGACAATTACATGCAAAGTTTGGTGTCAATATGGCAAAGCAGTGGTTTACACCACTATCGACACGAAATCCATAGCTTTTGATGGCAGAGTCTGAAGGAGGAGTAAGAAAAAGTAGGTTTTTAAAGAAAATCAAAATGGCGGACAGGAAGTTTGGCCAAAAATGGGAAAATTGGTATCTATGTTCTCGCCATGACCAAATTAATCTATTAAGAAAAAAAATTATAGTTTTTCATATCCTGACCACTAGGTCGCATTGCGTTCCGTAGCTATAGCCTCTCATTCATTTTGACGGGGAATTCGTCGTATTCGTTTGCGCATTATTCGAGAATGGTTTGACAAATCAATTTGAATCCATCACCGAATTTTTGTCGGCATGGTCTGAAGATGAGCTGGTAAAGTTTTCGTGAAATCAGAGCAAAGGCCTAGGAGGAGTTCGAAAAAGTAGGTTCTTCAGAAAATTAAAAAAATTCAGAAAAATTTTCATGACGGAAAATGGCCTCAAATTGTCTTTAGCCAAGGAATCAGAGGGAAAAAAGATGCGCAATCCACATCATAACTATAACATTAACGACAGAAGAATAATATCGCTGATAAAAACATTGATAGCCAATCAGAATCCACCGACTTTAAACGTACAATATGTAATATTTTTTGGCCACCAGGGGTCACTCATTTCACATAATAACAAAGACGTACTTTGATGACGTCAGGAAAGAGCGTGGGCTCACTGGAGTTGTTGTCGCTGTCAATGACAACCAGCTCAGCTCATGACATGACATGATCGTTTTTACAAAATATACGGATATACGGCATCTCTCTTCAATGAATGACCTATTTTAGAACATTTTTCGGGCACACCGGATTTTATAAGCACGTAAGATACTGCAGTCAAACGTTTGACTGGGTTTGCGTTATGCATCCACTATGTGCTAAAGGCTAAAGGGAATGTAGTGAGAGCTTGCGCTGCAGGTGAGGCATTTATTTAGTAAGCATGAGCGCGCTAAAGCGGCCACGTACATTCGCAACCTGACTCATATGAGTATTCAATGTGCGCGCTAACAGCAACAGTTGGCTGTTTTGAATGAGACGACCGGTTACTGTGAACGGGGAGCGCTATATGCGCGAGCAGCACCGGGGGACAGTGCATCTCGTCTGAGTGAGCGCTCGTGAGCGGGCACGTGATTTACACGCATAAAAATACGTCTTACTTTTTTTTCTTCGTCATTTTCTATGCTTTTTTGGCGGTAGTCCAGTGTTCCCCTTTGTGTTTGGTGGTTTCGCCGGGTTCCGCAAGGAAGTTAGAGAAAATAGAGGAGTCAAAGGTTATATGACGCCATAGACGGACGACGAAACGGAAATAAAGAAACGTCCCGTTTCTTCGAATTAAACTATAAATTTCTCCGTATTTGAAAGTTGGTGGAAACTGTCGGGATAATGTAAGTACACATCTAATAGAAATATATAACATAGATACAGTTATTTTTGCTATTTTTAAAGCCGAAAAAGTACAGATTGTGGCTTTAAAGAGCTTGGAAGATGAAAAAATGCAGTGTGTGCTTATAATTAACAGAAATATTAGATTGCTGCTAATATTGTTAGTTTTCTTTATAGTGATCATTCTTGGTGTGAACGGGCCTTTAGACTTACAGTTGACCCGTACACAAAAGATGTTTTGTCATTAAGTAAAAATGACATCTTTATGTTCCACAGAAGAAAGTCAGTCATATAGGTTTAGAATGACATGAGGGTAGGTAAATGGCAGCATTTTCATTTAATAGGAGAACTACCCCTTCAAAATGATAGAAGGCTTTATATTTCTTTATCTATCTCTTCAAGTTGTGTCCCGTCAGTTCCGACTCATCTACAAATGTAAAAGCCGAAAGTGGGCACATTTCTCCAACAATCCATAAGGAACTGACCCGGAGCCCTCTCAGAGTTTCGACTTCCTCTCGACCTCCTCGACACATCAGCTTCTGAATCTTCACCAAGAGGAGCTGCTGGGCTCTGGGGAGGAGGTGACAGCTAAGTTCGCTTAACAGCTTCTCGTCACAGTCAACAGATATAAAAATGCACGCCCACACACTCACCCACACACTGACAGCAGACAATAGACAAATGTTCACACTCGATTTGAAACCGACACTATAATGGTCACTCATTGTTCAGGCTCCTCACCTGGAGTAGCTCGGTATGGTGCCTTTCTCCAGGTCCTTGTCGGTGAAAGCGTCCACACGGGCGCACAGCCACTCGCATTTGCCCTGGTGCATGGTGTCCAAAACATGGAGAACCTCGTCGCATCGTACGTTCAGTGAGCAGCTGTCCGACTGGCTGTAGATGTTCAGATTGAGACGTATGTAGAAGGAGTCTCCAGACACCACTACGCCATCTTCAATTTCCTTCAGCAGCCGTCTATAACCTGGAAACAAGAAAGCGGGCTCAAAACAGGACATTTTGTGGTCCAGTAAATAACAACTGAGCACAGGAGCCACTGAGGTGCTTAGAGTTGAACGCAACCCAACACCACACTGAATACAATGGACTCAGAGTAGACTTTTACACCAAACAGAGTAGCATATAACATATGCAGTCTTCTTTAGAGTCTGCATATGTTACGCTCTT
The DNA here is from genome assembly GCA_038021265.1 of Cyprinella venusta. Lineage (NCBI taxonomy): Eukaryota > Metazoa > Chordata > Actinopteri > Cypriniformes > Leuciscidae > Cyprinella > Cyprinella venusta. The sequence continues at coordinate 26,841,849 of CM075863.1, forward strand.
CCCAAGACTTTTCGAAATATTGGACCCTCGCATTGAAAGTTGGACTCACCATCATAGTTTGACTTGTAATGGAGATGCACCTGTCCGGTGCATCTCTGAAGGGTCCAGTGAGCTTCTTCCTTGGTACAGGTGTCCAAAGCCACACTCTGGGCTTCTCCACGGATACTTCCCTCCAGCTGGGGGCGGGAAACCAAACCACCACTACTAAAGGTTTTGTTTTTTTTGTTTTTATTGGTTGTGGAACAAATTCAGGAGTTCAACTTACCATTAAAAGATGGTGTCCGACTTTAACTCCGGCCTGTTCTGCATCAGAGCCAGACTGGACAGAGGACACAAAAATGCCGCTATCATTTCCACCAATCATAGTGATTTCTGACAGTAGGTTTTCACCAGAGAGAGAAAGGCTCTGCACAGGCCGCAATGAGTTTCGCTGAGGGCCTGAGGTCAATGAAGGGCGAAATGGTCTAAAAAAAAGAAGATAGACGTGCACAATCAAAGAGAAGTAATAATATTGATTTGTAATTTTGTAAAAACGAACTGAGATGACGGAGACGTAAAGATTTTTTCTTTTCTCAAAGTCCCCAAAAAGGAATTCACTGCAGTGTTCAAAGAATGGTTATAAATAACAAAAGAACCTCTCCAAAGAGAATTTCCTAAAGATGTTATTGACTTGCTCCAGATCATACGAGTCCATTGTCTCAGATTGGTGGGAAGACGAAGATGAATGGATGGATGAAGGCCCGTAGGAGGACATGTCTAAGTCGTGGTCATCTAAAGCAAAAGAAAGAGACATTTTTACAAAGACGAGTCACTTAAGTGTATGATTCAGACGGTGAGTGGGTGGAATAAATGATTTATGCATGTTCATACCCATGTCGGCATTGTCTCCACTGTCAGTATCTGCGGTTTCTGAACAGGGAAGACTGAAAGACAGATTCAGGGCAGTATAATTTTACTCTATAATACCAACCGACAACAATTCAATATGTCTTTAAGATTGGTTAATGTATTAACTATGGTATTTTTTGTGGAAGTGCAGTCAAAATAATCTTAAAAGTAGTAACACTATAGCCACAGCTTAGATATCCAGCCAAACAAGTTTTATGTGTGTATGTTACACTTACCACCTGTGTTGAGAGTTTGGGTTCTCCTTGATCCTCCTGACAATGGATTGAGGGCCCGGAGGCTCTGGCGCAGTGGACAAGATGCTGTCGTTACGGAGACGCAGCTAAAAACAAACCCACATACATAACAGTTACCTTCAAATTAAAGCTACTTGGAGAGAAAAAACAAATGAGATGAAAACGAGTCATACATTTTTACAGAAGATCTCTGCAGGAGAAATCATAGTGTTGTCAGAGGCTGCATGTTCTGACAGATCTCCATTGGTGAAAGGCACGGCTACATAATAAGAGATGAAATTAGAAGAAGCCAAAGCTCATTCTTATTGCAAACATTTGGTGAACGTCATCATGCTTTTTCCACATATTAACTGCACCAGAGCTCTTTAATAAACATTTTACCTTGGAATTGAGGACTTTTAGGTCCAGCTGCTGGAGATTTTGGTCTGTTGATCTAATAAATGAGTATGACAAAAGTTGAAATGCAGAAATAATAGCTTATACCCCATAATAATACCCCAAAAAAGACATTCAATGAGAAGGTTCTACTCACTCTGCCCTTGAGGTTACTTCTGCGTTGGAGCTTAAACTCTTGATCATCAACAGCTTCTTCTCCAGAGTCCTCTGAAGGACCTCCTGTATTTGCATCAGGTTGCCCAAAGTGCTGAGCTATAATTAGTGGAGTAATGTCTCGTGGCAGACTCTGAGGGGGAAATATCATGAAAGAAAACAGAAGAAATATTCAGTGGCTTGGAATAAAGCATATATCTAATACACCAACAACTGATATTGTGACATCAAAGCAGAAAGGGGGAGGGAGGACAACTTGTCAATAGGCCTATGTCACACTTCCTGCTTCCGGAACGCGGAGTAGGGATACAGAACTTCCGGTCAACAGTATTTCTCGATAAGGATTTAGATTATCGGCCCTAATGTCTATACCATCCGAGGTAGACGAACCACAAGCTATGAGGTTGTGAAACAAAGGTTTTTGCTCCTGTAGAAGCTATAAGGCTGTGTGTCCACCAAAGCGTTTTTCCACGCGCCTGGCGTATGTTTTCAATTGTTTTCAATGGAAGCGCCGCGTTTTTTAAACGCCATGAGCGTAACGAGACGCTAAACGTTTTTTCACGCTGAAGCGCCGAGCGCCCAGTGTTTTTTACTGGTCGCCGAGGGTTGAAAAATGTTCAACTTTGGATAAAACGCAGCGCTCATCACGGTCACTTTTACCCACCCATCCAATCACAGTGGAGGAGGGGCGGGGCTAAACAACACTGACCAACTGTCGCTACATTCTTTCTGTACAACGACATCAACTAGCAGAGCTAACCGAATAACACGGAAGAAAAATGATTTTTTAGTATGAAACAAATTATCTGCAAAATCAGTTACAAGTAAACTGTGCTGCGGGTATTCTGTATCATAGCAACGAAACGTGTCAACGGGAAAAACGCTGCACTGCCAAAACGCTCTCAAGCACCCACAACACGGCGTCTTCAGAAGAGCGTCTAGTGTTTTAAGCTGGCTAAAAATGCTTTGGTGGACACACGGCCTAAGTTTATATGAAATCAACCTTGTTTAAAGCAAAACATGTTTTATATACGATCTTATGAAAAAAAACTACACTACCCACAATCCTAAGCGTAGCAGCAACATCTGCTGGTCCAACTCGCTGTTACCATAGGAACGTTTACCTTACTGGCGAACGCCTAGAGCTACCCACGGCTATTGTTTTAGTGTACTACATCAGGACGTAGACAGCCGTACCTCAGCTTTCACGCTTTCCCACTTGAGAGTTTTCATTTACCATCCGAAACACATGTGACTTCAGGCAGGTTGCGGAGAGATTTGGTCCAGTGGGATCTATCGGACCCCACCATTGTAAAAAGCTAACCGGAGGAGCCGTATCCCTACTAAAAGATGTACTTCCGGTATTCAATTTTTCCGTGACATAGGCCTATCGGACAGATAAAGTCTCACCTGATCCAAACCATTCTCCTTGGCCAACCGTCTCAGTTTGCACTCCAGGTTGACTATCTTGGCTTCTTTGCGTACAATTTCAATTTGAAGTTCGTCGCTCTTCTCTTCCAGCTCCCGTATTTGCTTGCGGTACTTGTCTTTGTCAATCAGGCATTGAGACACGAGGTGTTGAGCATCATCTCTTGACTTGAAAGCCTGTGAGACGAAGTAAGCAATACTATATCAATAGCTCTCAAGTAACAGGAAGTGAATGGAAGTAAAGCCATCGCCAGGAACACATGAGTACTCAACCTGGTCCCGCTCACGTTCCACCTCTTCCAGCTGCACCATGACCGTATTCATGCGGTTCTTGTACATTTCGCAGTCCTTCACCAACGTGGAGCACTTCAACTCAAGGTCCTCCTTCTCTTCCAGGTACTGTGCATTAATAGATTAAACGTTTGTCATTTAAACCCATCAGCAGAATAAAGAGCACAATGGACATCATTCAACACTGTATAGCATGAACCTGAGAGGAAACCTTAACTGTAAAAAAGATTTATAAGCAACAGTTTATAGGGTTTCTTTTCAGCACATTATTAATACCTAACCCTCAGAACAACATTTCACACTTCACAATGGTGTTATGCAGCTCAAACCATGCTGACTGCTTCATCATTTACAGAGAAAAAGCTCTGCTATGGCATGCATTTACATTTTGCTGTCGCAGAAATTTCAGTATAGCACACCAATCCTTTCAAGCTAGGATTACTTTCCGTCAATAAACAAACACACACCAAAGATTTATTTGGGAAGGTGGAAGATATTGTTTGGCTTTGACAAGCATTCTGCATGTATTAAACATGGTTGGTTAAGGGAGATGCGGGTAAGACAAACTAAAACACTTTTTTGGGGCCGAAAGTAGGCCTTCAACGCTATAAAGTACACATTTTCTGCAAGAATTGGAACATTTAAAAAGCTCCAAAAGAGAGCTGACTGTGATAAGTCGTCACTGCCACCTACCCTCCCCCCTTCCTGCCTTACCCTGAATTCTGACACTTTTCACACGTCACTTCAGATGCACTTCTAATTAGAGCTGCGGCACATTGCAGAAGGAGCCACTTAGAGCAGCCAGTCCTCATCAGCCTCTGTCACTTCTCGTTCATGTGTGACAAGAAAAAAAAACAACCTTTGCCTACACTTCATTATTTCTAGCCATCGACTAAAAACTCTCATGCTGAGTCCATATTAAACACACTTAATGCCCCATGATGCCAGTGTAATATCACATTTGGCATGTCCATTATGACATTTTAACATTCAAGATGTGACCAATATGACCCCAAAAGTGAGCTGCCAATCCAGACAGCATTTTACGTCATCATCATAAGGTTATCATGACATAAAGACTGATATAAAGGCAGTGATTGACTAATTTTGGCAAAAAAAAAAAAAAAAAGCACTGCATTACTTGCAGATAAGGTAATCCCAGAATGCATTGCAACTCGCACACTAATGAATACTAGCTTATAAAGCTTATAGCTTATACAAATTTATAAACTACTTTTCAAAGGTTCGGGGTCGGTCTCGGGAGCGTAAGTCTCTTATGCTCATCAATGCTTCGTTTATTTTATCCTAAAACAGTAATATGACATATTTTTACCATTTTCTATATAAATATATTTTAAAATGTCATTTATTCAGCATTTAGTTGAATTTTCTGCATCATTACTCCAGTCTTCAGTGTCACATGATCCTTCAGAAGCTTCATAATGCTCAAGAAACATTTTCCATTATCAACAATGTTGAAAGCAGCTTTGATGCTTCATATTTTTATGGAAACTGTGATGCATTTTTGTTTCAGGAGTCTTTGATGAATAGAAAGATCGAAAGAACAGCCTTTATTTGAAATGTAACATTATCTTTACTGTCACTTTTGATTCATTTCAGGTATTTCAGTTAGTTACAGTATATATTTTTAAACATTTATTTTTATTTTTAAATCATGCTGACCCATACTTTTGAATAGTACTTTTAAATACTTTTGAATCGCGATTAATCGCATCCAAAATAAAAGTTTGTGTTTACATAATATATGTGGGTGCACTGTGTATAATTATTTTATATATATAAATACACACACATGCTTGTATATATTTAGGAAAATTTTTCATGTATATATAGATTTATATATAATTTATATTATATATAAATATAAATATTTTATTTTTAAATTATTTTTTTTTCTTAAATATACAAGCATGTGTGTGTACTTATATATATACAAAATAATTATACACAGTGCACCCACATAAACACAAACTTTTATCGCGATTAATCGTTTGACAGCCCTAATATTAATATATTCAATTTGATGTTTGAAAAGTTTTTCCTAGCAAGGCCTTTTTTTAAAAGCATTTTGATCTAATTAAAAATAGGCTATTTTACCGAACATGTAAATTTGCAATGCATTGTTTGGGAAGGAGCTTGACGCTGAAATGATTATCCAAGGCATAAGGCTAGTCCTGACCTTGTCCCGAAGCTCCTCGGCCTGTCGGACCTCTTCGTGCAGGTTATAGAGTCTGTTGACTAACTCCTGACGATCCTCCAGAGCCTCCTGTCGGTCATGCTCCAGGATATCCAAGATGGCCTTGTCTGAATCAGGTAGAGGACCGGGCTATGCGAGAAAAGAAACAAAACAACTGTGAAAACTTTGAATAACCTTTCCCAACTGTTTGCTTTTCACTGTCTTCCAAATACCGTGATGCAGAAAGGGTCTTCACCTGTATGATGGACTGCAGCTCCTGGATTTTGATCTTCAAGACCTCATTCTCCCGCTCCAGCTCAAATATCTGCTCTTTCCGGGGCCGGTTCTCAATGTCATTCTTCAATTTCAGAGATTGCCTTCTCTCCATTTTGCACTCCTCATCCAACTTGTTCAACTTGTGCTTTAGTTGGTCAATCTGGAGGAAATGGAGAGACAGCAGCCAACATTTGTATCCCACATAGTCAAATAACTCCTGTAAATATGAGTGACCCGTCGCTTTTAGTAGTAAATCTAGGAGACAGGGACTCAAATCATCCTGCAATGCATTCAGAAGCTACTCTGACCTCAAGCTGAAGGTCTCGGCTCCTCATCACGGCCATATTCTTCTCCTCGCTGAGCTGAGCGTACCGCATGGCCAGCTGATAGTTGTCATCCTTCACCTTTATAAGTTCATCGTTATAGTTATTGCGCTCTTCTTTCATCTTATTGTAGCGATCCTGGAAAGTCAGCAACTCCCGGTTGGCCAGCCGTAGCTTCTTGGAGTCATCCTCTAATGTGCGACATTTGGACAAGATATCCACTCGCTGCACGTCTTTAGCCTTGGACTGCTGCTGTAGTTTTATGACTTCATTCATTAAGAACTGGATGAGTCCTTCCTGGCCCTCTTCCACTACAGGAAAACAACCAAATACAGTCAAAGAAATACAAAGTACCATTGAGATATAATGTAAATACCGTGGTGTTATGAGTATGGTAATCATTTATCACCAAAGTACCCTCTGATACCATTAGTGCACCATAGTACCACCACAGTACTGGTTTATTAGGCTACTGCAGATGCTCATCCCAGAGGGGAAGCAGGTGGAAGGGAAAAGACATTTTAAGGCATGGTCGTAGGTCAATTTATATGGGTGGCATTTTAGTTTACAAGCATCTCACCGACTATAGTGGAACATCTGCGAGTGGGCTCCTTCCCCGTGACGAGTTTGTAGAGGTCAGGGTAGTACAACTCCAGACTCTCTAGAAAAACCACATAGCCTCGCTCTCCCTTCGTGTGCAGGATGTCCAACAACCGACCTGAGGCAAAAACCACTTCAGCATTACAATTGTTGAACTGAGAAAAAGTACAATGTGGTTTTTCTACCTGATGTGACCCTTAAAAAACACTTAGTATCTGTTAATAGGATAAGGTTGAATGACTTATATCAAACAGCAGCAGTGGTAATATTTTTACACTGTTGTTGTTTTTTTTTGCTTAAAATTTAGTCATTTTTTATGTAAAACAGCATCTTAGTTTAGTTATGCAGCTGACCAGACAAAAAAATTAAAGCAAATATTAATCGCATCCAAAATCAAAGTTTGTGTTTGCATAATATAAGTGTGTGTAGTGTGTATAATTATTGTGTATATATAAATACACACATATGCATGTATATATTTTTAAAAAATGGTTATTAATATATCAAATATTTATATTTATGTATAATATTAATTGTGTAGAAATATATAAAAAGTATATACATGCTAATATTTAAAAATATACATGCATGTGTGTGTATTTATATATACAAAATAATTATACACACTACACACACATATATTATGTAAACACAAACTTTCATTTTGGATGCGATTAATCGCAATTAATCGTTTCACAGCCCTAATATATATTCATTTTAAGACGGAAATTCACCCTATCTATTCTCTGAGTGCATTTTAGTGATCTTATTGTGAATAATTCATCCATGCATTGTTTCTTATCTTTTTTTTTTTTGACCTTGTAATGCAAAATGTTATAAACCTTCCAGTAAAACATCAAACTTCTCTCTGGTGACATGTGCTGGTCTTCTACAATCATTCAATTCGCTTAAAGGGTTGATGGACCCAAAAATGTAAACTCTGTCATAATTTACTCCAAGTACTCTGTCATAATTTACTCCAAATTTACTCCATAATTTACTCTAATTTACTGATTTCCATTCATCATCAAAACACAATATCAAGAAAGATACTTTAATAAAACTTGTTGAAGCGACAAAGTTGTAGTTCAGTAGGCTGTCAATGAAGAGACAGACAATCTCTCAGATTTCATTACAAATATATTCATTTGTGTCCCGAAGATGAATGAAAGTGTAATGAAAGTCAGATAACAGGTTTGGAGAGACATAATGGTGAGTAATTAATGACACATCTTTTCCTTTTACAGTAAACCCTTTAAACCCCGCCCTTTCTTTTATAATCAGCTCACATTCAGATCTGACTCCATCCCATCAACAACTGCCCTCCGTTTTTCTCTTTTTTTCAAGAAACCGTTTTACTCAGATGTTCGTTACAATATGGGAAAAACTATTTTACATAGCACCTTGCATCAACATTTCAAACAATCAACATGAACACCTGAAATAAGATCATCATTATTCTTTCCACATTTTTCTTCTCTAAAAAAAGTTTGTTATTTGTTCCATTATCGCCGATGACATTTTTTTTAATGTTAAAAATGAGTCAGTAATTTAGTTTCTCAGGTCCTCAGACTTTCAAGATCCCGCAAGCATGCTTCTACAAACTATACTAGCCAATCAGACTTGGTGTATTGCTTAAAGTGGGATTAAAGGTCCATCACCCCTTGAGAGGCTCCAAAGACAGTCTCAATGGGCACACATCACTGTAAAAAAAATATATTTTCAAGATTTGTTATCGCAACATTTTTTCTTTTGTCAAATCAACTTAAATAATTGATTTAGTTGAGATAACTTATTATTTTGAGTTTCTAATGATTAAATGAATCTCCATTGTATTAGCTCACTTTTTCCAGTTTAATCAACTTAAAATTTTAAAGCAACCAGGTTACTTACTTTAAGTTAAACCAACAATATTTTTTTACAGTAGGACCACCATCCAGTAAATCACAATTCATTTAACCAATGTAACTGACTGTGATCTGCATTATATTAAAACGGGACAGAAATGCACTTGCAGAGAAAGCTCCGCTCCACTTTATTCTGATTGGCTGTGATTTGTAATTTATTTATTAGCTTGTTTTATTTCGTCGCATCTGGTGTGGTTAGACGAATCGCTTGAAGCTGGAATTATACTTTGTAGTTTTGTTGCACTGTAGCAGGAGAGTCCAGACTTGTCTTTGATAAAAGCGACGCATTGTATTTTAACTCGCTGGAGAACGTCATGGCACAAAAAGTACTTGAAAGATCTTCTGTATTACTTGCCAAACTGCTAGTCCCAGAGGGAAAAGAGAATCATTAAGGGGCTGTGAAAATCCCAGCCGTGGTAAACAAGCATTTTGATGAGCTGCTTTGTGACAAACAAACAGCGCAGACTTTAGCAAGCTGCTCGGCGAAATCCTTGTCATCCGCTCTGCCTCTGGCCGTTCGGAAGTTGAAAAATGATACGAAGGTTCAGGAAGGAGTCGTTGGGAAAGAAAAACTACAGCAGCAGCTCACAGGATTAAAAGCGTCCATTCATCATCAAATTACACCACTGGAAAAAAAACACAGTGAAAGATGGGGTGACCGAGTAACTGATTGATGATGTGATTTGCATGTAAATGTTTTCGGCATGGAATTTGCATTTCCATATTCCACAGTGTTTAGTATTTTCTGTCACTGGCATCTATGAATGTTGATGCCTCCTCAATCCGAGTTAGAGAGTGAAACCAACCTCGGATGGAGCCGTATCACATCATCAACAGTGCTATAGCGCGCACACAAGAGAACACTGAATAATACCTGCTCGGTTGACTTTGGACTCTAGCAGACGCGAGTTGAGCACCTCGTCTTCGTCTTGTTCGTCGATGACCTTGCATTGCCGCAGATATGAGGTTAGCTTGTTGGGGTTGATGAAACGGCATAAGATGTAGCGGTTCTTCTCTGCATTCTCCCACACTGACTCCCCATAGTCAAAATTCATTAAGCCTCCGTTCTCCATTCCTGCAGAGGCCCCTATGAGACAATGAGGGAGAGTAAAGTTGCAGATGCTATTTCCACACTCACTTTCACACCCACGGCATTGACAGTACATCAGATAAAAAAAAATGTAAAACTTGTTATTGCATGCACAAAGATAGATGTGAGCTGAATGATAAATCGAAATAAAAACAAAATCACACAGCACTGTGTCAAGCTATACGGGCTACCTGCAGTTTTACACCAAAATATAAGTTTGATAAGATATATATACCAAAATATAAGTTTGATAAGATATATACCAAAATATAAGTTTGATTTACACCAAAATATAAGTTTGATAAGATATATTTTGGTATATATCTTATCAAACTTATATTTTGGTATATATCTTATCAAACTTACATTTTGGTGTAAATCAAACTTATATTTTGGTATATATCTTATCAAACTTATATTTTGGTATATAAGTTTGATTTACACCAAAATATAAGTTTGATAAGATTATACCAAAATATAAGTTTGATTTAAATATAAGTTTGATAAGATATATACCAAATTATAAGTTTGATTTACACCAAAATACAAATTTGATAAGATATATATATCAAAATATAAGTTTGATAAGATATATACCAAAATATAAGTTTGATTTACACCAAAATATAAGTCTGATATGATATATATACCAAGATATAAGTTTGATTTACACCAAAATATAAGTCTGATAAGATATATATATCAAAATATAAGTTTGATAATATATATACCAAAATATAAGTTTGATAAGATATATATATACCAAAATATAAGTTTGATAAGATATATACCAAAATATAATTGTGATAAGATATATACCAAAATATAAGTTTGATTTACACCAAAATGTAAGTTTGATAAGATATATATACCAAAATATAAGTTTGATTTACACCAAAATATAAGTTTGATAAGATATATATATATATATATATATATATATATATATATATATATATATATATATATATATATATATATATATATATATATATATATATATATATACCAAAATAAAGTTTAATAAGATATATATATATACCAAAATGTAAGTTTGATTTACACCAAAATATAAGTTTGAACAACACATACATATTAGTACTGTAAATATACAATTTCACTGTAAAATAAAAGTATAAACGATAGTAATATTTCATCTTTTGTTGAAGATACAGTATGTAATAATAATATTAATAACAACAATTATTATTAGAATTTTAAGTTTACAATAAGGTCTCAATTGTTATTAACTAACATGAACTAACAATGAGCAATACATTTTCTACAGAATTTATGAATCTGTTAATGTTAGTTAATACAAATAGAGCATTAACTAATGTTAACAAATACATTTGATTTTTAAAAATGTATTAGCAAATGTTAATATAAACAAACTAAGAATAATAAATGCTGTAGAATTATTGTTGATTCTTAGTTCACGTTGACTAGTTAACTAATTAAACATTAAGTGTTAAGATTATTATTATTTGTATTATTACTATTATTATTATTAAGCATTGTCACCATATTATTATTTATATATTATTTCCAATTTTTTGGCCAAATTGTGTAGCCCTTAAAAAAAAACAGAAATTTTATCAGACAAATTGTAATACAAAAGTTTTTCGCCAAACCATACAGGCTTTAAATATAATCTTCATATATATATATTTGTTTATTCTATTTCCTTTTCTGCTGATGTCACTGGCCCGTGCAGCCAATAATCTTAAATCAGATGCCATAATGAATTTAACACGACAAGGCTGTGATGGATAGATATACAATTTTACACATCCCACCTGGTTTGAAACTCGCAATTTTTTAAAACAGTTTTATAGCATTTTTAGCTACTGAAAATCAGACTTTTTGTCAGCTGAACTGGCATGTTGTTAAACCACAGTACAATCTACTGTTTCACTCACATTAGAGATTTTAAATCTTCAAACAAGGTTTCATGTAGATGTATTTGCTTAATGGTTAATTATAGTTTATTTAAATACAACTTCTTGTTACTATAGAGTAACACAATATGTTATTAAACTGTCCCTGACACTTGCAACTGTACACTTTCAGTGACAAGGATTATTGTTTCCACAATTGTAAACACTACTACCATAGCCATTTATTGTCTTAAAATATCTTCAGCATAATCAACAATCAAACAATTGATGCAAGTGAGAGCTGCAGCTGTAGTGGGCATTCGTGTCCTGTGGTGGGCATGCTCTTGGGTTCTACCACACACTGCCTCATTTAAGCAGAGGCGAGACAAACCAGATCTTTTTTTAAACCTTGTGGACTGTACAGACGTCACAGCACACCGCTGATGTGAAAGAGTTTGTCTCCGCTGCTGACCTGAGCTGATTGTCTTCTGAATAGCTGATGGCTGCAGCTCAAACAGACAAACACACATACAAGCGTGAGTCAACGGTGTGTTCCCGCCCGGCACTGCGGCACAGTGATTAACAGTGCAATGTTATGAATGCCGAGAGCAGGCCTGCAGATGGCTGATAAAGGCTATACATAATACAAGGACTCTAAAGAATGAAACAAACACTTCATATGTATTAAATTAAATTTTAATAAAGCCTTTTAAAGTGAGGAGGTGCAATAATTTATGGATGCTTGCTGCTAATTGCATACTAGATTAATAAATTAAGGGGCTTACTAATGTAATGAACAGCTTTGAGATCATGGATATGTATTAGGGATGTGCACCTCCATAGCTGAGGCTGATGTGATACGCATCTCGATGCATAGCCAATATATATATAAGCAGCTACCGATGCGATGCAATTACTATTACGATGCAGTGTGATCAAGCGGCAACATTCTAATCTGAAACATGAAGCCATACCCGGAAGTGCGAAAAACTGCAATACATCTAAAATCCGCTAGAGGGAGGTCACAAAAGGGAGCAAATATCCATAGACCTCATGTTAAAATGTCCGTTTTCATAGCATAAATTCATTTTACAGTTTGGTCCCTTGGACTTTTATTGTATTTTGGATAGGATCCAGGTGCCTGACAACTGTGAGGGGGGTGATTTTTTTCGAACTTGTTAGTTTAGATCATATTTAGATTTAAAATGTATAACAAATAAGGGCGGTCGACTTTGATTGACAGCTGATAACGGGCTGCGCTGAGTGGAATTTGACGTCTGACACAACACATCATACCACATCTGCATCCTTTCTGAACATTTGAATTTTGTATTTTTCCCAAGATTTTCCAGTATGGCGCCGCCCATACCCCCCATAAACAGCCTCAAAACTGTTCTTCAGAAAGTCTATGGGTGACGTCAGAGACGTCATCCATAGACGTCACCCATCTTTGTCCATATTTTTTACAGTCTATGGGTGTGATCCGATTTCCATTCAATTCAACGGGATGCGATTCAATGTAATAAGATGCAATGGAGAAAGATATAATGCATTTCATAATGCATATGGTATAGATAGTTAACTCTTATTTCTTTTATTCAGACATACAGCAAATCATAAAGTATAAGTGCCATCTGACTTTTAATGCATAGTTCTTTCATCTTTTTTTCACAAAACCAAAAGATTAAATAAAAGCAGGTGCTGTTTTAACAAACAATTACAAAAGTGAAAAAATAAACACTTTCACAAACAGGTCTTTCATAACTATTCAAATGTAAAAAATAAATAAATAAACTATTATTAGCAGTCACAGGCTGCCTAATAAAATATTGGTCACAAATGATTGGTCACTTTTTGAATAGTAAAAGTAAAGCGCATCTACTAATAATTATATACGAATTAATCGTTTTTTACCGATGCAGATATTAGAAACGATGCAGCTCGATATAAACGCCAACTTGTATCCGATGCACACTTATTTAAATTTTATGCCGATGCGAAACTGTGAATCTTAACATCCCTAATAGGTATAGGGCACAATAAAAGCAGATATTTTGAGAAATGCCTCAATATAGCTTATATATACATATAAAAATATGATTATATTTGGGTCAACTATCCATACAGACATACAGACCAACAGTTAGAAAAATAGCCCAGAGAAAACACAGGACGCATCCTGTGTCAACAGCTCTCGGACAGCTTGACATGTGATTGCAAATATTTGAAAGAACAACAACCTAATTTGTTTTTAACAATGTATTTCCAGTTTAGCAAATAAAGAAATGGACCTATTTTAATGCTGATGAATCTAGTCTCTGGAGCTCGAATCTGATTAACGAACATTCAACATTCAGTGCAGTCTTTTATGCTCCCCAAGTAGAAATGCAGACATGATGCTCAGGAAACATTTCTTATTTTCAATGTTGAAAATAGTTGTGTTGCTTCATATTTTTGTGGAAACTGTGATTTCTCTCAGATTCTTTAAATGAACAGAAAGAAGAACCGCATTGGTTTAAAATAGAAGTCTTTTGTAACATTAGGCAAGTTTTAAAGGGTACCTATTTTGGGTTTTTGAAAATTGCCCTTCATGTAGTGTTTAACATAGATCTAAGTGAACGAAAACATCCTGCAAAGTTTTAAACATGAAAGTTCATCGTATACAAAGTTATTGTCTCTCAAAAACAAGAGTCGACTCTGAGTCGCTGATATGAATCGTTCGAAGAACGATGCTTTTCCTTTGTCTAGTTGACGTCAACTTGACAAGTTATTTGAATAAGAAACGCCCACTTATTGCGCTCGGAGACGCTAGGGAAAACCGGAGCTCCAGGGGTGGCGGGCAAATCTGAAACTGGCCCAGGACGGGCCACCCTGCCTGGGCTGGCTAGGGAGGTCTGAGAGCATGGAGGTTTGGACCCACCGCACCTTTTTGGACTCTGTCGTTTTTCGAGATCTGGGCTTCGGAAAACAATCATGTCGACGAGACGCTGTGTTTTGAAGTGCGACGCAAAAGCGAACTTTTTTAACCTGCCAAGTGAGGAGTATTTGAAGACTAAGTGGCTGCAGTTCATATATACAAGTACTGCTATACCACACAAGTATAGCCCAAACCTTGTTCTGTGTTCGCGTCATTTTGAAGATGATTGCTTCACAAACCTAAACGCTATAAAGTATGGATTCGCGAGCTGGCTCTATCCTAACGAGCTGAGGATCAATATGCAGAGCAGTGGGTCGCGAGGACTGGAGTTGAGAACCCATTTAAGGTAATAAGAGTTCCGTTTTTCTGCACAGAGAATACCAATCACAACTGACTAGGTCATCTGACCAATCACCGCAGATTAGCGTCACGCAAAGGCGGGTTTTGGTATAAGGACTCGCTAAAACGATTCATATGGGAGTCGGTGGGCAATTCAGGTAAAAATAAATGCATATTATAAGACAACAAAAGTGTTTTTTTGTCATTGCATGCTTGTAAAACTGTTGTTGGGGACTCCCAGAACAATATTAGGAACATTTTAAATGCCATAATAGGTACTCTTTAATTGTCACTTTTCTGATCAAATGAATGCATCTGAACCTTTGGCAAACCAAATATTTTAAGATGTTTTAGGAGTGTACACAAATCACCCTCATGACACGGTTCATTATCCAATTGCAAAAAGCCAGAAAAGGGTTAAATTCCAGCCAATTCCTCAGACATTCATCAGGTCACAGTTCAATTCTCTGGAAGAAACCGAATCACAATGAAACTGATAAAAGAGACTTGCTCTGGTGGGAATACTTTGATGTCTCACCTACTTTAAAGAGACAATACAAGGTGTATGTGTCTTTTTCTGGCCTGAGTAAATTTAGTCCTACCAACAAAAAAAAAAAGTTCCAGCACGGTCTCGATAACCTTTCATATTTTCCCTGATTTTCTGTGGGGCGTAGATGTAAATTAACAAGCAGAAACATGTTAATTCAAGACTCTGCATGACAAATTTCTTGTTGCAGGTGGAGGTGCAGTCGGTCCCCTTCAGCGACATAATACCAGCATTGTTTCCCAGCGCTCCATGGACCTTTGCAAATGAAATATGCCCACACACACTTTTGCATATTCCTGTGTATCCACTATCCATCATAGCAAACATCCCTACATCTACCCTTTCACTTTAGCACCCCTCGGCTCTGGAACAACTGCACATGTAAGCACAAACTAACCGTAACGGCCTCACTTCCCCATCCCTACTAGACACTTGACCAGACATTATTGGGTGTGTGACAGGATGGTTTCTGGTTAAAGGGAAGGAAGAACTGCAGATTTCTCAGCCAGCGTTTGCAGTTTTCAAGTGTCAATCCGATGTCAGGGGCGATGAAGAACTTGTGTCTAATATTAGGCATCAGCATTGCCTCATGTTGTTTAAAAGACAGTTTCTCATATTTGGAAATCAGAGAGATGAGTGGGAGACCGTATCAACGTATAGAGCTTTGAAAGCACAAGGGCGTGTGCATTCTCCCACACTGAAAACGCCCACCTTTTGCGAGAGAGGACCTTTAACGGCGCTCTTGCCTGGGAAACGACGGGTTTCTCCCCCGACATCATAACACGCTGATTGAGATTTAAGACATTATACTGTCATTCATCACATCGGCTTAGTGTTCATGTCAGGACGTGACTCAGCCGAGTTAAAAATGAAGCATCACGTACTACAGCGGTTCACCCCGACAGACACTCAAACACACAGTCCACCCCCACCCCAGTCTTATGTACCCTGACCAGATTTCCTCTCGACTTATTTTGGAGTAAGTGAGTAAGAGAGCACTCTTCACTTCCTCATTTCAATAGCAGGTGTTCAGCGGGGCCTCTTAAAAGGAGAAATGTTGGGAACACATTTAAAGTTGCACAGCAGAAGTGATACTCATTTTGCAGTATATATTTAAATACAAATTATCAGGAGATCAACTTCCACTTAGCAGTGTAAGTCAATATATCTGTGTCTGCGTGATTGTCTAAGAGGCATGAGACTCATAAAACATCTGAAAGTCATTGATGGAGTGGAAAGAAAATAGGATAACCGATTCTTTTTTTTTGTTGTTGTTACTCAAAACGACTCGTTTAATGCGTAGTTTGCAATGTGAGGAAAGAGTGAAGGAAAATGAGTGAATTTGGACACAGCTCCTAAAAATATACTGCATTTTGAATTAAAAATCTACCCGAAACGTTATCTGACCAATGAGTCGGAGACGCATTGAATCAAATTTCTGATTGAATCGGATTTCAAATACACTTCTGTTTGGAGGAAGTTTCAACAAGCTGCATTTATTTAATCAAAAATACAGTAAAATAGTAATCTTGTGAAATATTATTCAAATAACTTTTCTATTTTAAAATTTCATTCATTCTAGTGATGTCAGTTTAATTTTCAGCATCATTACTGCAGTCTTCGGTGTCACGTGATCCTTCAGAAATGATTCTAATATGATGTTTTGATGCTCAAGAGAAATGCATTATTATTATCAATGTTGAAAATGGTTGTGTTGCTTAAATGAGTAGTTCACTTTTAAAAAAACTTTTGCTGATAATTTACTCACCCCCATGTCATCCAAGATATCCATGTCATTCTTTCTTCAGTCGAAAAGAAATTAAGGTTTTTGATAAAACATTCCAGGATTTTTCTCCATAAAATGCACTTTACTGGTAACCAAACGGTTCAAGGTCCAAAAGACAGTTTCAGTGCAAACTGCAAACTGTTCAAAGGGCTTTAAACGATTCCAGACGATGAATAAGGGTCTTACCAAGCGAAACGATCGCTCATTTAATAAATAAATAACAAAGTTCAAGTTTTATAAGCTCAAATGCTCGCCTTGCTCTGTTCTGTGATGCGCGTTCATGAGTCTCCTGTTCGAACTCGTTCATCAAAATGAGCGAAGTCAATTCGTTCATTTCTTTCGCTGAATTAACCAAATGACTCTAAAAACGATTCGCTCCTTTTAATGAACGAGTTTGAACAGGAGAGTCACGAACGCGCATCACAGAACAGAGCAAGGCGAGCGTTTGAGCTTATAAAACTTAAACTTTGTCTTTTTTTTTTCTTTAAATGAGCAATCGTTTAAAGCCCTCGAACAGCTTGCAATGAAACTGTCGTTTGGTTCCCAGTAAAGTCCATTATATGGAGAAAAATCCTGGAATGTTTTCATCAAAAACCTTAATTTCTTTTTGACTGAAGAAAGAAAGACATGGACATCTTGGATGACATGGGGGTGAGTAAATTATCAGCAAAAGTTTTTTTTTTTTTTTTAAAGTGAACAACTCTTTTAATGTTTTTGTGGAAACTGATTTTTTTTTTCAGGATTATTCAATGAACAGAGTTCAAAAGAGCATTTTTTTAGAACTAGAAATATATTGTAACATCATAAATGTCTTCACTGTCACTTTTGATCAATTTAATGTGTTATATCAGAATAAAAGTATAAATTTTTTCAAATCAAATCTCACTGACCCCAATTGTATAATAGTAGTATACATTAGATTTAGAAGTGTTTTACAAACTACTAATCAGGAATGAGTCAGACACAAATCTAATCAAACTAACAAGTCAAACGCCAATAATTTCGAGTTGTTTAAAACAAGAGCAGTTCACCGAGCTGTCAAGAACAATGAAATGTGTTACATGAGATGTGTTACATCTACAGGTTGTTTCCCTGTGGGACCCTGCTTGAGTGATTTTCATGTTGAAGAACAGCGTAAAACCAAGCTAGCGGAAGCCCCTACCACGTGCTCCTGAGGCTTCATCCGATTTTAGAAAAGAAAAAAAACACAAACCAAAAGCGCCTCAGCCAATGGGCTGCAGCCCTGCTCCGCCAAGCTACCAGTTCGGGGGAACTGCACTAAACTGTTTTGTGTGAAAGTGAAACAGTCCTGATGTGGGGCCTGCTCCCTCACAATGACTGAAATTTTACACTCTAAACACCAGGATCTAGACTAAATTCGGACCTAATTAAGACGAGAAATCTAAATATAGCACATTTGTACAATAAAAACTGAGAAACGTCATGTATTATTACATAAACATAACAGGAACAGTTGACTCAAAAATGAAAATCATTTACAATCATCCTCATATCGTTCCAAACCAATATGACTGTCTTTCTGTTTGATCATCAAAGGACTTTAAAAGGGACGGGTGTTTGACAAAAACAAACAATGCACCATAAAAGTGTCCATCGGACTCATATGCAATATTCCAAGCCTTCTGAAGTCATGCAATGGCTTTCTGTGAGGAAGTGGGCAAACATGTTTTTTCAATGTTGCTGAAGCTCTGCTGAAACATCTGCTGAAGCTCTCAAATCTCACTCTGTCACACAAAAGACATGTTGGGTTTGACATTGACGCGATGCACCGTATTTGAACCGTATACGATCAAGGCTGAGATCTGAGAGCCATGGAGCAGGAGAAGCTCAGCAAATCAATCTTTTTTTTCGGTATGACATCAGAAAACTTGCAATATACAGTTGTATGGAATTATGAAGGGCCTTTTAGCCATTTTTGGCTGAAGTTCTGATAGTCGTTGTGCAATTGTGATCCACAGAGGGAAGTTACAAGAGGCAACATGACTTTTTCATTCAGCAAGAATTCATTAAATTAACCAATAGTGAGAAAAGACAAATTTATAATGTTACAAAAGATTTCTATTTAAATAAATGCTGGTCTTTTGAACTTTGTTCATCAAACAACCACAAAAAAACAGAGATGGGACTAAGTCACATGTTAAAGTCTCTCAAGTCCCTACCATCAAGCAGAGGGTTTAGCCAAACAAAATCTAACATTAAAAGTTCAAGGATCAAGAGCCAAACTAAAGCAAATACCGATCATCATATTGGTGACTAAAAAATGTGATTTTTATTTCTCCTTTATTGAAGACACAGGATGTTAACAAGCAGAATCAACAATGGTCAATCATCACTCAATCAATCACTTAATTAGCTCATTAATTTTAACACTACTGAGTCTTAATTTAACACTCATTAACACTTGAGTCTGGAGCCAAATTAACTCTTAGAAAAGCTAATTTAACACTGGATTTTTTTTTGACTTACACATGTTCAAGAAAAATGATCATGGTTTCCTCACAAATATTAAGTAGAAAATTTATTCAGAACATTGAGGATACTATTAAGAAATGTTTCTTGAGCAGCAAATCATCACATTAGACTGATTTCTGAAGGATCATGTGACACTGAAAACTGATGCTAGAAATTCAGCTTTGACATCACAGGAATAAAATCCATTTTAAAATGTATTCAAACAGACAACAGTTATTTTAAATTGTATCATTATTCCACAATATTTTTTATAATTTTGCTGTATTTATGATCAAATGAGCACGGCCTTGGTGAACAGAAACCTTTTAATGGTAGTGTATATCCAGAAGACATACTTTTTTCTTACTTCTAACTCTCATACTTAATTTGTGTTATTTTCTACATCTAATATTATACTAACATGGTATTATTATAACACTAACATCCTTCCGTGAGGTGTGTCATTAACGTGTAACTAACATCACCAAACAGAACTGAACCAACACTGACTGTTTCCTTCATACAAGACCATTCCACACCTCTTTGTATTGTTAACATACTTAAGCCAACAAATAAACAAGTGAATGATCAAGACTCCTCATAGCTTGCTTCCTGAATTTTTGGTGATAGTGTGCTTTTGACAGGCATGCAAATAGCAGTCTCAGATCCCAAACCACGTTTCAAATTAAACTTGATGACAGATGTACAGATGCACCCGAGACAGTCGAAAAATGCTACATTCCCAGATCGATGACAGAAATATGCAGTTGCTTCAAATGAACCATAAGAAATCCATTGTTTTGGGTTTAAGAGTGAATCTGCACATTCCAGCGGTAATGCAATTGCTCGAAATTGGATCCAGCAAACACTAACAATTCAACCTTTGTGAGGGACAAGGCCATGCACATGAGCATAAGAGCCGATCTGATGACATTCACAATACAGAAACAGGAGCTTTCTCCTCTCCCTCAGTCAGGTGTGGCGTGTGTGTTGACATGGTATGCTTTTCAAGTTTATTTGTGGATCTTGCACATTTCTATTCAGGATTCTGAGCGAAACATCAAGATGCTCATATTGTTCAGACGTTTCAGCATCTCTACTTGCACTTCACTATTAAATGAGCTTAAAATTAGCATATTTAAAGCTGCTTCATGACATTACAACATTTGTGTTAATTATGTCCAGATGCATAATTATGCATAAATAATGCATCCGATGCATACATATTATGTCCAGGAAATCACTACATGACATGCTGTATCACTATATTTCAAGGTTTGAAAATCATTTAAATGCCTTTGTGGTGAAACACACAAAGAATTTCTTTTTTATCAAGACAACAGAAGATCGTCTGTGAGTTTTGCCTCATAATCTCTTCATAAAATAGCACTTTTTCAAAGACCCACATTCATAATTCATATTGCGTGAAAAATGATGTCAGTGGCATGTTAAAAGCATTGTGATCATTATGCCACAGATTGGTATTGAGTATTATTTAGTATATTGGTCAAATTGGACTAAACATATTTTGTATGTCATATCGCATATATAGGACAAGATACATACAGAACTGTGTATTCAACCAGTGTCTTGATTCAACCTAATTAGATGTTTTATCTCTGCTTGATAAGTACTATACATAATACATCACATGCACAAACATCAGCATGCCTTACTTTGTTTGAAGGTGTCTTAAATATCCTATTGTATACATGAAGTTAAGGAACTTAAAAATATATCGGAAGCCTTCCTAATAAGGTTATTGAAGGAACTATGGACAGACTGTGTAGTTCCTGCGAAGGACTTGTAGCTTATAAGTTCCCCAAAAATCTGCCTTATCAAAAAGAGTGCCTAAAATGTCTTCTTTTTTTTTCGTACATATGAAATGTCAGCCAGTTTGTGAACTTGCACTTGAATAACTTTACAATCCTTCTCCAGACGATTCCACCAGTGCATCTAGGAACCGACTGGGAGAGATTGGGACCCCCAGTTTGATTTTCACAGATTGACTTTTTAATTACTGGGCAATATTTGACCCCTGAAATGCATTTTTTGGGGAAAAAAAATATATTTTCATGATTTGTAATCACAACATTTTTTTCTTTTGTCATATCAACTTATATAATTTATGTAGTTCAGATAACATAATATTTTGAGTTTCTGATGCTTAAATCAATCTCCTTCATTGTATGAACTCTAAAATTCTAAAATTTTAAGGCAACTCACTAAAATTTTAAGGCAACCAGGTTACTTATTTTTTTAAGTTAAACCAACAATATACACTTTACAATAAGGTCTCATTGTTAATGTTAGTGTGTTATTTAACATAACCATGAGCAATACATTTGTTACTGTATTTGTTTATCTTTGTTAATAGTAGTTAGTTAATATAAATGAAGTTGTTTGTTGTTTGTTCTTGTTACTTCACAGTGCATTAACTATGTTGACAAATACAACTTCTGATTTTTAATAATGTACTAGTTAGTAAATGCTGAAATTAACATTAACAAAGATTAATAAATGTTAAGTTCATTATTGGTTCATGTTAACGAACATAGTTAACTAATGTAATACATTGAGTGTGGATCAAATACTTCATCCAAACCACTCAGTTTGAACAAATCATGCTGTTAAATCAACAGTAAGAATAATACATGCACTGTCTGCTAGCACAAATTTAATATTTGTTATGTCAGTTGTTTGGACTGTTTCTTTATGCTAGCTGTACACCAACACTAACTGAAACAGGCCTAGTGACCTATCTGACATATTTGAGATGCCATTTTCACCCTCATATCTTAAATATTTATTATCACTCAATGTTATTTTCTCTGTGAGCCCTATAATTCTGACAATTGTATTTATTTTAATAATAAATTGTCTCATTTTATCTGGAACTTAGACAATCTTAGATCAAATCGATTTGAATTGTAAAAAAATAAAAATGTGTTGATAAAAAAAATGTTGTTTGATGTCAACTATTTCATACATTCAAATCCATACACAATCATAACAGGCAAATCCAAAAAAAAGTGATTAAATTCATAAGGCATTATAGTTTGCTTTCCTGCAACAATGCACATTGAGTTTTATTCATTTAATCGCTGATTAATCACCTGGGAGTGGATGAGAAGTTGACATGTTCTTGCAGAACATCACGAAACTTGGCAAGGCAGATGCACTAAGCATATGAGGCATCCTAAAACAACTATTTTTCCTGTAGAGCAAGCTTTTAACGGAAAAGCTTAGCTGTATTAGAACTCTCCTAATATCTTTATCAAAGAAAACAAGCCATGACATGTGGCTCAATTTGTTAGGCAAATATGAGGTCAGAATAGCGCATCTGTTGAACATGCATAGGAGAACCTCCCATTTATGAACGATCACATCGTGAGATCTTCACACTATACACATCTCATAAGCAGGACTGAGGGGGACACAAACAAGTATGTGTCTCACTGTGCCATTAGTTGAATTAGTGATTGTGTAATAACGATTTTTGTCTTAACGCACAAAAAGAGACAGCAAAAATGCATCAAATCCCATGAATATTGCAAAAACTCGACAGTAACAGCAACAAGTTGATATATGGAGCATGCAGAAGAGACAAAAAGAGGTTGACAGTAGATTGATGTTTATGTGCATTACATAAATGACAGAATAACCGTGCCCGACAACACAAATTGTGATTGGATTAATGGTGTCAGATGTGGCAATGCATGATCCTTTCACTCCCTGACTTTTCAATGAGTGCACACAGCATGCACACTTGTTAGATTGCAGCACTTATTTTATCATGGCATCAGAATTGTAGTTTATAGTCCATGTTGGAACTGAAAGAATAAACTCCTTTACATCATATCTGGTTATTATGAGGGAGGATAAGTGACTAATAAATGGAGAGTAGACTTTATGAGTAAGATAATAACACAAATATGTCAAGAATATAATCTAATCACACTAATTCATCTGTTGCATCACTTTAACATGCTTTACGTTTATGCGCGCGACAAGTAACGTACACTGCAATATACATTAATGTATAGTGCAAGAAGTCCAAAAACCACACACGCACAGCCGTTGTTTTGTTAATATTTTAGTTAAATTTATTTATTTTTATTTTTTTAAAAACCTGATACGCATTGGTTTCCTGCGTACGGTCGGACGCCGAGGTGCGTCGAAAAGTTTGTGATTAGCCTAAGTTCGGCTCTGAAATGTTTACTAACTAAACAGCTAAATTCATCATCGTGTTCCTCTTTAAAACGACAGTAAAGTGATTTACCTGTTGAAGATCACTCCTCGGGGTCTAATTCGACAGATACATTCTAGTTACTTGAAGACGCCAGAGTTTCAAACAGCTCAACTCTGTCGCAACAACTCACAAGACAAGCTGGATGATTTCACCTGCAGACTCACAGTGAGCTGTCACTCAAAACGAAAGTGGGCGGGGCTAATGGAGCTCATCGCTATATTAACTTGGAGTGAACGACGAGTGTGATGTGTCCGAAGTGCAACAAGCAAATAGCAGTACTTTCTGACCTTTAAATGGATCTCAGTCTAGCTGTCCTTGGAAAATATAAGTCAATAGATATCTTGGTAACACTTTACAATAAGGTTTCATGAGTTAAAATTAGTTAACTACATTAACATGAACTAGGCTAATATTGGACTGCACTTCAACAGCATTTATTTATCTTCTTTGTTAATGTTAATCTAAACATTACTAATACATTATTACAGTCAAAAGCTGTATTTCTTAACATGCACTGTGAAGTAACATGAACAAGCAAGCTGGATCTT
Source organism: Cyprinella venusta (assembly GCA_038021265.1). Lineage (NCBI taxonomy): Eukaryota > Metazoa > Chordata > Actinopteri > Cypriniformes > Leuciscidae > Cyprinella > Cyprinella venusta. The sequence continues at coordinate 26,866,393 of CM075863.1, forward strand.
TCTAACGTAAAGAACAACAAATACAGTAAAAAAATGTATAGTAAACTAATGCAAATGAAATCTGTAAATTTATGTATATGTGCACTTTAAGTGAGGAATATAAATGTTTAATTAGATTTACTCAGTAAAACTGCTGAATAGAAACCATTTAAAAGAGTATTTTTTCAGAGTCTGTTTACAATGTAAAATAACTTTTTTTTTTCATTTTCTCATCATCGAGCATTAGATTTCTCAGTTCTACTCAAGTGTAGTTTAGTTTGCTTACTTCACTTAATTTGGCTTACATTTCTCATTCATATTCCATCATTAGCCTATCTAAGATATTAGTAATCCATTAGTGTGGTATTGTTTTGTACTGTATGAATGGCCTGATTTGCTTATGCCTAACGCTAACAAAAGACTAAGATGTGATAGTTAGCGTGATACGAATCTTAATTATTCAAACAATCATCTTAATAAGTCACTGACACAATTCTGAAAGCCTCCTATCGGTGGTTCATCTTAAATACCAATAACACAAAATCTATAAAATGATATGTCTCTTCTAAAGCTCAATAAATAATAGCAGATATGGAAGATGAACAATAACGTTGGAGTGCCATGATTTTGTTGAGATAGAGCTGTCAGACAGTTTTAGGAATATATAAGTGATTGTGAAGTCTTTATGTGCTCATTTGTTGTCTAACAGGGGGAAATGTTCTCAACTCCCGCATCTGACAGATAGTTTCATCATAGTTCAGAACATGCAAATGCAACCCCAAAACATTTGTTTATGGCAACACAAATGTCACACTTTGCTTCCAGAGGGACAGTTTCATATTTTACACTAGACAGAAATGAGCTGAACAACAAATAGGCCTAAACCTGATTTAACTGGGCTTCAATTTAACTTGACTAAGCACTTGTATTTTATTTGAACTATTGTTTATAGGCTATTTGCGGTTATAGCTATAGCACACAAAAGTTATGTTGGAGAAATTTGTGGTGTTAAGAGATGAGGTCTCAGTCAATAAAATAGCACATTGCCTATCGTGTTGACTTCGTACTTAATGAGCATAGAATATTACGATACAGACAACACTATCAGAGATCTAATTCAGACCTTTTTGTTTTGACGCTTCACACAGTCAAACAAAGAGAGTCAGTCAATTAGCTAAAGAGTGTTCCCTCTAGTGGCAAAAACAAAATTAAAAGTCAATTAAAAGTTTAGTTACAGTATGTTTTGATTGTCACAGGGTTTTATTTATTCTTTTACTTTACTTTTTGACACATTCTCAATACACTATTTCAAATACTTCACACAGTCCTCCAAACCAACATTCAACTTGGCACAGCATTAAGCAATTTCACAGCACTAAAACCACCTAAAGGGATACTTCATTCAAAAATGAAAATTCGGTCATCATCAAATCACCTTCAAGTCGTTCCAAACCTCTATGAATTTCTTTCTTCTGCCGAACACAAAAGTAGGTATTTTGAAGAATATGGGTAACCAAACAGTTGATGGACATTGACTTCCATAGTAAAAAGAAAAGAAAAATACAATGGAAGGCAACGGGTCCATCAACTGTTTGGTTAATTTTTTGTGTTCAGCAGGAGAACAAAATTCATAGTTTTGGAACAAATTGAGGGTGAGTAAATGATGACAGAAGTTTCATTTTTTGGGGTGAACTATCCCTTTAATTCATGTTTCAACTCAATAATTTAACACTAGCAAAGGTTGCAAACAAACAAACACACGTTGTCACTCATAAAACAGCCTAAAACCACTAATAACGTAGAATTTTACAATGATTTATTTGGCAAAATTTCTTTACAAAACAAGAATGTATTTCAAAGCCTCGTTACATCGTCCATTACATTAACATACAAATTATTCCTACATGTAATTGCTCCCCTTTTGTGTAGAAATAGACTAAGACTAACTAACTAACTGACTAACTGACTAAAAGACTAACACATGTGTAGAATTCCAATTGTTGATATTATTTCATTTTTTAGATTTGGAATTTATGGTATTAGAATTTATCAAATTTCTGTCTTTGAAAAATAGGTCAATGTGCAAATTGGCCCATAAGCAAATAAAGTTTTGGCAGTGGTTGTGTTTGAGGGAGACAAGAATTTGTCTCACAGAAAATCAGCTTAATCATGCTGATATTTACATCGAAGACTACACTTGTTGAGCAGCATTCTTTACATTCTTCTGACACATCATTAATCCACATTATGACAAGTGAAACAAAATGTTTAATCAGTTGTATTCACATTTAAAACAGATTGGAGTTCCACATAGGTTGGACATACAGTATTAAAAGAACTTTTCGGGATAATCCGAGTTCTCCGAATCATTGAGTGAAAGAAAACAAGCTCTTGAAGCAGGTGAGTATCTTCAGCCATAATTACACAGCGTTTCAATGCTCCATGTGCAGCATATTTTCAGCATAAAATCATGCTGAAAAAATAACCAAAAATGTACCACACTGGAATGTGTTCCTAAATGCTATAATTATCATTGAAAAACATGAGTATGCATCTTTTTGGTGCAGTCCTATATTTTTCAGTCAACCAACAATAAGAGCAAATTGATGAAATATTTATTGTTAATTTTTGTTTCTATTCACGCTTTTTCTCGTCATGTTGCCGTCTCTTTGCCGGCCTTTGTACTCAAATGTTTATTGTGTATTTTCTTAGTAGGGAATAGAGTTCCCTTTGCAATGCTCAATGAAATATCACAATGAATGGTTAAGTGGCAGACATCATGTATCAGAGAGATCATTTTAATGTTTTTATAGCTAGAAAGAGTTTTGCCATTAGAGCAGGAAAATATGTGATATTTCTGTATTCTCCTTAAACCGATGATGCAGTCCTTGGTGAATCCGAATAGTGAGGCAAAACCATTACAGCTTTCCAAATATTAAGGGTTTAAGCAGTAATCTTATTTGTTTTGATCATAACTTAAACATGATAAATTCTTTTCAAAAAAAGTCTCCATTCCTGAGAGCCATAATGGACCCTGGCTCTGAACGAGTCCGTCAATTTCCTTAGAAGTGGGTAAATCGATGAACATCAGCCTCGATACAACGTCTCTGATCAGTTCAAAGCCTCCTTCTGGTCTACTTGAGTTCTCCTCTCTTCTGTCAGACTTCATTCATTTTCAAGCCCTGTTGGTCAAATATAAATGAATAATGTAATCAAAGCTAATGTCTTGTCTGATCGAATGATTAATTTTTGGACACAAACACGGGAGAAATGAATTTATACACATTGGCATGTGTCTGTGCTCCATAAATATTTGATTAGGCTCACATTAAGTTAATGCTTCTAATCACAGAGCTGGAAGAAGGCACATATCAATGGGGAGGCCTTAAGTTTCTGAAAGCAATTTCCATCTTAGTCTCTCATTCTCATTTTCATCCGCCAGCTCTGCTCAGTCAAGTTCATTAATAACAGCGGTTTGACCAAGAATCCATTTCCGTGCCCAACCGCTGAGCAAAAGGAACAATAGGCCTGAAAATGGTATAACAAATGGACTAGTTATTGAAGGCAATGGAAAGCATTGTGTTTGCCTTCTTGCAAAGAAATGAGACTGCATGGGTGAGATGCGGAATGAGCTGTGTGCTCATTAGAGTCGTATAGGAAAGATTCTCAGAAACGTGACCTGAAGACAAAGATTGGCATTGGCAAATTTGCCATTTATATCACTCACCTAAAGGATTTTTAGGAACACCATCCTAATACTGTGGTTGACCCCATTTCGTCTTCAAAACTGCCTTAATTCTACCTGGCATTGATTCAACAAGGTGCTGAATGCATTCTTTGGAAATGTTGGCCCATATTGATAGGGTAGAATCTTGCAGTTGATGTAGATTTGTGGGATGCACATCCAAAGCCCGTTCCACCACATCCCAAAGATGCTCTATTGGGTTGATATCTGGAGACTGTGGGGGGACATTTGGTAACACTTTATTTCGATAGTCCACTTAATACATTCTACTAACTATAAATAACTTGTCAACTACATGTCAACTAACTGTCATTAGAGTATTAGTAGACTGTCAGCTTAATATCAGCTAACACTTTATTTTGTTGGTCCCCCAACAGATATTCAACTGACTATAAGTAACTTGGCGACTACAAGTAAACTTATTCTCCCAACCCAAAGCCTAACACTTAACCATAACCTAACAGTCTACTGACAGTCTACTATAATATACTAATACTCTAATGACAGTTAGTTGACATGTAGTTGAAAAGTTACTTATAATTAGTAGAACGTCTAAAGTGACTATCGAAATAAAGTGTAACCGGGCATTTTAGTCCAGTGAACTCATTGTCATGTTCAAGAAACCAATTTGAAATGATTTAAGCTTTTTGACATGGTGCATATCCTGCTGGAAGTAGCCGTCAGAGGATGGGTACATGGTGGCCTTAAAGGGATGGACATGGTCAGAAACAATGCTCAGGTAGGCTGTGGCATTTAAACGATGCCCAATTGGCACTAAGGGGCCTAAAGTGTGCCAAGAAAACATCCCCCACACCATTACACCACCACCACCAGCCTGCACAGTGATAAGGCATGATGGATCCATGTTCTCATTCTGTTTACGCCAAATTCTGACTCTACCATCTGAATGTCTCAACAGAAATCGAGACTCATCAGACCAGGCAACATTTTCCCAGTCTTCAACTGTTCACTTTTGGTGAGCTCTTGCAAATTTTAGCCTCTTTTTCCTATTTGTAGTGGAGATGAGTGGTACCCGGTGGGGTCTTCTGCTGTTGTAGCCCATCCGCCACAAGGTTGTGCGTGTTGTGGCTTCACAAATGCTTTGCTGCATACCTCGGTTGTAACGAGTGGTTATTTCAGTCAAAGTTGCTCTTCTATCGGCTTGAATCAGTCGGCCCTTTCTCCTCTGACCTCTAGCATCAACAAGGCATTTTCGCCCACAGGACTGCCGCATACTGGATGTTTTTCCCCACACCATTTTCTTTGTAAACCCTAGAAATGGTTGTGTGTGAAAAATCCCAGTAACTGAGCAGATTGTGAAATACACACTCAAAATTGCTTAAACCACCTTTCTTTCCCATTCTGACATTCAGTTTGTAGTTCAGGAGATTGTCTTGACCAGGATATAAGCTTAAGTTCAATATGTTCATCATATAAAGTGATTGTGTCTCTTCAGAAATTTTGGATTAAAATGCTATATTCTATGGATTCGTTTTATGCTCGCTTTATGAACTTCAAAAAGCATCAAAGTGATTGTTGTGTCAGTAGTCAATGGAGGGACAGAAATCACATTTGATCAAAAATATCTTAATTTGTGTTCTGAAGATGAACGAAGATCTTATGGGTTTGGGACGACATGAGGGTTGGGTACATTTTGGGTGTACTAACCCTTTAGTGCAATCAATGAACAAAATTCAGAAATGAGAGGTTACTAGAGATATATCTCATAGGCCTCAGCATCATCTTAATCTGAATGCATCTAAGGGGCCTCTCTTATACATCCACTGGTATTAAGCGCATTAGACCAGATGGAGAGAAAGGAAGGTCATGTCCTTCACTCGTAATGTGATTTTAGTCTCACAAAAGGCAGACATGCCCTCATCCCATTCATTGTTATAATCTACTCACACAGTGTGCGGGTAAAGGCGGCCCATTCTCTATTATCACATTACTTAAATACAATTGATTTATCTAACGAGGGGATATGAAACTTAAGTGGGATGTTATTCCGAAGAGCAGAGGAAAGATGAATCATCACCCTCAGTTTTGAAGCCATTCATTCATGTTTAAGCTGCTCATTTGTCTCCAAACAAGCAGCCCACTATTATTTGAAATAAAAGACACCTCTGATTATCAGTGAAATTAATATAATATATCAATTTAAGATGATGGCACACTGCACAAACACATAGGCTACAGGTAAACCAAGACTGTGAAAGTGCATACACCATGTGGCTGACATGATGAAATGCTGAAACTAAATTGTTTCTTCACAGTAAAAATTTTTAGAATTCACTAGATTTTTCAATGCAGATAAAATACATCATCTGCTAATGTAAGAATTACATTTTTTGCGATGCAGTTCCCGGTAGTCCCGTCCACAGCGAAACCTTATTGTACTCAAGCATGGCTCCTCGTGTATTTTACACCTTCTTTGATTGGTCCAGATTTTCGGACTTTTCAGTTTGATCCGATTCAAAATTACAAGTGTGAAACCTCCCCCGGACCACGGTCCGAATTAAACAGAGGAAATTTGGTCCGATGAAAAGAGGTAGTCTAAAGTTATATCTTGTGCATGTTATAAATAAATTATTCTGTAGGCTACATTTATTTTTGTCATGTCAATTAATTTGTAAATGAAACAAAATAAATTGTTCTACATTTTTACTTACTTTTTGCAAGTTATGTTTAGATATGAAAAACAAAATACAAGTATAAATTAACAGTATACACATTGAAATTTATTTCTGTAGACTTTTATTGAGCTGAGCAGGAGATCCTGGATGGGCTCCACAATAGAGACAGGCCTCTGCCAGCTACGGGACATCATCTGGGGTCAGTGCATATTTCCACTGTCCACTAACAGGTTACTCGATTAAATTGAAATCCAATAGGCCTACATTTAAAAGTGTAATCAGGCAATTTCGTCTCTGGCGCGCAATGAATTCTGGGGTATGCAAGACTACCAAGGATCCTTCTGATCATGCATTCAGAGGAAAAAAAGGACACGAATTTCTATGGACCTTCGAATTGGGACAGAAGCATAAGAAAAAAAAAAGGAAGAAACATTGGAACAGCTTTCGTTGCGGCACGATGACGCAACTTACTGCCTATGATGGGCTACTTTTCCCTCGAACTCACTCTGTTAATGAAGACTCTTAAAATTGTAAAAGAAAAAAAAATGTTTCTTTTTATTTTATTTATTATTTTTTTATTTAATATTTTATTTATTATTTTTATTTATTAATTCTATTTTTTATTTATTATTTTTCATATTTGGATTTTATGTTAGCTACTCATGCCTGCTTTTTTATGTCAGGTTATTTACGTATTCGAAATAAAATAATTTAAAAAAAAAAAGTAAGAAAAAGAAACCTAGCTCATGAAAAAAAGATACTTTCCCCTCGGTGCATCTTTAAAGACCGCGTCGGCCGCGCGCTTCGAAGGACTCGGCCTTCAAAGGTTGCAGACCCTGATTGGTACACTGTTTTTCGACAAGAGACTGATTATGGGAAGTCTAGAATCGGATATCAGAAGATTCCACAGGAAATGAAAGCGTCTGATGAAACAAGGAAGTCATACAAATACAAGGTTTGTGTTCTTATTTTCACACTAAAACACTATATTTTAAGTGTGAGAGAGCCTGCTACAAAGGGGGGACTGTCTTGTACTGTAATTGATTGATTGTGTGGCGCCACAACCCGATTTATAAAAAATTTTTAGTAATTGTAATAAAATGTAGAACTAGCAGTAAAAATCATCGAAAGTACAAAAACTAGTAAACCGAAATGCTATCAAAGCTCAGTGTTGTGTTTCTGTGATCAAATGTGGCTCAAAGCGTTCCCCTTGAGTAAGAATAAGCCCGGCCTTAATAGACCTGATGCTTACGAATGCAGTGGAACCACTACACAGTCCCGCATGGGTCAGAAAGTTCATCCCTCAAAAGCAGACTATGAAAATTGAGCAGAATGTGGAAGCCAAAAAACTCCCACACCTGTAACAAGATCAGATGGCATTGTCAATAACTTTATCACCTAGTGAAAAGGAACAGATAATTTTACAACTTCATTAAACCTTGGCAAGGAGCAGAAGTTCACATTTATTATACACGCTGTGAACGATAACAATGAGAGCGGTTATGAATAGGCAATATTTTCATTTAGCCACAGAGGAAGGCATATTGTTTTCACAAGTGGAAGTGAGGAGTTTCCAGGTCTCAAAGTAAATAACAGCGCTATACAAAGACAGACAAGGCTGTATATTATTGAAAGCTAAGCAAGCACTGCAAAATTGACAATCTATTTAGGCCATATTTCACAAGGATGATGTCAAGGAGGATAATGTCTTTCCTCAAGTAATTTTTTTTCTCCAAAATATTACTTAAGAGGAAAGACATCATTTATGCATCCTTAATGTCATTCAAAACATGTATGAATGTCTTTATTTTGTGAAACACAAATGGAAATGTTTTGAAGAATGTATTTTCCAACATAATATAGCCCCCATTAAATCTAATTTGGTCATTTGGCACCTGGTCATGAATATGCAGAGGCACACATACAGTATAAAGAGTTTTGATAGAGGGTAAATGATGAGTCATAAGTATCCTGGTCACTGTATGCTTTTATTATATGGAAAAGACTCTTGGTGCGTCCCGATTCACATCTTGTCCATCCAAAATAGTATTAGAATTAGCATAGGCTATGTCCCAAATATTGAAAATATTGGTATTCCAAAGATAATTGTATGGTATACTTTTGTTTGGTAAGTGCAGATGGATGCACACTATATCTGATCAGAACTACAAACATGTTTAAAAAACTACAAAAATGGCAGATTTGCAAGAAGGACAGTTTTTTTTTTTTTTTTACGAGGGACAAAGTATTGACATTTAAACAGATAATACATAAAATTATTAAATAAATAGCAAAACAAAAAAGAAAGGCATAGAAATAAATTTGCATTTGGTTTTGACACAAGTAGGGGATAGAAGGATCTCATTGAAACAATGGTATCTCTGTTGACTTTATAATCTTATTTTATATCTGGAATGTTTTCATTGCTTTTTTGTTTCTTTTAAATTTACATATGTAATCAGCAAGACTTATTAAATTCAGAGCAAAAGACAATAAAATTAGTTTTGAAGCTGTAAATTGAGATTTGTGGAAATGACCAAGCATGCACAGGATCTTGACAACAGAACCAGTGTTAGAAAGCAAAAATATAAGACCATTTCTTCTGTAATATCAAAAAGGATATTAAAGGATGTAAAATTCAGACTGAAATCTTTGTCCAAAATGATACTGTGAAGGGACATCTAAAAAACAAATGAAGCACAGATTCGTTTTCAGATCCACAAAGCAAGGGACAGGGTTTAGATAAAGGTTTGAGTGATTAATAATCAGTGGGCTGTCTACCCTGACAAAAAGATATTTATCCAATGTTATCCACATTATATTTCATCTGCAACAGCAGTGGGAACTTTTATGAAGATACATGGTCATTAACCTTTAAGTGAATCATTATGCAAACACACGAGGAGAGCTCTCATGAAAGACCCGTGACTGGGAGATCAGCGTGCTATTACATTTCTCTCCGATACGGTAGGAAATGAAATTAAATTGAATGTGGAGGATTTTTACAGTGACAAGATGATTGACAGGGCATGTCTTTCTTCCTTCAGTCGAAAAGAAATTAAGGTTTTTGATGAAAACATTCCAGGATTTTTGTCCATATAATGGACTTTACTGGTAACCAAACGGTTCAAGGTCCAAAAGACACTTTCAGTACAAACTGCAAACTGTTCAAAGGGCTTTAAACGATTTCAAACGATGAATAAGGGTCTTATCAAGTGAAACGATCGCTCGTTCACTCACTCACTCATTTATCAAAATGAACAAATCTTTTTTCGTGTCATTTGGTTCATTCAAAGAACGAAATGAATGAATTGACTCAGGAAAAGATACGTTCATTTTTAAGAACGAGTTCGAACAGTCACAGATGCGCATCACAGAAAAGAGCAAGGCGAGCATTTGAGCTCATAAAACTTAAAGTTTGTTATTTATTTTTTAAATGAGGGATCGTTTCGCTTGATAAGACCCTTATTCATCTTCTGGAATCATTTAAAGCCCTTTGAACAGTTTGCAGTTTGCACTGAAACTGTCTTTTGAACCTTGAACCATTTGGTTCCCATTGAAGTCCATTATATGGAGAAAAATCCTGGAATGTTTTCATCAAAAACCTTAATTTCCTTTCAACTGAAGAAAGACATGGGGGTGAGTAAATTATCAGCAAAAGTTTTTTTAAAAAAGTGAACTATTCCTTTCCCTGTGCAAGGGAACACTTGTGAATGAAGTGCTGTGTTTCAAATAAACAATTGTCTTTGAAGAAGGCAGGATACATTTCAAACCTCACGAAGAATTCTGTGGTTTCGACAATAAACCCTGATCCACTGACCTCCGACTCGACCTTTAATTTCACCCCAGGAAAAGAAATCTGTGCCGTAACAAAGCCATCAGCCACACATGCTGAACTCTACAGGAGTTCCCTGCGTTCATTTCCCCTCATTTTAAAAGCTATCTTCACTCTGCATCAGAAAGACTTCACTGATGGTCTATCATATCTCTTTTTGGCTTTTTAGTGCTCACGACCGAACCAAGTAGGACTGTGTACTGTAATTTCAGCAGGGAAAACAGCTTCCATAATATATTTTTTTTCCTGGCATGAGAAATTATTTGAGCAGCAAGTGCATCATTTTCCAATTTGGATTGAAATCAAGCATGTTTTCCCCCATATAAACATATTGAATTTGAATCAAAGTGAATATGTTATGATCTAATTATATTCTTGGGTGCCTTGTTGTGTGTTTCTCATGCGCCAAGGAACATAATTCATCATGAGGGATATTTATGCAGTGTTTATTCAATAATTTATATCTTTGATGGTCTTTTCGAAATGTTTAAGTTTTATTTATTTATTTATTTTTTGGGAATTGATTAAGTTGCTGATTTTGGATAGGATGATTCTGGTGGTCTTTGCCTTGTATATGAACATTTGATAACATTTGATCCCTAATGATCAATACGGAGTAAACAATAGTTCTCTTCAAATTTATTTATTTATTTATTAGGCTACTGCAGATAATTGGCATTTGACATTCGTCAATACAATTATACTTACCATTTCAATAATTTCAAAATTACTTTCATAATTAAGTATAATTACATAAAATAGTGTACAAAGTGGGTCAAAATGCACTCTAAAATTCAACTAATTGAAAATGATATACATTTAATATAGTTAAACTATAATATTAGTTTGTTTATTTACAAATAAAGTGCAATTAAGTGTTCAAAACCAGCACATTCTTCATATTCAAGTATATTTTTTAAAGTAAACGCAGCATGCGACAAGCATAAAGTGTTTAAATGTGCATCTGTAAAAATGTTGATGTAAATCTGCTCTGGGGCCGGTTGCATAAACTGCTTAGACTAGTCTTAAAAGTTAGCCATCTAATTTTTTTTTACTTTCTTAGATCAGTCTAATTTGAATCGGAATAGTAAAACTGATTACCTGATTGCTAATGTGCCAAATTAGTTCTTAAGACAGTCTTAATAAAAGTGCATGGCATCTGGCCACAGGTTATCTAATAACTCAATCTTCATCACTCCAGTTAATGTAATTGCCATCTCTTCTGACATCTTTAACTAAAAAAACAGCTTGTGAAAGTTTCTGTGCCAGTGCAAAGTGTATTTAATGAATCCTGCATCGTTTAGTTTATGGTTGGCTGTCTGATGCCAAACAATTAGCAGTAACATTCTAGTACTGCAGTGTTTTACACACACAGCATCTCTGGCACCTCAATTTTAGGTCAGAGCCACTTCGGATTATGACTTTAACCCATGATTAAAGGGTTAGTTCACCCAAAAATGAAAAAATGTCATTAAATACTCACCATCTTGTCATTCCAAACCCGTAAGACTTTCATTCATCTTCGGGACACAAATGAAGACCTTTTTGATCAAATCTGAGAGCTTTCTAACATTGACCGTAACGCAACTATACGACTTTCGAGCCCAATCATTAAAGTAATCCATGTGACTCCAGATGGTTAACCTTAATTTTATGAGTGACACAAGTGCTTTGCGTGCGCAAAAATAGTTATCATAGTTTAATATAATTTATACCATGGTCTGGGTGAATACTCGATTCTGATTGGCTGCAGGGTGTCCGTTAAAAAGTGATAGAGGACACCTGGTAAAGTAGTTCTGGCGAAACTGCCTGTTTACCATTCGTCCTCCGCTGCGCGTCGGCCGGTTTACGCCTCGCTGTCGCCCATTAAAACCTGACAACGGACACCTCGTCGGGCATTAACCCTTACATATAATATAATAGTTTACCACTTTATTAGCAAAATATTGATCTCCAATGCGCGTTTACTTTTATGATGTCTTCACTAACTTTCTGGGGCTTAGTAGTTGCGTAGTTGTCAATGGAAGGACGGAAAACTCTCAGATTTCATTAAAAATACCTTAATTTGTGTTCAGAAGATGAAAGAAAGCCTTACAGGTTTGGATCGACATGAGGGCAAGTAATTAATGACAGAATTTTAATATTTTGGATGACCTATCAATAATAGTCGTGCTAACTCTTTTTGTGAATTTGCCTGTATGTTTGAAATATTGCTTAAAGGGATACTCCACTTTTTGGGAAATAGGCTCATTTTACAATTCCCTCAGGGTTAAACGTTTGAGATTTACCGTTTTCGAATCCATTCAGCCGATTTTCTGATATTTAGAAGAATATCAGTAAGAGTTTCTGGTCTCATTGACTTCCATAGTAGGAAAAAAAACATACTATGGAAGTCAATGAGACCAGAAACTGTCTGGTTACTGATATTCTTCTAAATATCAGAAAATCGGCTGAATGGATTTGAAAACGGTAAAACTCAACTCTGGGGGAGTTGTAAAATGAGCCTATTTCCAAAAAAAGTTGAGTGTCCCTTTAACCAATGGCCATGATTAAAGTCAATATGAAACTGAATTTGCAGTTAGTCTTTTCTAAATGGTTTCTCGAACAAGAAAGAACATTTTGATTTTGTCCATTAGGAAATGACTGAATAGTTGGATGATTGTGGTTTGCTATTGGTTGATCTCATGAAAGTGACAGCTTGCCCAATCAGAGAAGAGAACAGATGTCACTGAAGTTATTCTAAATAAAGATTACAATGGCAAAAATGATGATATGCAGGTATCAGAAATAAGAATGGTCAATTTTGATGTCACGATGACCTTATATTAATTTTGATTAATAAAAAAAAATGTATTTCTTAGTATAAAAACTAGTCTGCCTTCTGCTTTAAGAAACAAGACAAGAGTGTCACATTCATTCATGCCTTTCGTGTTTGAAGGTCTGAACTTATACACAATGAAGGCACGGTGAAGTGACCTCAGGGGACACAGATTTCCTGCTGCAATTTCAGGTCAAATGTTATTTGGGGGCATGCTGAATTAATTACATTTTCATGCGCCTTCCCTGATAAGTCCTGAACCTCAGGACACCAATGAAGCGTGCAGCTGATACATTTTATCTGAGGTAAATGAAACTATCAGTATGACTTTTGTACGTCCCCACGGCAACATTCTGGTCACTTAGACTCACACTCATCAAAGGTTTACATGCTTCCAGTGAGCTTGCGATGTGGGCTGCCAGCCTGTTGCCCTCTGTGATTGGTTCATGGCCTTTGTTGAAGCAGCAGTTCATGTCTAATCATACAGGGAAATTGTGCATGGATTGGAATGGGCGGATTCATTTTATCATAGCGAGACATCCTGTGTGACCTCCGTTTGTGTGGTGAGGCATAACAAGACTCCACAGCCAAGTAAAGTTTTTTTTTTTTTTCGACGCTTCTTCGCATATTCATAACTGAAAATGTGAGTTCGTAGGGGTCCCCAGGAGCCTCGAATGAGCCTCAGTTTTTCAACATACATTCACAAGGGAACTGCGGATAAAAGGAAAAGCCAGACTGCAACTTCATCACAGAAGAGGGCTAATGATTATACAAAGAAATGAATCAAGATTGTATTCTCGTTTGTGTTATCAACTTGCTAACTACTGATCAGATATTTGTGTTTATTTGTGTTATTTGTGTATATTTGTGTTTCTTCAATGGACTATTTTGGCCCTGTCATCAGTACAAATGTATAATTTTTTTTTCCTAAAAAGAAATGAAGATATCTTGTAATTTCCATTACATCTTGCATTATTTATTGAGTGTAAATAATGGGATTTTCAGGTAGAAATTACATTTTACATGTGTTAGGAATAAAATGGCTGAACTTGCTAAAGCTCATTTCATCTATACACACACACACACACACACACACACAGTTTATAAACAACACACATATACTGTGTATATATATATATATATATATATATATATATATACAGTATATAAACAAATTTGTTTAATTGTCTGTATTTTATACACATTTATACACAAAATATTTTCATGATTTGTAATCACCACATTTTTTCTTTTGTCAAATCAACTTAGATAATTTATGTAGTTCAGATAACATCATATTTTGAGTTTCTGGTGATTAAATTAATCTTCTTCATTGTATTAAATACATTTTTCCAATTCAATGAACTTAAAATTTGAAGGCAACCAGGTTACTTATTTTTTTTAAACCATCAATATTTTTTACAGTGTAGGTATAATTCTTGCAAAAATATATTTTTGCACAATAAATATTGTTATAAAAAAAATAATATGTTTATATTATGTAGTTTTAATATAATTAATCTTGTAATGATGCATTTTCATTTTTTTACTAAAACGTTTTAATGTGGCCTTCATATAACAAGGGTAAAGAGTTCAAATCTTGCGTGTGTATGTGCGTGCGTGCGCGAGCGAGAATATCACAGGAACATAAATGTGTGAAAGAGACATAATAGCTGCTGTAGCTTAAATTCTCAGCACTGCACGCTCTCTACACACATGCATGTGCTGTACAGTTCCTTCACTGTGCCGAAGGGGGCAGTGTGGGGCTGTACTTCATGGCCTACACTGCAATGACTAGTTAGGGCACTACTGGAGGTAAGTTAAAGGGTGGCAAGATTTTTGTGAAGATCACGTTTGATGGCAAATGTAGCATATATGTCTGTTACATTTATTTATTCATTGCTTAAATGTAGAGTATTTGATCTCATATTTAATAGTAGGCTACTTTTTCAGTTTTTGTAACTTAAAATGATTTCTACCTTTAATCTTGTTAAACATGCTTAAAGACTCATTTGCATCTGATTTACCGTTGGCACAAACTTGAATTAATATAGCATTTTATCTAATGATAGACTGCTTTACTCCCACACATGCAGTAGCTATACATTCTGTAGGCCTACACCATGACTTTATGATAACACAGTACACCAAACAGCACCTACACTTTTAAACCTCACTATATGTGCCATCTAGGGTCAGTCAGACCGTAATTAACGCCTCAGTTTTTCAGGGTCATTCATGAGGTTTAAAATGCACCCACGTACATTTGCATAAACTGTTTATCCAATAACCAATGTGCTTGTCATGCTTGCCGGTGCTAATACAGAAGTTTGTACTGTACTTACTACCATCCAGATGCAATGCTGGTGCTGTAGCTCGCAGCAGTGTCTTCCTCCCTTACAGGATGAAGGATTTTCTGCATCTGCTTGGTCTGTTATGAGCCACACTGAGTGTTGGCAAGGAGACAGTCATTCAGGCCTCGTAATGAGTAATAGAGGCTGCTTATCAAAGCAAAAGACGAATGCAGGCTTGTTTAGAGTTCCTAGTGTGCTTCAAACAAAACAGATACAACAAAGCATTGCGATTTCTGGTTGCCTGAAAGATTGCTCCCATAGGACATCATTCTTGCATGATGACTGTGCGACAAAATAAGACAATATGCGCCAACTCTTTTAGCTCAGAGCAGTGCACGGCACATCGTTTACTCAAAAAAGTGATGCGCTTCCTTTTAAAGGGATAGTTCACCTAAAAATGTCATCATTTATTCACCGTCATGTCATTCCAAACCTGTATCTTTTCAATTCTTATGTCGAAATGCATATAGTTACAAGCTCAGACGTTCTTTCTTCCGTGGAACACAGCGGGAGATGTTTTAATGAAAGTGAAAACGGTGAACAAATAGGACAAAAAAAAGACAGTTGTTGTGTTCGAAGTTTCCCCCTATACCCTCATGCACTATTCCCTACATTACTCCGCTAATATATTCCACTTGATGGAGTTGATAAAAATGAGCGAGTGAATTTGGACACTGAGTGTGCCAGAAGTGCGGCTGCTTCTGCTTACTGTTTAATAAAAATCATTTGAAACTTGGTAAACTGGCAGCTCCAGTAGTAATGAAAAGATTTATCTAGAAACCTGACGTTAGTTAGCGTATAAAACATAATTAAACAATTTAATAACAACTTGAAAAGGAATTTATACCTGTATGATATTACGTTGGAACAGCAATTTGGAAACTGGAAGGATGATTGATTCAGCTGCAGGCGCCATCTTCTGGCCAGACGTGGGAATTCATTGTGCCCGGATCTCATAATGCATTATGGGTACTCCCAAGCCGTTGAGCACATCGGTTGTACAATGCTTAATGTGGTGCATTGTGGGATTGAATTAATAATGTAAACCATGATTTGGACACCAAATAGCTGTCCCTTCAAATAGTGCCCTGTTTAAGGGTATAGTGGGCGATTTTGGACACAGCAAGTGTGTGTGTGTGTGAATATTTCTGTCATGACAACTATGGATGGTAATGTTGATGTATTTGGTCTTGGCAGAATGGATCTCCTACGCTGCTGCAGAGCAAATACAGAGAGTTGCTACTACTAATACATTCACAGAAATGCTGCTGTGAGCTGCACAAATAACCCCATAGCAGATCTATACAGGTGGAGCTGGGGAAGGTGGAGGGTTTCTGAACCCGGGCTGCAGACTGCTAACGGAAACCAATTCCATGTATTTGAATGTTGAGCAGCGAGCTCATTGGCTCAATGGATTGGATCAATGTAGATCATGATGTGATCGCTAACAAATTAAGTTAAGGACCTGTCAGCCTTCGCCATCTACAGTTTCATGACAGAACTTTGTGTCACATGCTATTTATTTATTTATTTATTTATTGAGTTATGTTCCTCAGATGCTTCAAAACCAGTCATGTTTTCGACTTAAAAGTGCATTGCAAAAGTCTCTGAGTTTTTTGCAGAACTACGCCCCCTCTGGCGACAAGCGAAACTGCAACCAGAGGTGTGCACGCTTATAGACCACACGCACGCTTACACGAGCTGTTCCTAACCAAAGGAGCATCAGCCATACAAATCTTTTGTTACAGTCATAATGTCTTCACTAGGGCTGTTGGAACGAATTCCGAAATTCGAATATAATTCGAATATTTAAAAAACAATACTATTCGAATGCTGAAGTTACTATTCGAATATTGCTTTTATAAATATTTAATATATATATATATATAGAAGAGTTCAGATGCAAAAGCCTCTAAATGCCATTTGAAATTTTCTTCTAAAATGACCATTTTTATCAAGCTTGTATATTTAAGTTCAGTAATTTCACTTAAATGACAATTAATAGGTAATCTTCATTGCCATTTAAGTGAAATTACTGAACTTAAATATACAAGCTTGATAAAAATGATCATTTTAGAAGAAAATTTCAAATGGCACTTAGAGGCTTTTGCATCTGAACTCTTCATATATATATTAGGGCTGTCAAACGATTAATCGCGATTAATCGCATCCAAAATAAAAGTTTGTTTTTACATAATATATGTGGATGCATTTTGTATAATTATTTTATATATATATAAATACACACACATGCTTGTATATATTTAAGAAATATTTTCATGTATATACTGTATATAGATTTATATATAATTTATATTATATATAAATATAAATATTTTACATATACATAATATTTTTTTCTTAAATATACATGCATGTGTGCTTGTTTATATATATACAAAATAATTACACACAATGCACCCACATATATTATGTAAACACAAACTTTTATTTTGGATGCGATTAATCGCGATTAATCGTTTGACAGCCCTAATATATATATATATATATATATATATATGCAATCTCGTCTTTCTCGCGGCTTACACGCATGTGAAAATAAAATGCTTTTGTTTCGTCTAATGAACAATAAAGTTTTTGAATCAATTGTGCACGTTATCCAAGCTGTAGGCTATCATCGGGGTTTCCCCAATGGGTTTCCCATACAGACATCCTAAGCCTCCCGGAAGTTCCGGGAGTCGAGTCTCCCGCATATTGATAGTGTATAGCATAGATATGTATATAAAGGCTAGATGTGTCGTCAGCGCTGCTGGCCAATGGAGGTCGTCGTCTGCACCTGGCGGCCATCTTGTCACAGGCAGCTCGCTCACTCGTAACATTGTGGTAATGGTACATGTACTATTTAAATAACCATAACTTGCTCAACTTTCTACCGATTTTCAAACGGTTTGGTTTGTTATAAACGTCAGAGATGTAGCTATGACACTGCATACTTATGAATAAAAAGTGTATAAATAAATAATCATCCAGATAATTATAGCCACATTAATAACGTTTGTAAGAAACCAAATCGTTTGTAAATCCGTCAAGGTTTCAACGAGATAAGAGTATTTGTGTTCATGCTGATCACTCATCTTACATCAGCTTGTCTGTAACAAGATGGCCGCCGGTGATGACGATAGAAACTCCGCCGTAGCACATCTAGCCTTTATATTATGGGCGGTTTATGGACGCAATCTAAATGTTTGAGTAATATTAGATGCCGCTCTAGTGGACAGAACGTGTAACAACAACCACAGGCTATAGTGGCATTGGCGATCCATGAGAATGTGTAATGTCGTAAATATTAATAATAGGATGAATTTGAGCATTTAATATTCAAATATTATTCGAATATTACATGAAATATGGAATGAAATTCGAATAGTATTATAGAGGAAGATTGACAGCCCTAGTCTTCACCCATACATGCTTAAACATCAGGCAGATGGGTTAGAAAAACAGATATTTTTAACATGAAATGTTGTGCAATGCACCTTTAAATAGTTTTTATGTTGTTTTATGCTTTTAAACTGTCAAGCAAGATACTGTAGAAGCTTTAAAAGACTTGGAATCACCTTTAGTTCAGATGATGATGATGGAGATAAAACAGGTTTGAATGAAGAAAAGATGAATCCACAAGGTGCAACAGAACAATACCAGACCTCGAACTGAATGAAATGAGGAACTTAAATAGACAAGATGCATGCAAGATGAATGACGAACAGTCAGACCATGGGAAAAAACGAAGAGTGGGGAACTCTAAAGAAATACAAGTAACTGAGAGAAACAAACTAAAAGTCCAAGAAAACAAAACATGCAGTCTGTGACAGTTTCATTTTTGTCCTTTTTTGGTCACCATTTACTTTCATTGAATGGAAAAAGCATCCTAAACCTTAAAACATCTCCTTTGGTTTTCCACAGAATAATAATAAAAAAAAGAATATGGGTTTGGAACGACACAGTGATGAGTAAATGATAACTGAATTTTAATTTTTGGGCGAACTCTCTATTAAACCCCGAGGCACTTGAGGGAACCAATCAGAAATGTCACTTGCACGTTATAAGGAGAAGTAGATAAATATATTCTGGAATCTGTCCAGAGAGCCTATCTTTCTTCCAGCAGAGGGAAACATTTATTGCCATTACGATAAGTCATTTATCATCCTAAAAAAAGAAGATACATTTGCTCAGTTGATCTGTATCTGACAAGGGGGTTGAGGTACTTCGCAGAAAGAGCATGACTTCTTAAGCCGGGCCGTGTGTTATCTCATCCCTCTGATATCCAGCACCTCTCAGCCCCCCAGCATGGTGACAACAAACCCCATGGCCACGCATGCTCTACAGGCTTGACGTATCCGTTTCATCTGATTGCGGGGTTCTTGTGGTTCTGGCTCTGATAAGAGGAAGACATGATTTATTGGATGCCAGTGAGGAAAGGTAGCCCAGTTTGCTCCCAGTCAAAGCTCTGCTTACTGAGATCCAACAATGAATGTGGCCAGCAGGGGATGGATCTGAGTGATCTTGAGGCCACACAAGCACAGAAGTAACCCATTTTCAGCATATGAGATGGACTGTTCCCAAGACAAACAGTTTACACTAACTATTTATTGACAGGAAACAGGTCCTGGATCTGAAAGACATGAAGTAAACAGGACCTGCTGTTGATGGCTTTGTCTCAATGCTGTTTGCCACGCAGACAAGGCTCTGGAATAATCAGATGCAGAGTGTCTCGCCATATGCATCATCTCTTATCAGAAACAGCGCGAAAACAATGTGCACCTTTAGTCGGGCACAGCGACTAACACGCAATAATCATGTCGGCTGTCTTAAAATCAGAACGGGGGTCTTTTTGATTATGGAAAATCTCTAGCTGATGAATCACATATCACAGCGATGAGGAGATAAATAACCCATGTGACTCCGCCTTGTCAAACAGCTTCTCCGCGTTGACAGTTATACCGCAGGTAAACAAAGAGAGCTCCATTTACAAGAATTCATTGACATAATCATTCATGCTCAAATTTGTTAACATAGAGAAGATGAAAGGACTGCTTGTTTGGTATGACGGAGTCGGCACTGATTATTTGTATTGCATTAATAGAACAATCTGCATTTATGAAGCCGAGAGTTTCCTGCTGTGATGACAAAGGCATTTGTTTTGCCTTTTCTTTCTTGCTCTCACAAATACCATAGTCACGGAATGAATAATAACATTGGCCTGAGCATTTAAAGACCCCAGGTGTCTAGACTCAATGAGTCATTCAGAATTACAAAGCGTCAAGCTCAAGGTTTTGGGTTTGGTGTAAGCATATGATATTAGACACCAAATTGAACATAGTTTTCTCAAAATTCTTGCTAAGGTGGTTTTCAGCATGTTGCTATGGTTTTGTGAAGACTCAAAATAGGAAGTCTGAAAACTTCACCTTAAGTTGCCTATAGTACAAAAAGTTGGATGCGCTATAGCAAAATCAACCCTTGGGTTGGAACTATAAAAGTTTGTTGAAATCCCAGAATCCCAAGATGGTTCTAAACAGAAAAAATTGGGTTCTTCGGCTTGTAACAATAGTAGAAGTCTTTTTGCTGCTAAATAATAACCTATACAGTTTAATAGAGAAACATGATGCTTTAAAAGTGCTATAATGCTACTATAAATAACATTTTCAACAATATTTATTTTCATTAATATTAGAATATTACTATCTTCATGTTATTAATATTATTTTCCTCAATATTACTGTATTATATCTTACTATATTACTATTGTTAATTTTATTTGTATTTTTTAGCCCTCTATCTGCCTGGTCT
This sequence comes from Cyprinella venusta, assembly GCA_038021265.1. Lineage (NCBI taxonomy): Eukaryota > Metazoa > Chordata > Actinopteri > Cypriniformes > Leuciscidae > Cyprinella > Cyprinella venusta. Next base: position 26,887,568 of record CM075863.1, read on the forward strand.
TATTATATCTATCTTTTTTTTTTTAAAGCATGTTTTGTCAATTAGGTATACTTTTATTTTTCATTGACTTGGCAGATTCATATTCATATAAGACCTTTTGTATTACCGTCACATAACTTCATGAGCAATACTTTAAAACAATAGGCTACATTAATGTGAGATGTCCTTAAAGGAGTAGTTCACTTAAAAAAAAAAATTGCTGATAATTTACTCACCCCCATGTCATCCAAGATGTCCATGTCTTTCTTTCTTCAGTCGAAAAGAAATTAAGGTTTTTGATGAAAACATTCCAGGATCTTTTCCAGAGTCAACTCGTTCATTTCGTTCGTTGAATGAACCAAATGACACGAAAAAAGATTCGTTCATTTTGATAAACGAGTTCGAACAGGAGATTCACGAACGTGCAGCTTATAAAACTTAAACTGTTATTTATTTTTTTTCTAAATGAGCGACAGTTTCGCTTGATAAGACCCTTATTCATCATCTGGAATCGTTTAAAGCCCTTTGAACAGTTTGCACTGAAACTGTCTTTTGGAACAGTTTGGTTCCCATTGAAGTCCATTATATAAAGAAAATACTTTCCAGAGTAATTTCTATAACTGAAATTATCCTTAAAATTAATTTTGTTGAGGCAACCCAATTCAATTAAGCATGTGTTTGTTTTTTTTTTTTTTTTAGTTTTGTTTTTAACATTTGAATTTTTTGGTGACAACCTGGTTTTTGATTTGCAGTGCAATGCTCTGAAGCAGCAAAGGGAATTGATTGGATGGTTGTGGTTTGCTTTAGCTGTGATGTCATGTGAGTGACAGGTTACCCCGCTCTCACACCAGTAAACACGTCATCGGAGAAGAGATGTTGCTGCAAGATGAAGTTATTTTGATGAAAGTTTACGAGGGCACATGATTTATTTGAAACTATGTGAAAAGATAAATAATTATAAGAAAATGCAATAATCCATAAAAAAAATAAGAGTAGACCACTTCAAATTCTGTTTGCAAATGCGTTTTAGGTCACTGAAACGTTGTTTAATGCTACTAAAATGTTCCTTTTAAATACAAACTTGTAGTTGTAAAGCCCCCCAACAGTTTTGATATCCTTCAAGTTTTATTTAGAGACCCCCCAACACCCTCCATTTAATTCGCACCCATTTGATAATTTTATAAAAAGTAAATATACGGCATGCAGGAATAGTACTAGGAGTGTATAAAGTATTGCCTCCAGCTGCAGCAGCCAATGAGTCTTTAGTGGGGCGGAGGTGAGTCAGTGAGTGAGTGAGAGGAGGGAGCGCGCGCGGCTGCAGCTCTCAATGGAAGTTGCTGTAAGTGTAAGTGCGCTGCTGGACCTGTACACTACATTTCACTCGCTTCAGTTCGCTGTGAGCCGGAGCTCTGCTCACACGTACACAACGACCAGCCGCTTGTTGCATTAGCTCGCAGGGCATTTCCAGAGTACGCCGGAGCACCTGGGACACCTTGCGATAAACATGTATTTATTGATTTGTTCCTATGCGCTTCGACGTTTCATCAGGCACTGCCGGTGAATTTAAGAGAGGTCATATTACTACGCATACTGGTTTTGGGTGTCTTTGACTTGGTTTACGTAGCTGCATGCAACCGTATGGATTCTTGTCGATTGCTATTGTACATCAGTCGACCGGTAACGTTAGTTGATTGATAGTTTGGTTGCTTATGGTTTTCTTTGCAATCCCTCCAACATGTTGAAATAACAGCAAACAGGAGGAACAGCTCTGCATGCAACTGGATCTGCAAAAGTAAGAGGGGATCTTGCGAATATTCACGCATGAGACTTGAAGGGGATATATTGAGTGAGTGTGCTTTGAAAGTGAGACTTTCTATTGCAAGAAATAAAAAAGACCGGCGGGATCAATGTGAATCAGTGTGGTGTCATCAGTGTGTAATGCATACATTTAATTACAGCTAGAGTCAGGACTGTATATTTATAAACCCGTAATGACTGTGTCTGTGCAATTCGTGGGCTTCACGCGCATTTAACTGTTAATGAAAAGCACGTCATTTGCCGGGAACTTTCGACTGGACGGAATGTACGTTTTCTAACTGTCACTTCTCGTGAATAAGAAACTTACGGAGAGCTGAGACCGGAATGGACGCCAGTGGATGTGAACCCACAGAGAGAAAATTCACAGTTCTGGCTGAAGCACACAGACCTGGGAGACACAACACGGCAGTGGAGGAGGACAGTGTTTACTCAGGAGGCAACGGCTCCCGTGAAGCCACAGCGCGCGCTTACTCGACATCATTTCTCACGTGCGTGGACTATAATGCCATCATGTGTGATCACAGGAGCTCTTCTTCCAAGATTTTTACACGTTTCTCCGGGAGGAATGTGAGCGGGAATGGAAAGAGAAAGTTTGCGTTGTGCACTTGGAGTTGGTGGGCGTTTTTCTGCATGCACGTCCACGTGTTGAGAGCGGTCACACAAGGTAAGTAAAACACAAACTGTTCAGTATTCTGATATATGAGGAATTCTTCAATTATGGAGGAACTTTTGACTACTTGAAATGACTGTCAAAACGTGTATCAATAAATTCCTGACCATGGCCTTGAGTTTTGATATTAGGCTATATCTGACGGTAATGAGCCGTTTTTAGAGAAGTTCAATTAGCCTTGAACATTCAAACACGTTATCTAGCTAGCAGTTAGCGTTAAATGTATACTATTAAAATATAATTGATTGTTTCTGATATTGAAATTCGTTAAAACTTTGAATTAAACCTTAACCGTTTGGTAATTAGCCTACCATTTATTTATTGCAGAAACACGCCCCATGTCATTTTATACTGACGTCATCGTATAATAAAATGAAAGTTATGGAAAAACTTAATGACAGCAGTTTTTTTTTTTTTTTAAAAAAGTGGGCTTCACATGAACATCAAACGAACTGAAAATGGTTTTAAGTTCTTATTACACATTGCAAAGTAGAATTAATCCGATGTTGATCATTAGCATGTTGAAGAGGGTAAGTTTGGAGAAATACTAGCTAATCTAATATATCTCTGAATTTAACATTGGCACAGTACATAATCTGTTTTAATTATTTAAAATAAGAGATGATTTTAGATGTTTTTTCTTTCATAATCAGTGTAATTAGACAAAAAAGTACTCCTACTTGAAGAATCGCCTACATTTCATAGATAGACCTAATGGTGGCATATTGGAAAATATGAACGTGCATGATCTTTGACACTGGTGTCATAAGACTGCCAAACCTGATTTCAATGATAATAGAATGTCAAATATCTGTCTGTCTGTGTAACAGACAGTTGAGCTGAGATCTCTGGACCTGAACAATAGAGGAGTCATTAGGTCAGATTGCATGCATGGTCACAGATGGCATATGCATCGTTTGGCTGTCATTCCTCTGTAATGTTTCATATATACAGGGTATATGATATGCATAGTAGGACACTTGGGGGACAAGAGTAACAGTTGGCATGCTGAGAAAAGAAAGTGACTGGTTAGTGCCCCCTGTTTCTCAGACAAAGCTTAAGCCTAGTCCCAGACAAAAATGCATGTTTGAGCTGTTTTAACTGAAAACAACTTCCGAATCCATTCTTTTATCTAAAGATACACACCAGTAATGTTTTTTTTTTTTTTTTTTTTTTTCACCAGTAATCCTGGCTTAGTGTAAGCCAAAGTCGGTCCTGAAGGGCCACTGTCCTGCAGAGTTTAGCTCCAACTTGCCTCATCACACCTGATAAAGTTTCTTGTATGCCTTAAAACCTTGAATAGCTGTTTCAGGTGTGTTTAATTGGGGTTTAAGCTAAACTCTGCAGGACAAAAGCCCTTCAGGAGCAGGATTGGACACTCCTGGTCTAAGCGCTGTGTGTGAAACCAGGCCTTAATGTGTTTGCTTTATGTATTGTGCTCTTACAAAGAAATTGTTAATGTGAAAATGCAGGTGAGCATAAAACAGAACAGGTCTTGTCAGAACTAGTGCCATTTTTTTTTTTTTTTTGGTGTGAATTAGTTATTTTAGACATCGGATGGTATAATAGAAATGATCAGCCATGTGTGACTATTAATGACAGGCTCTTTTATTCCTCTGTTAAATTGAAAAATAACCAAAACAGCATGCCTCATTAAAAGGAACATTTATAATTCCTTAATACTCCACAGATTAGAGTCATTTTCTTCCAGTAATCAAAGGGATAAATGATCTAAAAAAAAAGACACCAAAATTCTCATGAATTAAAACCTCATCCTGCTTTAAGCTCTTTCCTCTCCACCCACAATGCATGTATTTTTGTCACTTGTGCTATTTGCATTTCTGAAGGCACCATGAAAATAACAACAACAGATGTTTAGTAAGGGATTTAAAGGTGTTTTAATCGGCTACTAACTAGATTAAGCCATAAATGACAGAAATAAGTCAGTCTGAAGCCTAAAACTAAATTTAAGCCTAAAACATAAAGCTGATTTTTGAATATCCATGTCATTTACTTTGACATGTCAGACTGTATCTGAAATATAGAAGTGGGAAGTTCTGTTTTGTTTATGGAGTTTTGTGTCTTTCTCACTGAAGATAAAGGCCTAGAAAGTGTGTCAGCTTAATGTAAATATTCCTTTCACATGGAGTACCTTTAGAGTAAATACATCATATCTTAATGCACCATTGAAAGACCTTTTATATGCACAGTGAATGCTGTCAAAGGTATGCTCCAAAGTCTACTTTATATACACTGCTGTGGTTACTAATTAACTTTGAACGTACGGAACGTACCTTGCAGTCCTTAAATACTCTCTTAAGAGGATGCATTGACCCCATATCAGTCCAGAAATTGTAACGCAGACTACCTTTTTGTTTGTGTGTGTGTGAGTGGAGGAGTGTAGTTACCGTAACTCGCAGTCTTTTATTGCACGCTTCAAACTTATATACTTTATTTAATTTCTAAAGGTTCAGCAAAGTTGTTGAGGTGCATGCAGTGTCAGCCAGTTCCCAAGTCCTGTGTCAAGGTCTTTTGATGTTTGGAGAGCTCCCAGCACTGTTCTGGGAATGAGCTAGATATTATTGATCTGAATTGAGGAGCCAAAAGCATTATCGGAGCTAGCATATTGGAATGAGGTTGACATGTTAACCTTTCCGTTTCATTTATGGCAATATAAATCTGAGCGTTAAAGATTAGGTTTTTAGATCCGAATGCTGCTGTAATTTTATCTTTTTAGATAAGCCAAATGTCAGAACAGTAAGTACTCAATGTGGTCACAGTTAATGTTCGAATGAAAAAGCTGCCTGTTATAACTCTAAAAATACTCTTGGCACTCATTTTGATGCAGAGAAAACCTGGGCAAATCTATCTTTTTGTAGGTGTTTATATTTGTCTCAAATCATAAACTTCTGCTGGCAGCTGAATTCTCTGGCTGCTTGGGTCTGGCAGAGGACCACGATGCCCTTAAAACCGAACACCCGGGCAGAGAGGGAGTTTGTCAAGCAGTAGCAGGTGCACAATCCCCTGCCGTGCTTCTAGAAAGGTCTCAGGGCTAATGATGTTTGTGCCAGAGCATTGTGAAGGTAAATGTAGCTTCATCCGCAAGAAAGTTCCCTGTACTTCATCTGCTAGACGTGCAAGCAGACACATCCACAGACTCATTTATGGCCGTAATCTTTTAAATTTCATTCCCTCGCCATCTGTGCAATCAGCAACTGCTAAATTTTTCATTTTCTGCAGTGTCCTTCTGCATCTGAAAAATATGGTACTTTAGATGAAAGAGTCAAGTTTCATATACTGTACATGGTTTTTAATGACTTGTAAACATAAAGGTACAATATGCTGGATTTTGCAGTAGAATATCCAAAAACCACTTGGCCAATGTAATATATTTTATTTAGTTGATTACTTACAATATGCCATACTGTTTCTAACTATTTGTAAATTGTGAGAAAATTACGATTTTTAACCAAGGAAATGGGGCATGTGAGCAGGGGTGAGGAGTCGCCAGTCAATGACGTCATATCGGCGTCATTCCGCCAGGTTTGACCTCGTACTGCAATAGTAACCATGGCGACAGACATGGACAACTGGGTCGGTTAAGCCCGTTATGCGTGCTCAACAGTGTAAGCGTCCCTAGCAGGGTTATGTTCAAACATTATGGACGATGGATGGCAAGCAGACTTTGAGACAAAAAGAGGACTAAAATGAAGATCAACATCTTTCGAGATGCCGAGAGCTCCACGTCTGCTACTAACTTCGACTTGACAGAGACGCGAGTGTTGCATGTTACTTGAGCAAACAGGTGAGCAAATCAATGTATATAAAACTAATCAATGTTATATAGTTCAACATGATGAAAAGTTAGAATATGATCTGTATGTTATTCTCTAATGTTAATCTAGCTTAGTCTCATACAGCCAATAAATGACCTAACTAACATTCAAAACACTCAAATGCCGTTTATAGTGAAACTGGTAAAGCAAGTGAAGCAGCGCTGCGTTACCTCAAGTTTAATTCCTCTAATAACTGACCTGTGTGAGTAATTCAGCACTTGCGTGTAGTTTGGTAGAATTAAGTGTCCTTATTCCTTTATATCCGCGGGACTCGCGTTGCGTGCGGCGCTGGTATACGTCTAGCAATCGCACCCTGCTTCATATTACAGTCAAGTTTAAAAATATCGATGTATTCACTCATCCATAAAAGATCCGTCAGCTTGACGACAAGATCCATAATTCCACTTAATGCGGAATATACGTCATTAATATACGCCTTTGTTATTGTAAGAGATTAGCGACCCCTGGTGGCGAAAAAATCTTACATATTGTACCTTTAAAGGGATACTCTACCCAAAAATGAAAATTCTGTTATCATTTACTCACCCTCTAGTTGTTGCAAACCTGTATGAGTTTCTTTCGTCTGCTGAACACAAAAGGAAGATATTTTGAAGAACGATTGCTGATCTGTGGACTTAAAGGAATATATGCTTTCTTTACTGGATCTCTTAGCGCTGTGAATTAACAGTGTCACTTGATCAAGATCAGCTCGTGCTGCACTGACATTGGTCCAAACTGATAAAGCACAAATGAGTAGCGCAGTTTCATTCCGCTTTCATTCCGTTTGCTATCTGATGTTGGACGAATGCAAACAAAATTTTGGTCGCATTGGCTGGAAAAATTGTCAAACGAATCGCTCGGTTCCGAACCGAAAGCCTTGTACCGAACGGTTCAATACAAATACGTGCATCGTTACACCCTAGTATAGAATATACATATATAAAAAACAAAGGAAGTGTCCTCATAAACCACCTTTATGTTGTAATAACCATGTCATTATACACATTTAATTTGTGTCCTAATAAACCACATTTGCCAGATCTGTCTCTCTCTCTCTCTCTCTGTCTCTCTCTCTCTCTCTCTCTCTCTCTCACACACACACACACACACACACACACACACACACACACACACACACACACACACACACACACAAATACTCAGTTGAAGTACCCTTTGATTTTATGGATAGGAGCTTGGCACATCTTGTAAAGACAAAAAAAAAACACATATGTATATTATTTATTTATTTATTTTTGTGGAGGGGCAAGTGAAAATATCTAAAAGTAATAACCACTGGGGGTCGAGCCCTCCTGACACCATTTTGATTATTGATTTGTTCACAAATCATTGTGAATGTATGTAATGCAAGAGCAGACATTCATTTCACAGCTGCCGCGCTGGCAGCTCGTCCAGGTGAAGGATACCACATAGTATTTCATGTCAAAGTTAAGGAATTGCCTTCTATTTTCTAAATTAAAATGATGAGTACAACTCCTGGCATGACAAATTGTGTCAGCGCTGCTTAACATAAATTCAATTTTTTTTCCAGTTCCCTTTTCATGTGCTGCTTTAAAGCAAGGTTAATAATCATGTCCGTTGTTTTCATAAAGGTTAATGAAATTATGAATTGTTTTTCGGCGCATAAGATCGGGTAAATTAGCTGTTATTTTGTTTCCTTGATTGTATTGCCCAAACTTTGATTGCATTTCCAGCTATTTGCGATGTGAATAATTAATTTCGAGGACTGGATTTGACACTTCAAGTTATATCTCAAAAAGATTCTACAAACTCTTCATGGAAACATGATTCAGCAAACAATGAATGAATGCATTTAATGTAGAAATCACAATACAATATAGGCTAAATATGTGCCGATATGGCAGTTTAATGTAAGCTTTCACTTACAAGAAAAGCTGTATAAACAAAAAGTCATAGTGAAGGCATCACTGAGCATCACAATTACAAGATGCGTGAGTCATTATGTTATCAGTAAAGCCTGTCAGAGTATGTCAAAGCAATCTTGAGCAATCTGTATACAAAATGCATCAATACTTTATTAAATTTTCATTTTTAAAGTGTTTTTAAGTGTTGCTTTCTTTTTTTTTGATTCAGTTGTCCTTGGCCATTATGTAATCTATCATGCTGTGTTTTGCTTTAAAAAATGCATCTTCAGGTCCCTATCCTCCTCTCTCAATCCCATACACAGCTATATTTATCTTAAACTTTTAAAAATAAAGGCTCTAATAGGGGATTTTTGCAGTGATGCCTTAGAAGAACCATTTTGGGTTCACCAAAGAATCCAAGAACCAGTTTTAAGAATAAGCAGAAGGATTCATGAAACTCTTTCCCTGCCAACTGTCTGGGACTCGGCACGTTTGGGCAAGATCAATCATATCAAATTATATTCATAATCGGCCTTACAGTCGTTTGGTGTATCCCCGGCTTAAAGGCCATTGCTCACTGAGTCCAAAATTTGGACTCAATAAAGAACTTTTATTTTACCAAGCGACACGACATACCAAGCCGACGGTCAGCTGTCTGCCAACATCGGCCATCGGTGAGCATCTGTCGGGCTAGTTTTTGCGGCTCACAACGGTCGCGTTCGACGTAGACACAGTGTAAGATTATCCAAAGGAATCTAGCAGTAAGTTTAATGTTATCAGTGGCGACAGAGAACTTCATGAAGAAACTATTTTGTGAAAATAGTTTGTTGATAAATAAAACAAAAACTGCAGAATAGGGATGCTCCGATCAGGATTTTTGCAGCCGATACCGAGTACTGATTTCTTGTCATGGTGATCGGCCGATACCGATACCGATTCTGATACTTAATTGACTTAATATAAGACAAATAAACACAATGGAACAGTTTAATGCAGCTCATAAGGTTTATTTAAACATTGTCTAATACTGTGGAGGACAAAATAAACATTTAGTCTCCTAAAATGGAGAAGTCTGATGTAACTTAAACATCGTCCAATACAAGTCTGAGCAGGACAAAATTAAAAAAAAATCAAAAAAATCAAACATTTAAACTCCTAAAAGAACAAATTGAAGTGGTTTGATACAACTCATTAGGTTTAATTAAACATTGTTCAATGTTAAAGAGAATAAATTAAATAGAAACATTTAAACTCCAACATGGAGAAGTCTGATGTAACAAATAAGGTTTAATTAAACATTCTCCAATATAAGTATCATGTACGTCCTCACGCGTTGACGTCATCAAATCGCGATCGGTTTGTAAGATCGGCCAAGTTAGAGAGTACCGATTGAGTCATAAATACAATTGTTATGCTGTTATGCTGTCATAAATACAATACTGTTATGATCAGCCGAAACCGATCTCCGGCCGATCGATCGGAGCATCCCTACTGCAGAACTGTTACAACATGATTCGTTCTTGAAAAATTGAATGTTTTTTGTAAATGATTCAATGGCTCATTGATAAACAGAGAATTAGTGAATTAGTGGTTTGGAACAAATTGGTTGAACGAATGATTCAGGTGACTCTTAATCACTCACTTACAAAGTCTCTTATTGCCACCTATAGTGTAACTACGTAACTTCCAGAAAGAGTCACTAAAAAAATATTGACACCACTTATATTGACTGTCTGTCTAGAAACGGCCATACATAACTAACTGTTGTAAAAAAAGTTAATAAATAGCCTACATTGCTGAACAAGATAGACAGCAATAAATGGTGTTCAATATCGAAGCACTAGGTTGTATTTAAGAGGCTGCTTATTTTATTAAAGTGAAACATGAGTGAATGAGTCAAACTTCTATAATATAAATGCTTGCAAAAAAGTGATTAATTGCTACGTTGATTAGCTAAATAGATCCTACTAAATGTCAAAACAAATATGATTGAGAAGCAAGCATTTCAGAGGCTCATATTTTTAAAGAATACCTGAAACGACTCATGGGTAAAACTGCTTTGGTGGTCCGATAAGACGGATGATTTACACGTATATATAATGTGTCAGTTTTGTCATGTCTTTAACATTCAAAGGGTTTCAGACTGTCTTCCAACTCATGTTCATCAGATACAACAGACATGTTTGTTGTGAATAATTTATCAGATGATAGTTGCTCAGACTGTCTGACTGTCAATCCCTAACAGATTTAGACAGGGCTTTTTGATTTTCCTCTCATTTTAGCTGACATTAGAGTCTATTTTAAAGAGTGTACTCACCTGTTGCGAAACTTGGCAGGCTTGTAATCTACCGCAGCAATAAAAGTCTTTGAACAATAACAATACTCCTGTTTAAAATGACTGCCATATGTAAGATAATAAGCTAATTCCTGTGGTTTATTTGGCACCCTTTCAGCTATTGTGCATTATAAACACAAGATGGGCTTGACTCATGCTAGATAATGGGGCTTTGCTAACTCGGTAGTCTAAACCATGACCAGCAGTGACCTTTCAACAGCCCTATACATTTGTGTGTGGGAACCAAAACACTTTTGCTTTAAAAATCAACTCACACCAACACTTCTAGCATTCCAGCCTAGTAATGTTTAAAACTATTGATGAAAACTAAAAGTTTGATTAGACCTGTTGGCTCAAACCTAAAGTTATACACTTAAGTATTTCCGCGGGAGATTAGAGTATGTCTTTGCGTCACATCTGTACACATAAAGAAGGAGTCTCGGCTAGTTGGCCAAATTGAGTGTGAGGATACTGGAGATGAAGATTTATTGCCTTTTCTCACTTTCTCAATTTTTGACAACAGATTCACCCGCTGTAAAATGCAAAAGACTTGTTCGGACTTCAGAGCGGCTACAGGAAAAAAGAGACTGCAACCGGACCCTTGCGATAACAAGGATATATATCGGAAAGACATTACATGTTGTCACGCAATGCTTACGATGTTAACATTAACAATTTAAGAACAAAGTATAATTTGCACGTCTTTGTGTTACATGATAACTTATAAGCGATTGTTAGATTTAATCAGCGATTTACTGCAATGTCAGAACCAGAACAAAAGTGGATGTTTCTTACTAGTTCAGATGACATTTTTCAGTGAAAATGATTATGTTGGTCATACTTCGCAAAAAGAATAATCTGAGATTCTGAAAGCCAGTATCGCGGTGACTGACAGTCTCACACTCTCCTCAAATATTGTGTTCATCCACGCTGTGCCGTGTCGAGGGTGTTGAAGTACAACTCACGTAAAGTTGCTAATTCCGCGAATGACTGTAATTGCAGATTTCAAACAGAGATGGCGACAAAGAGGAAAAGCCACGGACTGCAGCTTTAAGCACTATTTCATGTGTTATGTTATTTTCATTCAGTATCCATTTTAAAAACTATTAGTTGACCAATCGGTTATCGGCCAATTTCAATAAAATTATATTAAATGCAAGTGCAGATTTTGTTTTTTAAAAAGGGTGCACATTCAGTACAATTAAGCACACAACTTTTCACATTACACATTATTTAGTTAGTTAGTTTACATTATTTCAGACACTAAATTGAGATTATGATCTATGACAGTCTATTGATGTTCTAAGTTTCTACTCTGCTTGTCTAATGTAAACAACCCCTTCAGTTATGCTAATTAACTGTGATTAGAGTGATTTTTCTAAAATGTTGTTAGGCACAATGCGAAGTAGAGCAATATAAGATTGTATGTAAAAAATACATTTTCCATTTACCTTATTTTTCTATTGCATTTATCCAAAGCAAATTTTATTTTTTAGTCTATGTATTCCCTGGGAATCATACTTATTACCTTGGCGATGCGAGTGCCATGGTCTACCAGTTGAGCTAAAGGAATATAATGAAAATTCCTGGTTGGATAGATGTTTTGGCAGAATAACTTAACTATGGCATAATTTTTCATTCTGGTTGGATAGACGACGAGATGTCGTCCAACATGGAGAAAATAGGGAACTGAATGGTGTGATAGGTTTCTTCATATAGCACACTCACCCACACAATTATTGATTACACCAAAGAAATCCCTCTTGCTCCCATGTCCACAATTTCATCTAGAATCGTCCGCTCGCCCGCAGAACATTATGTTGAATATTAACTTGAGCAAATATTTTCTGACCCTTCCGTGTTTTCTTTCTGATACTGAATTGGAGCAGCTTGCCTTCATGAAAGAGCCCATTTTGTTCAGTATTACTGATAAGTAGGTCAACTGAAATGTGTTTAGACACTAGCCACATGTGAAGAGCAGCATGGGAACCGGGTTTTTATTTCACAATAACACAGTTGTTATCAGTTGAAATTTCTCTGTAGGCCACAAGAGCAAAAGGATAGGGTTCAGGCAAGCAGAGGCAGGAAACACCTGTTGAAATGAGCCACATCTCCACTACACAGAGATTGGCATCGTAATATTCAAGAGCAAATTCACACAAAAAGCCACTTTAATCACTGGAATCGTAAAATTGCAGGACCACCTATTAGTCTGAGCTTTCTTGTTTGAAAAGAAAGACAGTGAATACTGGGCTCAATCTCCTGCCAAATGACTTCAACTAGTGTGGAATAATTTTTTTACACTCTCAGCGTTTTCTCTCACTGCCGGATCGTTGTCACCGTAGTCTTTACTTTTTAATATATGACCGCAGGACTCCATAGGCAATCTGTCATCTGAATCTGGTGAAATGATGAGGTCATTTACATTTCTTCACTCCTTCTATGCAAACATGATCCGTGCCCTGAATGTCATTATGAGTGGGAATGGATTTGCTTATGATTTGCACAGATGATGCCACCGTGTTATTGAAACTGAAACCGCTTAAGCTTTTCAGCTTAACAACTCGTGTCCATGATAATTGGAAGGAAAAATATTTTAAAACTATACTTTAAAACATGTCAAGTTCTTAGACATGTACTCTTTAAATTCATATTGGTTTCATGTGGTTTTGAAAAACTTATATACCATTTTCAAGAAGTTTCAAATGAAGTATTTTTTTTTTAACCAAAAATAAAATAAAAATCTCTACACCTTAAATTATACGTGAGTGTACATAATAAATTCAAAAAACATTCATTAATTCGTATATATCAATAAATATCATTAAGGTTTTTAGGAGTCTTAGCACAAGACATTTTAAAACCCGAACTGCAGTATAATAATAATAAAAGATTATGCCAAATTGTAGTGCTTGAGTTTTTATACATATTTGTGACTTTCCCACCTCCCATATGTATTTGTATGTAATATATTCTATATTATCTGCTGCATTTGTTTTGCCATACCCATGGGCTTCCTTTTACAACCCTGTAAACATATTGGATGAACATTTTTCCCATGTTGTCAGAATGCGTCTGCCATGGAATGGGCATCTCTCAGATGCATTGGAGATGTAGATCAAGTCGATTCCATTATGGTCTTTTTATGCTTCATTAGTTAAATTCGGGACTTGCACAAACAAATACTGATGTGCCTTTCCCATATGCTTTGTCTTCAACAGAACATTTTTATTTGATTTTACTTGGATTGTTCTCATTTAAAAAGATCAAGGCTGATAAACCTTGTTGTGCTTTCAGGCTAACTTCCTAAAATGAACCCCTCAGATGATGGCTGATGGGTTTATGGGTTAGCTTTTCCATGCAGTTGTTCTTCTTTCACACAAAGCTGACTATTTTCAGTAAAAAGCAGAGCCGTCTGTGCCTTGAGACGATCCGTTTGATTTAACATGCCTCTTCTTGTGTAATAGTTTTGAGAGGAAACACGTTTTTGCAAGCATGTGATCCATGACATTCCTTGACTTCTATGTGCTCGTATGGTGACTGATGTCGAGTGCTGTAGTAATGAAAACACGGATGTGAAAGAGCAGGTTGTGTTGGGGCAGTATGACAATGACCACGACAGGTCATGGAGGATGAGGAAGGTATGTGATTTGACTACTGGGATGGACCCCTGTGACATCATACTCCCAATTGCAGACTGTGTGGGTTTATGCTCACCTCTAATTATGCTGCTTTAAATTAAAGTTCTGCCAGTGCTGTGTTCTGAACCGAGTAAGCTGCCTACTGACAGGCAGCATCTAAATTGAGTCCATACAGGTGATTCGACTTGCAATTTTGTATAGGTGACAACAGAAATACTGTAGTAAGAATAAATAGTGTGGTTAATATGATTTAAAAAAAAATAAAAATAAATTAAATGTAGGGTAGGGAATTTTTGGAGCAGCTAGCAATATCAAGCTAACTTTGAAAGCATGAGATCCCACCCTCCCTTCAGACCGTCTCTGTAGCCACGTCTTCTTCAAAACACATGAACGCAACGCACACAGCAGAGTCTGCAAAGCATTACGACTCACGAAAGATGGCATTAAACTACCTCATGTCTCAAAACACATAACATTGCAATAATAATGAACATAAAAAACATAAACCTGTATCACCTGACTTCTGCAGATTCATTTTTGCGTTGATGGAACGGAAACTGTCAGAAAGCGCTCAGAGTAAAATGCCACGGATTTCTATATCTTCTAAAAAGTAGCTAGCTATGGTGTGAACTCACATTGTGCTTGTTGTTTTTATTCACGAGGAACTAGTGCTCGAGTAGGTTGCGCTGAAGTATGGAAATATATATGTTGACAGGTGGACGTCGTACCACCTTACCAATCTCAAACTTTTGAACTGTTATAGATGTCAAAATAGATGATCTGAAAATTATATTAATAGTATAGTACATTTTTAATGATATTAATGATATTATTATTATTAGTTATTTAATGATAACTACTATCCATCATTTTTAATATTGCAACATGCAATTATTGTAAATTGTTTTATCCATACCTGCTTTAACTATTAAACAGATTATAAGTATACTTATGATATTTCTCCCATCATCCACCATATTCAGATTTTAATTGAGTTTGTTGCAATGCATTTTGGGTTTTCTTTCCTGTGATGCTGCTTTACAATCTGATTGTATCTTAGTAGGATGATTATGATGCTTTTTGAAGTAGCCTTTCCATTGGGAGCACACCTGTGATGCCTGAAAATAACACTTCTGGTGGCAGCTCACTAGGTTTTGGAGCAGAGTGCATGATTTAACTCCTAGTACTTCTATGAGGTCATTATCATCATCTTTATGCTTCTACAACTCATCCTAATGGATCCGTGATTTGAAGCGATGCGCCAGTACGTGATTGTTGACCCGAAATGTCAGCGGATAGTGAGATGTCACTTGATGAACCATTTCTAATTCCAAGTTCCCACTATGTGTGCGCACTATTGGCAAGGCCATGATAATCAGGTTAATCACGCCCGTGGAAGATGTAATTGTTCTCATAATGTGAAGAAATAGCTAGTGGCTGCTCGCTCTCGTGTCTGCGTTGCTGCGTAATCCACTCCTCTATTATACCGGAGGCTGTCGGATCCACACCATTTAAATGTTAACATCCATGTCCCTTAAATATTACCATAAACATTGCTGCAGCCTAATTGATCCTCAGTAATTGTGGGCGCAACATTCGCTTGAATTATTGTGCTTTGCTGCTTATTAATGGCACATATAGATTGCAGACTGCTTACAGTTATCATCCCATGCTAAAATGCATATGAATGACAATGAGTGTGGCTGAATGAATGCACATGGTTGTTCGACAAAGCTATGATTGTTGTTCGGATGCAATTTGCATGTGCTTTTACCCCGGACAAATTGTGATTGGACGGATTACTGCACGTTTTATTGAAATCCGGCAAAGCCAATGTGTTTTGATTGTGTATGATGGATGATGAAAGGCCTATTAAGATGCATTATCAAACAAATGAGATGCAAATCTGCGCTCTCACTGGGCCATTTTTGACTCTTGACATAAAGACGCACTACTTTGCCTGTGCAAGCCAAGTTTATTTCACAATCATCAGCAAAATGAAAGCAGCGCCGACAGAACCTTGACAAAAAACTATGTATAATAGACACACATTCCTTAAAGCACTCGAGGGGCATTTTACTGCCAATCATGGACAAAAGAGCAATCTAGCTGACATTTGCATCATATAAACGTACAAAGTATTGCTTCAAGCATTTTGAATTAGTTTCTGCAGTTCACAGCCAAGAAATGAGCCTGTGTGCCGCCAATGATTGCATGTCAGTAAAATGAAATCCCTCTAAATGCCCTTACAGGCTGCAACAGAAATACAGTGCTGCTGCTAATATGCTTGCCACACATTTATATCAAGGTAAACTGTTTGCCGCCCATGCTCACGTAAAATTACATGCACAGTTAAGCCCAGATGATCATTTCTGGGCAAGTAATTAATTGTAATCTGTTGTCAGGCAGTGTAGGCTGTGTAGGACTCAGGTGTGAGTGCAAGAAACTGCAAGTGATAAGACCTTCACAGCCAACCTCACAAGTTGTCCGCTGTCGTTTAGATACAACTAACGTGTCTACTCTGCATGGAATGATGATTCAACCGGAAAAACTGCCATTTATGCAGCTTGATGTTGTTGTCAGGAGCAGTGAATCTTGGGTAGTGATATTGTGTTTGCAATTTGCATGCTCCTTTAGGTTCTCTGGCTTCAACAGACAGATGTGTGTGTGTGTTTGAGAGTCAAACCTCAGTTTCTAATCTTGGAAATGGTGGACTCGCATTTAGATTCTGAGAACCCTATGATTGCAGGTGCACAAAAGTTATCAAAATGTAAATATATCTAAATATTGTAATAATGTATCTTAATGCTAATATTATTAATTATACAACAGTTTGATTTGGCAGTGAAGGATACATCTGTGCTGCCTTCAAAAATCATTTAGAATATGGGATCTGACGAGACAGGATGTGACACGATTATTAGATTCGGATATGCCTTGTTGCCTTCACATCTGTATGCTGCCTGCGGAGGCAGTGTTTTTTAGCTTTCAGACGCAGCCAATGAACGTGTCATAGATTCATTTGTTCAAACAATTTGTTCAGAATTGCTTATTGATTCAAGATCAGAAGACTGAGTGAATCCTTGAACCTTTCATTTGAATGATTTAGTCTGGATTTCTTGTTGATTCAAGACTGAATCAATGAATGAATCATTGAATCCTTCACTTAAACGATTTGTGATTTCCTTCAGAACAAACACTTCTACTGTATGTTGCTTGGAAATGCAACTGTACGTCTGCTGTGGCTTTATTTGACAATATTCACATTGGTAGAACAGAAATTGATAAAGTAACTCAAACTGCTGATATTGCTGTTCTAAGTAAAAATGTATATCCATAAACTTTATCTTAAAGGGATACTCCACTTATTTTTTTTTTTGGAAATAGGCTCATTTTACAACTCCCCCAGAGTTAAACAGTCGAGTTTTACCATTTTCGAATCCATTCAGCCGATTTTCTGATTTTTAGATTAATATCAGTAACCAGACAGTTTCTGGTCTCATTGACTTCCATAGAAGGAAAAATATACTATGGAAGTCAATGAGACCAGAAACTGTCTGGTTACTGATATTCTTCTAAAAATCAGAAAATCATCTGAATGGATTCGAAAATGGTAAAAACCCAACTGTTTAACTCTGGGGGAGTTGTAAAATGAGCCTATTTCCAAAAAAAGTGGAGCATCCCTTTAAATTAATGTTTATGTGGGTGCATTTTGTTATTAGTGTTGAGCAAGCTATACATTATTTTCCTTGCTTTCCGTGACCCCTTTAGAACATACCGTGTCACTTCTAGTGAATATGAGAAGTTTGTATATCAAAGTCGTTTATTTGTTACTATGACATTCCATGTAAGTTGGAAACGTAATATGGAGAAGTATAAACAAAAGAAAAGAATGATATTTTGAACAATCAACCCAAATAAAATACATGGTAACTAGGGCTCTGATGGTATCAGTTTTTTACCACCTCGGTGGTAATGGACCAATTTGGGGGGCACAATGGTATAATTAAAAATAATTATAATAAATTAGGTTTAAACAGACATCTCACTGTAGTGTTTGTCACATGACAGCTGCAGCTTCTTTGCTGCGTGCGTGAGTAGAAAAAACACAGACGTCCATAGGGAGGCACTGGAAGCGTGCGTTGCACACACCAACATGAAATACGTCTCTTACAAATCTGCAACACTGTATTCATAAAAGTGAGATACTACTAAATTTAGGAATCGTGACGTTTTTAATTTCCGCGAATCGCGATACTTTTGAAGTATCGGTGCACCGTGGAACACTATTATGCCACGTTTCAAATGGCCACCCTCCAATATCACACCTCAGCAACTCGTACAGAATTCTCAGTTTCCCACTTGTAAACACAACTTTGCTTGGACATTCATCTGCCCGGATATCCCAATTACAATATTTCCGACTCCACTTGAAGAATACAAGAATTACAGTTGAGAACTACCACTTAAGAATAGAGAATAGAATAGAGCAAAAAAAGTTTTCCTGTGCTCCTTTCAGAATGAATAATAAGATAAGCGGCTGTGTCTAAATTAGTCTCTATTGTACATCAGAACCAAGATAATTTTCCATTGTGATTTAAGCACAGAAGACATCCTGGACAAAAGCCAGACCTTTCATTAATTCTTAAATTAGGAGCAGTACATCTTCTCCAGTGTGGTTTTGTGAGGTTTTCAGATGAGTAAAAGAGCAGTAGTGGGAACAATAGCCAGATTGTCTTTCTCTTCCTCAGTATGTTCAGTGAAACGGATATTCGCAGCTCAAGGGCCCAATGGAGGCCGCGTTAAATGGACCATCCTCTTTATTTGATTAGAGAGTCAAGTAATGTGTTCATTGTCTTTTAGCATGTTGGTAAATTGTTCTTTTCAGATGCATCCAGTGACCCCAGTCCAGTGTTTTTTTACTCTAGCACATTTCCACATATCCTAGATTAAATTAATCGCCTGATAAAAGACTAAGAATTGGCTGTTTGTTAGCTTTGTATCTCCCATCCACTTTTCTCCCGTGGATTCTGGTGAGGCTAGCAGCGTGATCTTGTCTGGTGAGAAGTGAGTGATGAAAAGGAGAAGACATGTAAAATGTGAGAGGTGACACATCTGATAACCTATAAATAGTGCATCTGAGAGCTCAAGCTAGCTGGCAAACACTGAGGTGAGAGCGTTTTGAAAGAAAGAGAGAAACAAACAAACAGAGGGATGGGGCTTCTCGCGTCGATGTCGTTCGGGACAGCCTGGTCACATTTGTCTCAATCAGCAGTCACTCTCCAGTAGACCAGTTGGTCTCATGAGAGACTGAACCACTAAGCAAACCCAACTCTTGTACAGTACAGTAAACGTGTTTGCGAAGGGGGAGGAGATGCTGCTTTTGCCCAGTGTGATGGTTTTATGGACCTCACCGTCCAGCTGTCACAAGATGGCCTTCCTACAAAATTATAGAGGCACATAATGTTATTGCCATTTAGACCATCATATTTTATCCAGTGGTGAGCCTGACATAATCCGAGAAACCGGGCTGTTGCAGTGTTGCAGTCTCTTTCTCAATGTAATCATAGCCAGGAGCTTGTGTAGTTGAGAAAAGGAGGATTATTATGGGTTCGCCTTGTGGTCTTGATAAGTAGGTGCTGTTTCAGTGGGGAGAAAAACATACGTGCCTATGTGGCAACAGCGAGCAACGGTCCTTTGTGAAGTTGAAGCATTGCAATTTAAAAAAATGATGGTAGGAAAGGAGTAAGTGTACAAAAGCAGAGGAAAGGCCCAAAGCGAGAGCCAGTTCCTGCACCATTGTCACCAATAGGAGATTGGCAGTGCTATTGAGCATCTCAGACACTTTTGATAGTGAAGAGCGCTTTTCCATTGGTCAGAAATACTCAATTGATGCAAATATCCACCCTAACTTTCATCTCTTTTGAAATAAGAGAAAAAAAAAGAGTTTGAACCCTTGACCGTTAGATGAATTCTGGTTATTCTGCCCAGGTGGGGAATAAAAGGAAAAGCGACACAAGTACACATAGTACAGGATCCTGACAGCACTGATTCTAAGAGGCTTACCATATTTTATCGCTGGTCTTTTAAATACTCCCTTAGCTCTCCTCTTGAAAAACGGCCCAAGCTTCAGTTTGACCGTCGGATACCACTCTGTACTGATACTGCAGGGCTCAACAATACGGATGGCCCACTGGCCTGGGTGAGAGAGTTTCCGGCCAGTTGATGCAACTGTCACTTGCTCTTGTGCTGTAGGTCAGTGCTGTGTTGATATTGAAAATCTTATTACAGGAATCTTTATGGCTTACAATAGGACTGTTGCCTGGTAATTTTGAGTGGCTCAATAGCGCAATATTTGGTATTATAAACATATATTTATTTGTTGCTTTATAAATAAGTGTTATGATGTGGTCAGCGTGCACAAAAATGAGAATATTTTCAGTAACCAATGTAACTGAAACTAAACAGCATCTCTGCACATTGAAAGGCTGTCACTCAGTGCGCAGTTACATTGTTTTGGCAATGGACTGTCTATGAGTGAGTCATTAAATCATTCATTCAATGAACACGTTCAAAAATGCTGATTCATTAAAAGATGGATGAAACAAGGTTGATTGACAATGTGTGACTTGCTACTTTTTTTTCCTTCATGGCTTCCTTGTGCTGTGAAATGCTAACCAGCTCTGACGCCATTCATGGTAAACACTTTAATAGGATGATACGACAAATATTTCGCTTTCCTTGGACACTGTAACCTTTTCACGAATATAGATAACTTGACTTGTCCTTAACCCTTGTGCATCGATTTTAAAAAGTTACACTTAGGTAAAAAGAGGACAAAAATGTCCATGTCAAAAAACTGTCATAAAAATGTGACGCTTTGGAGCACAGACTTAAGTTTGGTATCGTTTTAAAGAAGACCCTTTGCAGATTATTGCTGAAGTAAAAAAAAATAATAATAAGTAAATCCAAAAAAAAGTTATATAGGTATAAGTTTATGAAAATTATTTATAAAAAATATTTTATATAAAATATATATTTTATAAATCAGGTTGAACTCAAAACTGCAATAAAATCAAAGCCATAAATCTAAATAGGCTGTGTTCCAAATTTGAGAATGATATCTCAAAAAATGAGCTTTCTGTAACAGTTTGTTTGGGCGTAGTAACATATTTTCCCCATTGGGTCCCAGCAAAACCCCACTGGAGCTTAGACTGATTGGATTATTTTTTGCAGTTTTTCTCTCTTCGTATTACAAACACACACATGCGCACACACACACATATTTTTTTATAACACACATACTAACCACACTCTGACATCCATACCAACACCCCCACACAAATATTGTTGCATAATTTATCCAGTTGGCTCTATAGTATGCCGAACCAGAAAACAGGAATAAAGCGATATTTGTTTTATAGGCCAAACTTAAAAAAAATTACACCATCTGATAAAAAATAGTAAAAAATAAAATTTTGAAGCCTTGCCATTAGAATGAAAGCCTCTTAACAAAGATTGCATAATTTTATAGTTAACTGAACCGGGGATTAAAAATGGCAGTTTTAATGGGTTTCAATGGGGACATTTTTGTCCAAAAGGTGCTGAGAGGGAGTATTTTATGTACCTAATGCAAAAAATATTTTTTTTAAGAAAATGACGCTGAAATAGTAAAATTCCAATAAAAATACACACCTGAGCCAAGTTTTTTGCAGTTAGCTTTAACACAGGCAAAGTGATCAAGAAAACAAAACTGAAAAGGACAAAAATGTCCATAAGGATGCACAAGGGTTAAAGACAGACGCAGGTAATCGCACACGCTCAGTCGATCTCTCATTCACTGTCTATTTAGGCTTAAGTGGAAATCCCCGAAGCCTCTGTACAAATCACCATGATAAACTTGTCTTGTCATCTATTCTTTTCATCATTCTTAACTTATTTAACATTCAATACACATGGGACAAAATTCAAAACATATAGCCTTATGAAAAAAGAAAAGACGCGAATATCGCTGTTGTAGCGGTTACTTGCATTCCTCTGCGGTTGGCCTGTCAGTAGCGCCGTACTACATTATTGCGATTATTGCGACAGCTAGCTCACACATGTGGTTTTCTGTTATGTTTTCTATATTATATTGTTGAAAATTTTGCAGAAATTACAACAAAGATTTGTTATCACAACATTTTTCTCTTGTCAAATCAACTTAAATAATTTATTCAGTTGAGATAACTTATTATTTTGAGTTTCTGATGATTAAATTAATTTCCTTCGTTGTATTAACTCACTTTTTCCAGTTCAATCAACTTAAAATTTTAAGACAACCAGGTTATTTATTTTTTTAAGTTAAACCAACAACACTTTTTTTACAGTGATATGGGTAACAAATTTAAAGGGTTAGTTCACCCAAAAATGAAAATTCTGTCAGTATTTACTCACCCTCATGTTGTTCCAACCCCTGTAAGATCTTCGTTCATCTTCAGAACACAAATTAAGATATTTAAGATATTTAGATCGCTCCTGCATACTAGTCCATAGGCTTCTTGAGGGAATGACACTTGCTGGCATTGTAAAGTCATCAAAGACATCGTTAAAATAGTCCAATTGACTTCAGTGGCTCAATTTTAACCCAAATGACGAGAATACTTTTTATGCGCAAAAACAAACAAAAAGTAACGACTTTATTTCAACTATTCACTTCTTTCTCTATGGGCCTCTAGTCAGTTAACATGGTGTGATTGCGTAGAGCTACGTCACACGTAGGCTCACTATTGGCCGACGCTGGTCATGTGTGTGATGCGTGTGACGTACAACAACAGAAGCTTACGCTATTAAACTAGTAACCTGACTCGAGGCAGAAGGAGAAATAAACGAATAGTTGAAATAAAGTCTTATTTTTGTTGTTTTTGCGCACAAAAAGTGTTCTCGTCGTTTGATAAACTTAAGATTGAGCCCCTGTAGTCACTTGGGCTATTTTATGATAATCTTAAATTTCAATGTTTTTATTTATGTGTACATGTATACAAACACAAAATAGTACAAAATATGTAATGATATTTTTGTGGTGAGCCCCTTGACAATGTTGGCAGGGCAAGTAAAAAAAACAAAAAAAAAACAGAGCTATTGCACAAAACAAAAAAAAGTCCTTATTGTGTAGAATTGCACCCAACAGAACAATATCACATGTGTTAAAATTGTTTTATGTGATCTTCAGTTGCTCTTTCCCAAAAGCCATAATGAAAAGGTCATTCAAGTCCCACGTGAACTCTGCGGGCAACGTTATACAGTCAGCTGAGAGTTGGAAAGCTACAAGAAAAGGCCAAAATCAACAGAAATGTTTGTTTTGGGTATTGTCATTTCTTTTGAAATAGTAGGCCGCCTTGAGCCGTTTACAGATACTTCTACCCTTTACAGAGAAATGATAGACATTAGCGATGTGTCCCAGATGCCAACTACATGTGTATATATAAGGCCCTTGCATTTCAAAACCAATAAAAAATAAATATGCATTTGGAAAGCTGTATTCCCCAACATGTGTTGGGTGTAATTTAACGTTTAATTAGGTTAAACCACTATTTGTAATTACTAAAGTCTGATCTAGATCTGAGACATCTGAGGCAAGACTCCCCAGATTACTCAAAGTCTGTGCAAGGTTTTTTCCCACTGGCAGAAACGAATTACTTGAAAGACTTTGAGTTCACCGTTGTAATCGCAATGTTAAATGTTCCCTGTGATTAAATCAAATGCCTGTGAAGCTCCGATACTTCATAGACCCACAGTAGAGTGCATGGCCTGCAGTCAGACTACAACTCTTGGGAACGCACTGCAGTGACATTACTTGTTTGTCCCGAAGGCACCTGGTCTAAAAGTAGAAACTAATTGACAGGGATGTCTGCAACCTTGCCTTTGGCTGGCTCAAGTGCACTATGTGGACGCCTGCAACCATTCTGAATGAGGTAATTAATCTACTGCTATTAAAGCTTGTTTTTACACTCCCCTTGTCTTACAATTTTTATAAAGGGTGAAAAAGTATTGAGGCCTTCCATGGACGTTTCTCACATGTTTTTACACCTCTACATTGCCGCTAGCTAGGGAATTGGGTCATCTGTAAAATCTTAATGAGTTCAGAATGGAATATTCAGCTTTGATTATTATAGATTAATCCTTCAGTCCATCAATTATAAGTGAGTGATTTACCAGTTGAAACTATGTAATGGTGGACATTTTCTGTTGCAGTGTTTCGAAATTCCACTACATGATAGGGAATGTCTGTCACTTTACGTTCAGAGAAAAAATGAGCTAGAGCTTGTGGTTCGTGGTGTGGAACTGACCCTCCGTTAAGGCCCGCTCCTCTTAGTTGCTGTTGCTAATGCAGTTAAACTTTCTTTTCTGAGCCTGTGCCACTGTCAGATGAGAGAAACTTTTTGATAGATCTACCACTAAAATTCCATCATTTTTTTCAGTAGTTTTTTAAAATCATTTTTGTAGTTTAAAATTAAACTTACTAGAAAAACCTGTTTCTACCTGCATTTTCTGCAAAACTCCAAAACCATTCCTATACGTATAATTAACTTAAGTTTCTTGCTAAAATTAGCTCTAATGGCAGCAAAACAACAACAACTTTTATTCCTTTTCATACAAATTATGATTGGAGAGCAGATTAACTATTAAAAAAGATTTATTCCTTGCACAATGTTATGTTGTGACCTCAAAACACATTGGGCCCTATCATACATCTGGCGCAATGCAGCGCAATGTGCGACACAAGTGTTTTTTTGATAGTTTCAGCCTGACGCAGTTATCATTTTCACACCCTGCACCAAGTTGTTTAAATAGAAAATACATTTGTGCCCATTTGTGCGCCCATGGGTGTGCTAGTCTGAAAAAACGACGTTGGTTCAGGCGCATTGTTGCTATTTTGAGGCAACTGAAATAGACTGCGCTATTGACCAACAAAAACCTGATCGCGTCAATGACGGCATATATATATATATATATATATATATTTTTTTTTTTTTTTTTTGTTAGGTAAAAAGTGCGTTAGTAATGTACGCATATACTGTAGGCGAGTCCACAACATGCATACACTCTGCTTATTACACACACAAGGACGTGCAGCAGCATACAAACATGCCAAATATTAAAAATAAAAGGATTACAATGTAAAAGATTAATATTGTGTACATAAAGATATGGTGTTATACGGCTTGTCTCTTTGATGTGGTCTGCTTGCACTCTTTAACCTTGCGCACGAGCAGATCTGTTTGCGCTCTAGAGACGTGTTCTGCCTTTCCACTATGTAAATAGCGAATCTGCCATGGTGCAAGTGCAACTGGCTTTTAAAGGGAATGGGCAATTAGAATGTTAATAAAGGGCCCATACATTTCAATGTTTGCATCACGTAACCAGCTCCATATTATGCCTTTTCTGATGTAGTAAACTCTGGAGCTCACCTGGTGAATTGCGTCTCTTAAGATGTGAAGCAATTGGGCACGAGTCCTGTGAAACACAAATCACAATAAATGACCTCAAAGACTTGTTGCATCAACAAATGGTAAATGGACTGCATTTATATAGCGCTTTCATAGACCCAATGGCCACCAAAGCGCTTTACAATTTGCCTCACATTCACCCATTCACACACCGACGGCGACGGCAGCCATGCAAGGCGCCATCCAGCTCGTCGGGAGCAGCTGGGGTTAGGTGTCTTGCTCATGGACACCTCGACACTTGGTCAGGTGGAACCAAGGATTGAACCACCAACCTTTCGGTTTGTAGACAACCCACATGAACCACTGAGCCACTGCCGCCCCAAACAAATGTGTTTTTTTTATCTTTTTTGCTTTTTTTTAGCATTGTCGGTTCAGAGTAGGGTTTAGTATATTATAGGGTTTAGGGTTTAGCAATCGTGTTATTTTTTAACTTTTTAACCCTTAAACCGTATGTGGGCAAAATAGTTTTGATTTATTTTTAAAAAATACTTCCCTTGATCTAAGCGGTTCAAGACTTGGCTACTTTTCCTAAGTTTGCCTCCTGAACACACACATTTTTTGACTCAATTCTACAATGTTAAGTGGGTGAAAAAAAACTCCTTAATCTTGTATTTGGGTCAAAAATGGGCACCCATAGAAATGAACGGGAAAAACTGTAATTTGGAGCATTCTAAAATAAGCCAAAATAAGACGCCAGGTGACAGCAAAGTCACTTCATCTTTAGGTTTTAGCTCTAAGAACTTATTGGAATGATATTTTAATGTAGTTAAAATAAATAAATAAATAAAACATAAAAATAAGCATAATTTACTTAAAAATATGGTACTTTTAGTACCATGGAAATAAATTAAAAAAAATAAATAATAAAAAAAACACCATAAATGGACAAAACTTTATCGAAGACAGTGATATAACATTTATAATAAATAAAAATTAGGATCAAACCTGAGTCCTCTGTGCCCACATTTGTCCACATTTACACGATTAAGGGCTATAAAGTGAATACGGTTTGAGGGCTACTGCCAGCATTAACTTTTTAGTGCCAACAACCAACATAAGAAAATGTTCACATATGGTAATGTTCACAATCATTTCGAAACATGCTTTTAGCACCGACGTTTCACTTCAAAAGTTGAGAAATGCAATATAATTTTTTCCAAAGAGCCTGCCTGGGTTATGAAAATGTTTATTCCATGTAGCATGATACCACAATATTAGCAGACTATTTAGTGTGATATAATTCTTCTATTCTTTATAATTCTTTATGTATGGTGCACAAATGTTGCTCCAAGTCGCATATTGAATCTTCTGCTCTTGATGAATAGGTATACCATGACCTGCCAGTGACTAGATCATTTTCCCTAATTATTTTTTCAATTTTCTATTTATCATTCAAACGAGATAAATCCAAACTCGCTGAGCAATGAATTCACAGCATGGCAGCTGATATCATGGCTTCAGGAGAAATGAAAAGGAAATAGGTCGAGGACACAGATACAGTCATATTGTCTGGGAGGAGGCACTGTAGATTGCAAACATCTCGCCGAAAGAGCCCGCAGGCAGGAAGAGAAATGTAAGGTATTGAAAATAATTCATTGTTTATGCTGCTATCATTGCCGCATGTTGTGAACATAACACATTTGTATTGGGGAAGGTTTTTTGCTGGTCAGCAGCAACGGTAGGGAGTCTTCATGGAAGTCTTCTCACATTGAGTTTACGGCCTTTTGCAGTCGTGTGTAGCAACAAACTCTGTTGTGTAACAGTAGGATTGTTTGAGATGCTGACAACACCTCGCCTTGAATGTACTCCACAGTAGGCGGTTGCAGTCGGCCAGGAGTCAAATACAAGCTGTCAACCCAAACAGATTTTCACTTCTTTTAGTGAAATAGAAATCTGTCCAAGCAGAAGCATTTGCTTGTTCTTTGTTGAAGGATCAATCTAAAATACTCGTAGATGATGAATATGATGAACAAGCAGTACAATGTGCCTGCTGTTTTATAGATGTTTTCTCCATCCATTTATACAAATAAAAAAACATGATTTCAGAGCTATAATTAAAGGTTTTGTTTGTTGCACCTACTGACACCTAGTGGTGTGGAGGTTTGAGTTATCATGCAAATTGTTCAGTTGCCAATGGATGCATTTCTGATGTATTTATCATACTGTACATCTTCTTTAGTTTGAATTTAGAGTATTTTTTGGCATCTTGTGTTAAATTACGCTGACATTTTTAAAAGAAATGGTCTAGACTGCTGAAATGGTGCTGCTACATCTTTATACATCTCTTCTGACTTGGCATAATCCATCTTTTATCCTCGTTTGGAAAGTCATGAAAATGCAATAGATTTTTCTTGCCCTGTTCAAGGCAAATTAAAACCAAGGCCTTCTATGGCCTCCCATGTAATTGTATAGAAGTTTACATCTGCATTCCGAAAAGGATCCATGGCATTAGAATTGCGCCATTCAAAGTCAGCCTTGATGAATTAATTTTGCTAGAAAATGTCAGATTAATATGGTTGTCACAGAGATAAAGGGGTAATTAAATGGTCATGTGATCTATATATAGGAATGGTCATGTTAATATATAGGAAATTAAACATAATAATTATAAATTTCTTTGTGTACAAAACTAGTGCACCAGTCATATATTCTACAGAGGTCATACTCTTTGAATGTGGGGAGTGTTCACAATGTTTCCCCTGTTCATTCTCTTCTTGGCACATTCATCCATCCATCCATCCATCCATCCTGAATCAGATGTCAGCCAAAGGTTCTCTAGAGCATTGAGCATCCTGATGAGGAGGCTGCTGCAGATTTTTGCTTTTCCAGACATGGCTTTGTGCTCACTGTTCACTTGAACGGTGTGCTGGCTCCTCATTACTTGTGTCTGCTACACATCCATTCATTGCCACCAAAGGTGGCAACACTGGGCTTGTTTTGTTGATCCCTCATTATAATGTGCAGATACTGAGATGCAAAACTTATTAGAATGCGCCTATGCATAACTGCGATTACCCACCACAAAAAATTACATGCACTCTCTGCGGTACCTCTGACCTTACTGATGTCTTTTTTCTTTGTTTCCAAATACATGCCCTCTCAAAATCTGCAATTCAATAAATATCATTTGTGCTTGATGCCACCAATTAAAATGAATGATAGTGAGGCACTTTATAATAGCTTTGAGTGCAGCACCAATTATGTTCTGACATGTCTTTGATTTAGAGAAGAAAGACGCCCAGTGGACTGAATGCAGATGCTGAACAGCTGTGATAGTCTATTAAAATAAAGTATTTTTTTCTTTGAATTTTGATTCCATCCAAGCATAGTTTATAAAGCCTGTCTGTGGTTTCTTTATTTTAAATATCAGTCTTAATTTTAAGTATTTTAGGATTTTATTTTTATGTACACCTGTGTGATTTTTCAAAGTTAATGTTGATATTTGCAGTATACAATGTATGTATTTAAAATTAGAAATTAGAACAAAATTAAATTAAACAGTTTTAAACTGTTGATTTACAATCTACACTCAGTTCACATTCAAATAGCAGGAATGCTCCTATATCAAAATTTTGGCTGATACAGATAAACGATAATTCTTTGAAAGCCAATAACCGATATATCGGTTATAATATATAAATCCCCAAGATGTAATTTTAAAATTAATTCTACAGACCTATGGCCAACATTCTTATATATATATATATATATATATATATATATATATATATATATATATATATATAGTATGTATATACAGTATATATATATATATATATATATATATATATATATATATATATAAATATATATATAAATTTCAAATACATAAAATATTGCCTAAAAAATCATTTGACATTATTACTTGCATATAAGGAATCAAAATGCATGTGCCATGTGTAATAGCCTCCCCACAGACAATAATAAAATGATTTTAATTAGACCATATTCTTGATGAAAATAATATGAAAACAATACAAGTGCCAGTTATTATTAATAAAGCAAAGCATCAATATGTTTGAAAAAGAAACATCTAAAATTAATATCACTGTTTAACTGTGATATTAATTGTAGATGTTTCATACCAGCGTTGATGTTTGCGCTACGCGCGTTGAAGAGCTGAATAAACAACGGGAACCTGAAGCACTTTGTTTGTGGGTTAATTAACTCAACAAAACCTGTGTGAGATTAATCAGATATTAATACAACATAAACATAATATTATAATCTGTTCAAATTGAGGCAAATGCACAAGTGAACTTGAACTAAGTTACGTGCTAGTCAGAATGTGCAACTCAGGTTGTGGATGCACTTCTATAACAAACAGCAGCTAAACCCAAGGAATTCACTATGTTTTATTAAAATTGTAGCTTTATAATGTCATGAATATGATAGTCATAGTTATTAATGTTTTGCATTGCTGTTTGAGCTGCATGCGCTGAAACTAAACTACTAAACTTTAATTAACTTTACTACGGCGTTAATTAACTTAACCAAACACATCCTATATGAGATAAATCTGATACACACAAAGTAAACATAATATTACAACTTACAATTTCACAAAACAAAAGTCTTCTAATAAACAAGTGAACTTGACTGTGCTGTCGTGAAGGTGTAACTCCGTCATGGATGCGTTTATCCCTTAACAACACGCTAAAACACAAGCCCACAAAGAATTCACAACTTTCTTTTACAGTAGTGCCCTCATTATAATTTGATGTGTGTTATATGACAGACTTGCACTGCACATGTTGCACTTAACTGTATTTTCCATTTCGAAGTGATTCCAATTATATTTCATGCAGTTCAAAACCATCATGCCGAGCAGTGTGCATCTGAAGTGTCTCAGCTGAAAGAAATAATCTTTTATCGATTTTCTTATTAGGGCGATAACGATAACTTTAAAAGAAACCTATATCTGCCGATAACGATATGGTGGCCGATATATAGTGCATCACTATCAAACAGCTATTTGCATTATTTTGTTAAAAAAGTGTGTACTACCAGGGCTCCAGACTAATTTTTTTTACTAGGAGCGCTGTTGCCCCTGACTGAAAATTTTAGGAGCGCAAGCAGAAAATTTAGGGGCACACCCACGCTATCTCACGACCAATTCGTACGAATTCGACGAATGATTAAAAAGTGTCTAATTTGTATTAATTCGTATGACCTCACTTGTACGAATTCATACGATTTGTCTAAACCCACGTCATGGTTAGGTTTAGGGGCGGGGTAAGGGGTAGGCCATTCGTACGAATTCATACGAATTGGCCAATTCGTAAAATATGTACGATTTACCAAAATCGTACTAATTTGTACGAGTGAGGTCGTATGAATTGTTACGAATTAGCCACTTTTTAATCATTCGTCGAATAAGTACGACGGTCGTGAGATCGGGTTGGGCACACCTAAATTAGCTTGCAATGCAATTATTCAAATTTCCCCCAAAATAACTGTAATACTGACAAATTCAATGACAAAAATCACTACGCTTAATTTAGGGTGTAGATGAAATTAATTTTAGTTATTATCATTCATGTCTTAATATTAATTAAAAGAAACATGTAAAGTAGTGAAAACATGCATATTAAGGATGAAAATAGCCATTGAACATCCTACTGTTTACAATGGTAATATTATTATTATTTTTAAATAAGTGTTTAAATAAGAGTTTTCCAACCTCTTAAAATTTTTCGTTTTAGGACAATCTTTGAAGGATGAACAAAAAATATGTTGGTCATCACATAAAAAAATACAAAAATAAAACAATTATATATGATATTATAGTTTTGAAGTGCTGGAAAAAGATGTGTAGTAGGCTACTTGTAAGCGTTTGACTATTTCTGTCACATTATCATATTTATGGTTAGAGTTAAATGACTACATTAGCCTAAATCCACTGTGAATGTTGCTGATTTGTGGACCGAAAGCTTTCTATAAGTTTTTCTCCTGGTTTGCACGTCAGCGCTGTTTGGTCTGATCTCTATGGTTTATAACAGAACTCTGCGCCGAATCGCAATGTTTCTCACTGGATCTCGTAGCGATGATGTTAACGATTAATTCTGAGGCGAATTCAATGGATTTCTTCACAGGATCTCCTAGTAACAGTGTCGCGTGATCCTCGAGATCGGCACGCGACTGGCAAATTCGGGGCTTTATTTTACTGTCAGTGGTTTGAAATTTTACTGGTCACACATGTGCGACTTAATGTAAAATTCATTTGGTCACAGTCTGGAGCCCTGACTACACTGGTGATGGTCCTACGGTATCTCACGACCAATTCGTACGAATTCGTACGAGTGATTAAAAAGTGGCTAATTTGTACTAATTCATACGACCTCACTTGTACGAATTCGTACAATTTGTCCAAACCCACGTGATGGGTAGGTTTAGGGGTGGGGTCGGGTAGGTCATTCGTACTAACTCATACGAATTGGCCAATTTGTAAAATATGTACGATTTAGCAAAAATCGTACTAATTCGTACGAGTGAGGTCGTACGAATTGTTACGAATTAGCCACCTTGTAAAATTCATACGAATTCTCGTGAGATCGGGTTGGATGGTCAAGTAAATGCAACAATTGGAATATATTACAAGATCATAAAACGGTGCCTTGATGCCACTATTTAAAGAAGGTTGCAAAGCAATTTGCTGAGTACCGTATCATGCTATGATGTCAGATGGGCATTTATGACATCAGACCTACAAAATTAAAGTCTCCAGCATATTGTTCATATTTAGCTGTGAGGAGAGAGTTCAATCACACGGTTCATTACTCTTGTTGCTTGTGGTGTGTATATTATCTCTAATGATGCCAATCTGCATCAGGCTTGTTTGAAAAGCAAAGATCTTCTGGATACTAGCCAAATGATTTTATAATTAGATAAATGAATTGGGTTAAATCAGGAAATAAGAGTCAGGACAAGCAGATAATGGTCTAGTGAGACTACAGGTTCAGACATGTTAAGGACCATCTTAAGTGCCATTGCCTACATCGGCGCTGTGAAGACATTTCTTCCCTCATAATTACTCTGTGAAGTCACTCACTCATTTGCACTCAGTCACGCACCTCTGATCGATGTGCTTTTCGCATCGAAGGGAAGCGCCTTTTTCTTGTTGATAACTCCAAGATGTGACCTATGGTCTCCAACTTAAGAATAACAACTTATTATTGTAAGCGTTCTTTTCTTAACGCACTTCGGCTGATGTAAAAGCATTTTTGGAAACCTCAGCATGAGCTGAAATCTGAAGCTGTGGAAAGGTGCTGACCTTTTTGGTTTCTGTGGTACTTGTGTTTGTGCTTTCATATAATCTCCAGGATCAAGGTCTCAGTTTAAGTAGGCTGTTTTCCTTTTTAGCTTTTTAATACTGTAATGATTGATAGTTTACATGCCACTTATGCTTTAATTTACATTTAGTGTAATCTCTCAGCCATTAAAGCTATCAATTTAAGTGTTTTCTTTTTTCATCTAGGCCTTTTTGACTCTTTAATGAACGAATGAAGAGCAAGAACAGATAATGATGGCGATAACTACAAAATATGCGCTACAGTTGCACTCTTCCTCCATCACTTAAAGTTTATTAGGATTCAAAGCAGAGTGTTTTGGGAGTGTAGGCATTTACATGGATGAGCATTCGATGGCCTCTGATTTCTCCGGTTACGGCTTCGAGTTGAGCTCTAAGATCCCATGTCACCATGCACCGTTCATCCATTTACAACATGTGCTTTTGGTTATCCAGTACAAAAAAGCCCATTTGTTTCAGGTTGCTGGCTAATTGTACATTTTGTAGCTCTACTTATCTGTCCTGCTTCAGTTCCAACATTACAGATCTGGCAGCCACGTTTAATCAATAAGAGACAATGGAGTTTACATCATTTCTTATTGATGGGAAATTTGGGAGAAGATAGTGGCTGAATTGCAGTGTTTCTTTCTTGTAGCAACAAAGTAGCCTGTCCGCTTGTCATTTATGCAGGCCTTGTATTTTTGGAGCAATGCAGCAACTAAACAGCTCAAAAGCTGCTGTTTCCACCGAAATTACCCAGAACAGTTTGTACCAGTAACTTTTTGCTGTCTACTTTTCCATCACGGTCACTTGATTAATCACAAGTTAACTATGAAATGAATGTGGTTAATCGCGATTAAATATTTTCATCGACAGCACAAATATATATATATATATACATACTAGTACACATTGGGATTGTAAGGATTAATCAACATTCCATAAACTTATTGATTGCAGTTCATCGCAAGAAATGGGCGGAGATTAAACTGACTAAATAATTGGAGAAGTCCATACATCACATCATCTGAGAGAAGGGCTCAGATGATGACGAGGCACAATGTCTCGTTTTCGCATCGATATGACGATGTGCACATCCGCGATAGTCACATTGCCAGTTTGGAACACATGTGATTCGGGGATTAATTGCATGGTTTGACCCATCAAAGCTTTATATTATAAGATAAATTGTATTAACTAATTATATTAATTATATTTAATCTATACTGTGAAGGCTATGCCTTGTTATTTTACATATAATTATTCAATGTCTGTACCTTAATAGTTAGATTTACCTGAAAAACAAAGCACTGCTTATTTCATTTGTATCTTTGTTCAGTTGTATTTATCTTTGCTTGTAATTTGTTTATTATTTTGATAATAAATAATAAATGCACTCTCTTAGATGCACTCATTAAAGATATTGTACAAAACTGCCTAAGAAAAACTATAAAACACATCCGTCTATTTTATATATTGGCGTTTATAAGGTTAAATGGTCATTTTAGTATTAGTCTTGGGCTATCTTTCTGTTCGCCTGCACATCTAGAGTATGTAAATATTTATCTGCTGTCAGTTAAAAATATGACCCAGAATTTCTGCCTTATGCCAGAGAGCCTCACCAGCTCCTTGTGCCAATCAGCAAAGCAAATGACAGTAAAAACGTCATATTGTTCCTTTGTCAACATTCTGCTTGTCACAGGCAGCTCAGTATATAAGGCTCTTCAGCCCTCACTTTTTCTAGCCATTTTTCCTCATTGAAGGTGTTTTTCCTGGAAAATGCGCACTGCTTTTCCGCCCCCTCTAAGCCAGTTGCTCAGGCATATAGCGCATGAATCAACAGATGCCTGACAGTGAACCAATCAATCTATGAAGATGTGGCTTTCTATTTACAGAGTCTTCTTCAAAGATCAATGCTTTTCTCCTCGCATCCCATTTAAAAAGGCATAAACAATAATCTGAAAAAACAAAAACAAAAAACGTATCTGTAAATAACATTGAGACTTGGGTCTGGCAACCACATTCATTTTCTCGTATTTGAGGCGTGGTTTATGAATGCCCAGAGCCGTTTATTCGGTACTAAGAATGTCTATCAAATGCGCCTGTACGTAGCTCATAGCGGATCGTTTCAATTATACCAGATGATGCATGTAGAGCGACAGAAAATAGACGAGGAAGAAGATTATGGGTCAGAGATTTATGTGTACACGATGGCGTGTATCTGAACCCTGTTTCATACCGAATGCGTATTTTTTCCAGTGTGTAAGTTAATCAATTAGTGATTGAACAAACTGCTTCGGTGTGTCGCATAGACGTCATCATCATCATCTTGCTGCTCCCTCCGACCCAGTCCGGGCTCCTCGACAGGCAGCCGCCTCCTGTTCCTCCATCAGCCCCAGCTGCTCTTCACTATACTGCGGCTCCTAAAGACAGCCACGAACATCGGATCCGACCAGCAGAATTTCAACATCCTCTTCTTCCATATCATCTTTAGATTCTTCCGTCATTGTCATAACTTCCTATCTCCACAGCGCTTGTTAGCTTAGCTTCCAAACAAGATGGCTGATATTGATTCAGTATCTGCAAGTGAAGTCCCACCCACTGATCTGTAATAGGCTTGTAGGGTGAGTGGGTCCCACATCCTTGAATAATAATGAGCTAATGTTTGTAGTCTCTACACTTTTTAATGAAATGTGACTTCCTGCTTATTACAACGCAAAATGACGATTTTTACGTCATAATAAGCAGGAAGTAAAACACTTAAATCCTTATTTCTCCCATCTCAGGGGAAAATAAGGGAATAAAGGCCCGTTCACACTAAGCACAATAACTATAAAGGTAACGATAAAGATAACTATACATGCGTCCACACCAACAACCGATAATGATCTTTTTATTCTAAGCACACGTGCAGCGAAAATGGATGACTGCTGCTGCTTTACTTTTGTAATGATTCACGATGCACAGAGGAATCCATTTGCAGCTTTTATTAAACAAGGTCGTACAGGCAGGGTCAAAACGAGGCAGACAGGGCAATGCAGATCAGACAACAGGATAAACAGGAGACAGGCAGAGATCAGGGCAGGCAGCAATAATCGTAGTCAATAAACAGTCCAAGTTCAGGCCAGGCAGATATCAGTCGAAGGAGAATCAAACAGTCCAAAGTCCAAAACCAGAAAACCAGAATCAGGATACAAACGCTCAGAAATGATCACCGGGGCAAATCAAGACTTCGCACTGGTGTGGTGTGTGGACGTGGCTTTTATGTGTGTGTGTTAATGGCGTGCAGGTGTGTGACGCAATCAGTCCCAGGTAAGCGGCATGATGGGAATTTGAGTTTGTAGCCAATGATCAGTACTCTGGTGAAGGCTCCCTCTGGTGGCGGAGAGGAGACAGAGCGGGAGCCTCCACTGTAACAGAGCCCCCCCCCTGCGAGCGGCTCCTGACGCGAGGAGGCGGTTGTCGTCGGGGTCTCCCACGGGGTCGAGGGGCCGGTTTCTCCGGGTATGTCCTATGGAACTCTTCAGTGAGAGTGGGGTCTAGGATATCCCTTGAATTGACCCAGGACTGTTCCTCCGGACCGTACCCCTCCCAATCGACCAGATATTGGAGCATGTTACCCCGACGTCTGGAATCCAGCAACTTGTGCACTCTGTAGGCCTCCTCGCCGTCAACCAGAAAGGCAGGAGGGCCCTGAGAGGCGGCCCCCTCCTCCGTCTCTCCCCTCGGACCACCAGCGGGTTTTAACAGGGAAACATGAAAAGTGGGAGAGATACGATAGTTAGCGGGCAGGTCTAAACGAAATGAAACAGGTGATATTTGTCTTATAATTTGGAACGGACCAACATACCTGGGACTGAGTTTGCGACATGGAAGTTTGAGGCGTAAGTCTCTGGTTGATAGCCATACCCATTGACCACTCTGGTATTCTGGAGCTGGGCGACGACGACGGTTGGCCTGGTGTTCCTGACGCCTGACAGCATGCCTCAGATGAGTGTGTGCTTGGTCCCAAACCTCTTCACTTTTGTGTAGCCATTCTGTGACTGATGGGAGTTCAGTGGGTTCACCGGACCATGGGAAGAGAGGAGGCTGAAAACCCAGTATACATTTGAAGGGAGTGATACCAGTAGCAGGTTTGACCAACGAATTCTGAGCATACTCAGCCCAGAATAAATATCTGCTCCAATCCTGTTGATGTTGCTGGCAGTATGTTCTTAGAAAGCGGATGATGTCTTGATTTAGACGTTCGGTCTGACCATTGGACTGAGGGTGATAACCGGAAGTGAGGCTGATGTTTACGTTTAAATGTTTGAAGAATGCGGACCAGACTCTGGAAGTAAACTGAGGTCCTCTGTCAGATACTATATCTTCAGGTAGTCCGTAAAATCTGAAAACTTGGTTGCAGAGGAGTTCAGCTGTTTCGAAGGCAGTGGGAAGTTTAGTGAGGGGAATGAGACGGCAGGCTTTGGAGAATCTATCCACTATTGTGAGAATTGTCGTGTGTCCTTGAGAATTGGGGAGATCTGTGATGAAGTCTACGGCAATGTGTGACCAGGGTCGTTGAGGTGTTGGAAGGGGACATAGAAGGCCTGCTGGTAGTTTACGGGTGGATTTGGAAGTTTGACAATTGATACAGTTCTGGACATGTTTGATGGTGTCGGATGAGAGAGTGGGCCACCAAAATCGATTCTGTAGTAATTGAATTGTGGCAGAGATACCAGGATGACCGGAGCTAGGAGTGGAGTGGACCTGATCGATGATGCGAGAGCGTAGTGCTTCAGGGACAAAGAGGAGATTGGCTGGACAGTTGCTGGGGGTTGGAGTCTGAAGGTTGGCCTGTTGGATTTCGGTTATGATGTCCCACTGGACTGGAGCTACTAAGAGGTTCTCGTGGATGATATTCTCGGGATTATCTTTGTGGACTGTTTCTTCTGTTTGGCGAGAAAGGGCATCGGCTTTGACGTTCTTGGTGCCTGGACGGTAAGTGACAGTGAAGTTGAAACGTGTAAAAAACAGTGCCCATCTTGCTTGACGAGGATTGAGGCGTTTGGCGGATCGGAGATACTCAAGGTTTTTATGGTCTGTGAGAATGATGAATGGTTCTGAAGCTCCCTCCAGCCAGTGTCGCCATTCCTCTAGAGCCAGTTTCATAGCTAGCAGTTCGCGATTCCCCACATCATAATTCCGCTCGGCTGGAGAAAG
The DNA here is from genome assembly GCA_038021265.1 of Cyprinella venusta. Lineage (NCBI taxonomy): Eukaryota > Metazoa > Chordata > Actinopteri > Cypriniformes > Leuciscidae > Cyprinella > Cyprinella venusta. The sequence goes on from CM075863.1 coordinate 26,925,712, forward strand.
CTTGCGGGAGAAGAAAGCACACGGGTACATTTTGGCTGGGTTTCCCTGTCGTTGAGATAATATGGCCCCCACTCCTGTGTTCGAAGCATCTACCTCCACAATGAACTGACGCTCTGGATCGGGATGACGTAGGATGGGTGCAGTAGTGAATCGGGTTTTCAACTCCTGAAAAGCCTGCTGTGCTTCGGGGTTCCAGGCAATTCGAGAGCCATGACGTTTGGTTAAAGCTGTTAATGGAGCGGCAATGAGACTGAAGTTTCTAATAAATCTTCGATAAAAGTTAGCAAATCCCAGGAATCTCAGTAATTCTTTGACTGTCTGAGGTAATGGCCAATCCAGCACTCCTTTCACCTTCTTGTCGTCCATGGCCACTCCTTCCTGACTGATGATGTAACCCAGAAATGAAACGCTAGTTTGATGAAACTCACACTTCTCGATCTTGGCATACAACTGGAACTGAATTAAGCGTTGAAGTACGGATCTGACGTGTTGGATGTGTTCCTCCAGTGAGTTTGAGTAAATCAGGATGTCATCGATGTACACGATTACCCATTTGTCCAGCATGTCACGAAACACATCGTTCATAAAGGCCTGAAAGACGGAAGGACTGTTAGATAAGCCGAAAGGCATGACCAGATATTCATAGTGCCCACTAGTGGTGGAGAAGGCTGTTTTCCATTCATCCCCCTCTCGAATGCGGATCAGGTTATATGCATTGCGTAGATCGAGCTTGGTGTAATATTGCGCCTGTCTCAGCTGTTCCAGTGCGGCTGGCACCAGAGGTAAGGGATAACGATACTTGATGGTGATATCGTTTAACCCGCGATAGTCAATGCAAGGCCTGAGTCCCCCATCCTTTTTCTTGACGAAGAAAAACCCTGCAGCGGCAGGTGAGGTGGAAGGTCGAATGAACCCTTTGGCTGTCTCTTCTTCAATGTACTTTTTCATGGCTTCAGACTCAGGCTTTGATAGGGGAAAGATTCTGCCTTTAGGGGGTGTGGCGCCGGGCATTAACTCAATGGCACAGTCCGTTGGACGATGTTCGGGAAGTTGAGAAGCTTTTTCTTTACTGAAGGCTTCTGTGAGGTCGGAATAAACTGCCGGTAGCTCTCCTAGCTCATGGTTTTGGGTGTCTGGTTCTGGTTTGGAACAGGTTACTCTTTTGACTTTAGACAAACAATGGTTGTTACAGGCCTCACTCCAACGAATGATTTGTCCCTCCTTCCAGGAAATGTGTGGATTGTGAGTGTGCAACCAAGGGTGGCCGAGGATGATGGAGTGATGTGGAGCGTGAATGACATAAAATTTGATTTGCTCAGAATGAAGAGAACCGATCTGCATTTGAACCTTCTCCGTTTCGAACTGGATTTTGCCGTCTCCAATGGGATGACCATCTAGCGCCTCCACTGACAAGAAAGAGTGACAAGGATTAAGTTTGAGTTTGATCTGATTGGCGAATGTTTGAGAAATGAAATTTCCAGCGGCTCCAGAGTCTATGAGGGCTGTGGCTTCAATACATTGGTTTTGTATAGTGAAACGAATGGGGAGAGTGAAACTGGATGGAGATCTTTGATATTGATTTACAGAACTCACCGCAAGAGTGCGAGTTGGAGGTCGGACTGGACAGGAGAGCTTCATATGGCCGGATTGACCACAGTACATGCAGAGACGGTGTTGCAGTCTGCGTTCCCGTTCTTCTGGAGTGATGTGCGTGAACCCGATCTGCATAGGTTCGTGAGCGGGAGCTGCCTCGAGTGATTGACGGATAGGTGCCCTGGTGATGCGTCTGGAACGCACGAGATTATCGACTTGAATGGCCAGACTTACATACTCGTTCAAGCTCTTTCCTTCATCTCGACAGGCTAATTCAGATTGAAGTTCAATAGAGAGTCCCTTCCTGAACAGCGTCTTTAATGTGTCTTCGACCCAGTTCGTCTGTGCAGCGAGGGTGCGAAACGTGAGTGCATACTCGGCGGCGGTACTCCTTCCCTGGGTGAGATTTAGAAGCTGCTCTCCAGCGCTCCCTTTCTCAGAAGAGTGTTCGAAGACTTGACGAAACTGTTGAAGGAATTCTTGAAATGTGGTGAATGAAGACCCCTCTGGTTTCCAGACTGCTGTAGCCCACTCCAATGCTTTGCCCGTGAGCAGGGAACAAACAAATGCAATGCGACTGGCTTGAGTGGAGTACAATGTCGGTTGCTGGTCGACGAAGAGTGTGCATTGCAAAAGAAATCCCTTGCATTTAGTCGGATTACCGTCGAATTTGTCAGGAAATGCGAGTCGGGGATTTACTGCTGTACTCACGGTTTCGGTGGGAACACTCGGTGGTGGTGTTGGTGTAGCAGGTGCGCTAGGCACAATACCCACAGCAGTGCGAAGCTCCTGCATACCCTGTACGAGCTGTTCAGTGAGCGTGGTCAGGTGACTGAGCTGATGGTGATGTAAATCCAAACGAGAAGCTTGGGAGGTGAGTTCAGACGTGAGTTCCATGACGGCTGCTGGATTGTTTAGTGGCGAAGTCTTCTGTAATGATTCACGATGCACAGAGGAATCCATTTGCAGCTTTTATTAAACAAGGTCGTACAGGCAGGGTCAAAACGAGGCAGACAGGGCAATGCAGATCAGACAACAGGATAAACAGGAGACAGGCAGAGATCAGGGCAGGCAGCAATAATCGTAGTCAATAAACAGTCCAAGTTCAGGCCAGGCAGATATCAGTCGAAGGAGAATCAAACAGTCCAAAGTCCAAAACCAGAAAACCAGAATCAGGATACAAACGCTCAGAAATGATCACCGGGGCAAATCAAGACTTCGCACTGGTGTGGTGTGTGGACGTGGCTTTTATGTGTGTGTGTTAATGGCGTGCAGGTGTGTGACGCAATCAGTCCCAGGTAAGCGGCATGATGGGAATTTGAGTTTGTAGCCAATGATCAGTACTCTGGTGAAGGCTCCCTCTGGTGGCGGAGAGGAGACAGAGCGGGAGCCTCCACTGTAACAACTTTACAAACAAATATCAAAAGAAAAACAGCCGCTTTTGGGTACACGGTATCCTTAAAAGACGAGAGGAGTTGGGAGCGCATCTAAACAGTGAATCTAGCAAGTCTAATATCTTACAGTGGATTTAGCTAACGAAGGCAATGATGGGATAAAAACATCGCCTAGTCAACACCTTTATCGCTGCAACTTCAGCAATTTTGTAAATAGCGCTGGATAGCCTACCTGAGGTAATTTTGTAACACTATGCTAAACTGCATAATATCTCATTCTGAATACTTCTCACCGTTTATTCCCAGGATACGACCGATTGCTTTCCACATATCCATCTTTTTTATCCTTGAAACGGGGGTTTGACTTGTCAAACAGTGGAGGATTTTTATTTGTACCTCGACTATTAACTTCTCTGCAATGTCATCTGCCATTTTAAATGCGCGAGACCTTTAGAATGGATTCTCATTGGTTGTCAGTGTTTTATCGTTGGACAGCTGGAAAAAAATCGTTCTGAAAGTGATTCCAACAATATCGTTCCTCATATCTTTATCGTTATAGCTGTGGTGTGAACTCTGTTATTCTTTAATATGGAAAACGATTTTTAGAATTATATCTTTATAGTTATCTTTATAGTTATCGTGCTTGGTGTGAACGGGCCTTAAACCATGACCATTCAAAAATATGACTGGGTTTCTAAAGATACAAAGCTTAATGCAAATGGGTGAAGTGTCCCTTTAAAATTTCACACCCAGTTCATGCTAGACAATGAAGACAATAGAGCTTTTTCACTATTGCAATGAAAAAGTTACATCCAGCTGTTTAATACATTGATCGCACCCTGATTAGATGCTTCTCTCCATGACTCCCACATTTAAATGTGTCTGGATGGCAAAGATCATAGCCGACACAATTAATTTTCCGTTTCTTTCGGGATTCCAGTGACTCTCGAAGTCTGCGAGTGCTCTGAAAACTTGCAAGTATCTATGAGTTTAGGACTAGGGTGTTAAAAGGTCATTAGTAATAAATGAAAGAAAGCATCTGTGAAGCAGACATTCTCCGGCTCTATGTCTTAAGTGCTCTGTCCTCCTTTTTTCCTGGAAAAGATTCTTCTAGACCAGCTCTGTTACTTCTTACACATAGTGAGTCTGTACCACTCACAACTGTTTAAATTATTGGGGTCAGTACGATTTTTTTCAAAATAAATTATTACTCCGCGAGGATGCATTAAATTAATCAGAAGTGACAGTAAAGACATTTCAAATAAATGCAGTTCTTTTGAAATTTCTATTAATGAAAAAATCCTTCAATAGAATATTAGAATGATTTATGCAGGATTGTGTGACAATGAAGACTTCAGTAATGAGTTTTACATTTTAAAATATATTCAAATATATTTTAAATATTTCACAACATTATGGTTTTGTCATCAAATAAATCCTCATTGAGCCTCATTGATAAGTCAGGTATGAGTGATTTATAAGTTGGGTGTGCAGTTCCACCTAGACAGATCCATCATTAATGCTGGGTCATTGGTGCCATGCACTCAGCCTGCCGCTGATTTTCTTTTGAATGCACTCTGCACGTGGCGAGGACCAGCGTACCTGAGTGCAGCGAGGCATCTGTTTTTAATTCTACTCCACTCGCGGACTTCTGTGACCCGCTCTAGAGAGAATCAGGATTAAGATAAGCCTTCCCATTGTTTTCTCAATGGATCTTAATTCTCATTAACGTGTCCCGACTATCTCGAGTCATCGCTTGACTCGGCACACTGGTGTTTCAGATATGCTTCCATGAGCAGGGCAATCACTTATGTGTAAGTGATTTGCACTTAGATGGAAACATCTCAACCACATGTTCCTGCCACCCTTTTGCTCATAACCTCAGGGAAAGGTGACTAATTTACAGCTTCACAGGAAGGAACTGACCTCAAGATAATTAAATTATGCCATTTAACCATGTGCGCTTTATAGATTATGCTGGTTTATTAAACAAGCTGCATGGAAATGTTTTGCCAATGTTGGTTGGGTGAACTCCAAAGAAATCACTTAACAAGTTAGTGGCATCTTCTTTTAGAGTCTGGATGATAATTAATCTTCCATATGTGACAGAGACATGTGAGATGTGCTCATATGAAACGATCTTGAAGTCTTAGCTCTATATGTTCAGGGATTATAGAAAAAAAAATCTCTTTTTCCATAATTTTCTTTCTTTATTCAACACTGAATGTTTCACTGAAGGCAGTGATTACTAATGGTGGCACTTACTCTGTCTTACGTTTGAAAGCCTGTGGTTTAAACTGTAATAAAGTGCATATTTTAAATCTCCTCGTTACAGAGTAAAAGGTTGTAATCTATTGCTCTGTTTTAGATGTTAAAGTTACATTTTACCAATTAGTTTTCTTTATGTCGTAGATGAATGGTTTTAAGGTCAGATTAGTATTATCTTTATCACATGCTACTGTCTGCCAGGCTACAGTTTTAATAGGAGGAGAACAAGTCCTTGACATTCCACAGCGGACATGATCCTGGTTATCAATAGAAAATCTATTTGTATTGCATGGCTTTTTTTCGAGTTACATATTTTTATTCTAGTTTCATTGTACCTTTTCTTTTTCTACTGCGTACATTTCAGTGTATCTCAAAATGTATTATAACATTCTCACAATAGCTATGTTTCCAAAGCTGAGAATTTAACTAATGTGCAAACCTGGAAAATCACATAAAACATTTGCAAATAAAGCACCTTTTCCAGTCCTTTGAGTCGAGGAGAAAAAAGTCACAAATATCTCTAAGAAAAATTAAAAGTGCTGCAGTTGGAGAAGTCACTGTGTGTCTATTCTCACAAATAATAAACTACTTGCACCTCAGAGTGTGCAGACAAAGCGCAATAAATATGGTCATGTTATCTTACTTTCGGAGGCAGGAGCCTGCTGTTTGGGAACACAGTTGTGTAAAACAGTTCCCTTTTAGTCGATCACGTTCGACTGACTGGGATCACGCTTAGAGAGCCTGTCATCTTCGAGGCGTAATTGGCATGCGTGAAATGCTAGTTGTCTATCGCTTCGGAGCCGATCGTTTGATGTCTCTGAAGAGTGCTGTTTATAACGAACGAGTGTGTCGGTGGTTTCTACAGCTTGAGCCAATCGCCAAACCAAGATTTCTAAAGGTTTGTGTGTGTTGACGGATGGTTAGAGGGCGGAAAAGTGAATGCTTCACTGTTTCAGTTCACTGTTCAGTGTTGCCGCGGTCATTCCCCTGTGTGTTACGGCACTGGTGACGGGTCCTATTTCTTGAAATTTCCTATTTGCGTCTTTTTTCAAAAAAAAAAGAAAAGAAAACAATGTCATTCCACCTGTGCGTTTCTGGATGCGGACGTTCCCTTTTCCTCTCTGACGGTCACAATTGTTGCATCACGTGTTCGGGCTTACAGAATGGTGAAGCAGCTTTTGTGGACAGTACATGTTCCCATTGCGGTAATATGACTGTTGCGGTGTTGAGATTAAGACTCGCCTTCTTCCGCGAAGTGCGAATCCCCATTACCATGCCCCAGCCCCGGGTGCCGTGTGGGATGGGTGAACGGAGGATAGTGATGGAGGTCTCGCCCGGTAACCATTCCCTGTGGGCTCCTCACTCTTTCATCACACCGAGGTGATGGAATTGCTGTTGAACGTGCTAGTTCCTCTGTAATGGACAGATCAGCTGTTTCAATTGGGGTTCCCCAAGAGAATAAAATGTCGATAGCAGCATTGGAGGGTGACCTGGCCTCTGGAGATGCTGATTCGGCTGTGTTTTCTCCCTCCGGGAGTTTAACATTGCCCGAGCCAGATCCAGAAATGTCAGCTATGCTGAAACGGGCCACCGAGGCTGCCAGGCTCGAGTGGAAGCCTTTTGGGGGGATCCTCGTTTCCCTCCTAAGGCATGTGAGTTCTCGTCTGTTCCAGCATGCAGAGCTTCCAAAGCCTGTGGGCAAGCTACCTCCTCGCATGGCCACGACTATAGGATAGGGACTTTCTCGCTTTCAGTCAACTACTTGTGCCTGTAATTCAGGCCGGTGGAACCTTTGTTAGGCTGGGTCCATATGCTGTGATCCCTACGGCGATCCCATATGTGTATTTTTCCACGGTACGGCTCCCCTGCGATGAGCCCGTGTCTTCCCTTGGCAGAGCCTGCTCTGCTGTCACTGTTCGGTTGAGTCTCCCCCTGTTTAGGCTGGACCCACCGCAGTGACATTCCATATGTTGTACTGTCCGGTCATCTGCCCAGTTCATATGTGTATTCTCCATGCTACCTCCCTTTGGGCAGGATGTGGCTTCCGCAGCGTCCCTTCCTTCCATGTTCAGGGAACGCTTTACAGCAGTGACTTCCGAGGCCTAAGCCCTGTCCCTTCCCCGCCTTAGTTGTGGGGGGATCTGGAGGCTTTTGTCTAGGCACTGGTAGGTGGCAGTACTACTAGATAGCGTTTTAAGTGGGATCCCAATCAGACGACACATCGACTACGTCGAACGTGAGCAACTGAAAGGGAATGTCTTGGTTACGTATATAACCCTCGTTCCCTGAAGGAGGGAACAGAGACGTAGTCCCGTCGCCACTATTTGCTGGACCACCGGTGACTCCGAGTTACACTCAGCCCCTCAGCAAACAACAACTAGTGCGTACATCCACTTCTGTATTTATACCCGTGTCACAGGGCGGAGTGTGTAATGCATTTCACGCACGCCAATTACATTGGCTTGTTTTAATAGTAATTGAAGATGACAGGGTCTCGAAGCGTGATCCCAATCAGTAGACACGCCGGCTACATCTCCGTTCCCTTCTTCAGGGAACGAGGGTTACGTAAATAAGACGTTTTGTGAGGTAATTATACTGAACCACTTTGATGACAGACTTTGGCATTTCAGAATAACAAGAACAATTAGATCGGTCTGCTGGTTAAGAATTTATTTGGTAAATGTGTTTCCATCATAGTTTATGAGCATCGGATAAAAAATTACCCTACTCAATTTAGCGGATATGTTTTATGCACATTTTTAGAATTTAAACGCATCTTATCGTTTCCATCCAGCATGTTTTAAATGCAATATCCCAAAAATGTGCATAATATTAGGTGGATGGAAACATCAACGTGTCTAGTGACAGGTTTTCTAACATGTGCACCCATGCACATTCAGATATGTACAGATATGTATTTATGGATTTATTTATTTAGAAATCATTATTTTCCAGATAGGACTGTCAGGGAATAGGACAATCACAAAGAAGCGTATACTGAATCTTATTGTATGAATTTACAGGAATCTAGTTAATCTTTCTATATAGATGCTGTGAGGTGGAAGGATGAAGTTGGATTCAAACACTGGTCACCTGCACACATGAACCACCACGCAATATATCAGATCACTGTGATTTTTGGCTTTTTACCAAACATTGGCTAAGTTTCCTTGGCATGCAGCATAAAATAAAGGAACAACTTTTTTTAATTTATTGGAATACTGAATTAAATGGGCTCCGTGGACAGGCGATGATAGATTAACAAAAAATAAAGCTTGAATCAATTTCCAGTATGTCTGCGTAGATCTGGATTTCCATACATCCACTTATGGCCCATGATACATATTTATGTACATAATCCCAATGTAAATGGATTAAGTAAAGTTCCATGTTTACAAATTTAAAGGAATATGCACGAAATGAAACTACGTTGACAAATTTTTAAACACTTGACTGAATATGTTGCTTTGTAGGCAAAAGGATTTTTGATCAATGCATAATTTCCATTTGTGTTATTGTGTTGCTTTGTTCTTAACTGTAGAACAAAATAATAATATGGAATGAGTAGTTGTGTCCAAACTTTTGACTGGCTACCCAAATGTGTCCCATCACTGTGGAAACCACTGAGACTCTAGCGAAACAGGTTTGCTCACGATTGGCTCTTTCAACCTGAAATACATATGTGTCTCTTCAGAAGTTTGACTTGAACCAGGTATGTAACCGAGATTCGAACAGGGGATCCGAGCGGTAGTACTCTACATGAAAAGCACTTCACCTGAGCTGTTCTTATTAAATTCTAATGACTGCACTTCAAAAGAAACTATCAGTCTCCGTCAGAGCTGCATCAACAACACTCCACGTAGCTTTGGTGTGCGGTGCTCGACTGCATATCGGATCAGAAACAGGGCACCTGAGAGACTGACTGTTTTGATTGAGGCTTCAGAGAAGGAAGTGATGTGTCCTGGTGGTTCTTGCAGAATAACTCACAACATATGGTCTGGTCATGACTGATAAAATTGAGTCCGTGTGCTGAAGGGCCCCTTGTCTGTAAGCTCGAGATTACCTCAGGCGCTCTCCACCGAAGCTCAACCTGACCTCTCTCCAAACGCTAAACCTCAAAGTGCCAGGTCCTGACCTTCTCTCCAAATGCAGATTCACCAAAAGCACTATTCGGATGGTATTAGGTTTCTAAACAATATTTGTCACAATTATTAACATAGAACATCTGATTTCATGTAATGATTTGGATTGGGATCTTTTTAGTAGCTTTACATATGCATCACCAAAGCCATTGAAAAATAAATAACGTGTGATTGTAATGTTCTGTACATAATGTTATCTAAGGGAAGTAATTAGAAGAATCCAACAGTCGGGTTTTGGAGGTTTAAGTTCTTTCGGTAACACTTTACAATAAGGTTAATTTGTGTTTTATTTCTATTTTTTATTTAATAGGGACAGTGATCATTAATCAACAGTCAAACACTGTAAATAAGTCAGAGTTAGCCACACAGGCTAATTTTCAACTGTTGCCCCTTGCCAGATTTTAATGCCAGATTTAACACATGGTTGCTATGTTATCACATATAAAAATCCAAAATATCCATAAATAAGAAAAATGTATCGCAGAAAATACATAAATAATAAAACAGAGAAACAATATCAAATGACATACAGTAACACTGACCCTTTCCCTTAAGGTTAATGGAATGTTCCCGGAACGTTCTCCTTACGTTATAAAAATGGAACCTAAAAATAACCCACATGGAATGTTCTATAACGTTCTTGTTTGGTTCCCAAAAAAATAACCCTTATGGGACCATTTGGGAACGTTAGGGGAACATTCTGTGTTTGCTGGGTAGTTCACCCAAAAAAGAAAATTCTGTCATTGATTACTCGTTCCAAACCCATAAGACTTCATTCATCTTTAGAACACAAGTGAAGATCTTTTTGATGAAACCTGAAAGTTTTCTTGTCAAGAGAATACCCAAGTGTGAACAAGTTTTTTTCCCCAATTCAACCTAAATGAAAGGTTCACACTCAATATTTTTTTTTATTATCTCTGGAAAATCACCCTATTATTCTAGATTCATTTCCAAATAGAGCTATTCAAGCTCTAGTGAAAATTTCTGTATTTTTTCACCTTCCATCACAATGGTTATCGCAAACGTATGGCAATGTTGTCCCTTTTTTCCAATATCGTGTTGGTTGGTTGATTTAATTTGTCTGAAATCTCTGGAATGATTTTGCTAATTCCTCTGAACCAAGAACCAAAATGACTTAAAAGGTGGTTGAAGATCAGACCCGACGATAATCTTCTTCAGAGGCCAATCAGTCTGTGATTGAGCTTTCCTTATTGATGTAAATGTTCTTTTTATGTTGACGAGATTCCAGTGACATACAAATTTACCTTGGTCAGGCTAAGCTAATGGAAGTGCTAAACGTACATAAGCATGCAGACACATGTGACTGCCCTCTTCCACACACACTCACACACCTGTCAGACAATAGTGTCTTATTTCCTGACACTCTTTGAATTTTTAACCAGTCTGAGCTACACACTCCTTAGTCTGTTGTATGATGTGGTGACACAGCAGTGACATTGAAGATTAGCCGTGTGGTGATGTGGCACAGATCAAAGCTTTTTAAATGATGGGGGGATGTGCTGATACTTGTTGAATAGCTCTTTTATGTGCGCTAACATTGGTATTCAAACAGAGACTGGGTCACCATTCAACCATCAGCATCTAAAGGTGGGGTGTGCACCTCACAACAAACCGACACGGTGTAGGGTTACATGGGTTGCTAGGAGGCAGGAGTGGACGAAGACAAAAAAGACCAGCCTGCACAACAATGAAGTGCATTCAGCAGCAACATAGCCATCATAAAAGAGTCCATAATGGCTAATGCTGTATTGAACGTTTTATTATTAAGCTGTGGGGAGGGATTCTTGTTGACCCGTACTCTGTTATACCCTGATGATATTTTCAGTGTGATGAATGGAAGACAAAGAGTGATGTCTATATCGAAGTCTTATTGCATGAGCCTTTTATTTGAAAACTCAATTCGCCTAATGATAGATTAAATGAGGTGGTTAATTCCATTTTTAATGACTTCTAAAGGTCACCGATGTACTTATCATTATTTAAATAGAAAAATAGATTCTCTTTTGAAAATACAATAATCCATTCCTCTTAATGTAGGCTTTTCAGGAGTTCAGTTGACTTCGCTTTGATTGGATCTATGCTCGGTGTAGAGAAAATGTGAAGACTGACAGGCGAATCCTTATAGAAGCGTTTGAAATCCTTGACCTTGATATTTGCCATAGAACCCCAAGTTTAGCAGGTAATGACTTTTAAGGAGTCCACCAGAACTGCTTGTTTTGTTGACAGCTCAAATGCCTACAAATTTGAAATGTCAGAACACGTGAATACTTTCTGGGGTTCAGTCTTGAAGTACTTCTGAAAGGGCTGGAATAACGTAAGTCGGAAACTGTCATTAAGCATAAGTGGCTAGGAGGTTTTCTGCATCTCGCCGTTTCCAGCTGGGTAATAGCAGCATTTGCAGAAACATGAATGCCATTATTAATTTTAGTGTGACATTGCATATCATGTTAGGGAAGGCATTGATGCCCACTGTTATGAACTGACAACCAGGAGGATTGGACGTTTTATGGGAGTTTAAATTGGGTTGAGCTGAAGGGAAAGTCTAATAGCGAGTGCTTAAAGAATGCTGGAACAACTACAACATGCTGCCACAGGGATAATATCAGTGCTCAGATAGCTAGATTTGATGAATATTTCAAAGCTGCAATCCCTTTGTTTGTAATAGCATAGATACGAATAGGTTAAAACCAAGTTTACATAATTTCTATTGTGTTTGTATGATAGCAATAATTCTAAAGAGACTATTGTGATGAGTAAACAAATGTAGGCTAACACACACACACACGTATGTATATGAAGAGTTCAGATGCAAAAGCCTCTAAATGCCATTTGAAATTTTCTTCTAAAATGATCATTTTTATCAAGCTTGTATATTCAAGTTCAGTAATTTCACTTAAATGTCAATGAAGATTACCTATTAATTGCCATTTAAGTGAAATTACTGAACTTAAATATACAAGCTTGATAAAAATGGTAATTTTAGAAGAAAATTTCAAATGGCATTTAGAGGCTTTTGCATCTGAACTCTTCATATATATATATAACACACTTTTATGTTAGATGCAATTAATTGCGATTAATTGATTTGACAGCCCTATATAATTTTTTTAATAAAATACAGAGATGTATAACGCCATTCATTTTTGGCCATATCGCCCAGCCCTGAAGGCTATATATAAACATTTTGGGGTTTATTTGCCAGCGAAAATAACTATTTATGTGTTACCAAAGACTAGAATAACACAAGACACGTAGAGCCCGACCGATAAAGGATTTTGGAGGCCGATACCGAAATTTGTTGGTTTTAAAATCCGATATTCCGATATATCGGCCGATATTTTTTAATTTTTTTATTTTATTTTTTCCAGAAACACGCAACAAAACATTAAAAGATTTCCCTAGCGTTAGTTATTTGTAGTTATTTATGAGTTTTAACTAAAAAAATATGATAATGCATTTTATAAAGAAACCTGTTTCTTATATCATCGCAACAGAACAGAGGAACATCAAAATATATTAAAGTTCTGATAAATAAAATAGTAATTAGTCCCTACATTGCCTTATAAGCTACCTGCAACCTGGATCAGCAGGTTGCAGGATGTGTGGCGCGTTATACACGAGTGTTGCCATTGCCAACAGGGACGGTGTAGAGTGGCCTCTGGTGGACAAACTATACAACTCCAACACTCATGGCATGGTTGAAGTGTGTTTCGTCCGTTTTTATTTTATTTTTGAAATATTTACTTATCGGCCATTATAACTGCCGATACCGATAGATTGGAAAATGCCCAATATCGCCCGATAACGACGTTCTAAAAATCTATGTACAACGTTCTCAAAATAATTCATAATCCCACGTTTATAATGAACAACGCGTTATGGTTACTGTGTTACAAACATTGTACGCACACAACAGAGGGGCGGGGTGAGCAGATCTCATTATAATTTAAAGGCAAATGCACTGAAACGGAGCGCTGAAAAAAGAGCTGTTTTTGACCAGGTAAAATAAGCGTTTTCTTACAATACTGATGAGAATTTTTAATGAAAGTATATTACAAACTTTTAATTTAGAACCTAAAGAATCATATTCGCTTGTAAAAAAAATGGCATTATATGACCCCTTTAAAGGGACTTTGTACCGTATACACTACCTTTCTACTGTGGTATTAAATTAGTGTTAAGGTAGGGACAAACCAAACCGACACCAAAGAACTAGTGCTGATGAAAGCCGACTGTGGAGAAAAAAAAATGTGCTTGAACACACCAAAAGGACTACAGGTGACTGTCAACTAGCATGGGTCAGCTTGTAAAGGAGATAACTGTCTATTTAAGCAGATAAATTAGTCTATGTTCGTCATTCAAAAAGGGAAAGTAAAACTAAGACTTCTGGTATACAAACCATAAACAAAGCATGCATGTCAATCATGCAGATCACATTCTTTAGTCCTCTCCGCACATGTTATGATGTCTTCTAATACGTAAAATTAGAAGTCTTCTGTTGCCCGGCGGCCGACTTGGTTTGTCCTTGGCTTTACTGTGATATATGATTCCAGTCATTTCACCCACACCTACTAAAGTCAGAACTACCTCAGAGACATTTAACATGCCAGTCAGTCCACACTTATATTCAGCTTTTTCGGAAGAGGCTTTTGGCTTTTTAATCTTAGGTATCAAATCTGCACAAATTTTCTGGGCCATGGAAGTCTCATAATGCTTGGCTTATGCCTCCTTTGCCCTGTGAATGCTAATGTCCGCTCCTCAGATCTACAGAAAGTTTCCTTCACCTTCTCCTTTCCTCTTTTAAATGTTAGTGCTGTGAACACAGATGCTGTTTCCAGCAAGAAAAAAGGCTCATAAACACAGCCTCATCAAAGCCGACTCATATTGCAGTGTATGTTATTTATTGGAATATTTTTGTTAGATAGTAAATTCATATTATTGAAACGCAGAGCTGGATCTTCATTTGCTTTTAATTCTGCAGCCGTAAAAACGAACGACCACTGCACTGCGATGTCGTGGGTGTTTTTGGCTAATCAGTTATAAGGTCACCTAGCCAATCTCTCAAACTTTTGGTGGGAAGCTCTGTCTCTGTACCCACGCAAGATGATTCACCGTCACGGCACCCGTCAAGAAAAATGTAAACGTCTCATCCCAGGCCTGGCCCTCTCCTACAATACATCACAAGAGCAATACTATCTTTCAGTACCATTTCTTGGACACAGATTTGTGTCATCCTTCTGCTGATGTCATGAGGCGGCATGATATCAAAATCCGCAAGAGGGACTTTCAGCGTGTTTAAGGGTGATGAATGTTGCACATTTTGAAGTGTAGTTCACGTCACTGCTTGGAAAGAGCTGGGACTTGTTATCTGCTGACTCCATTCTTGCTGAATCAAAACTAACAAAAAAGCATCTTAAACCAGCTTTTCGGGTTTAGAGGGGTTTTGGGCTGACAAACAAGCTGAAACTCTTGGTGGACCGGCTAAACTAACTTGCAGCTAAGATTTTTTCACACTTGTGTTGTTGACAGGGTGCAGCTGCCTCATGAATTTCACCTGTGTGTTTTACACAATAGGCACGTTTGAGTCTTGAGTTGTTCAGCCAGATGGCGCATACATTAACGGTAATTGAAATGAAACCTCTCTGATTGAGATTAGTAGTTTACATTGAAAGTAATTAAAGTTCAAATTAATTTGGGCACCAAACACCCGATGGCCTTCTGTCCACCTACGAATTTAAACAGAAGTCAACACAATTAAAACATAGACAGACAAACATTAGACATGACTGTTCTCTATGCTCAACAGGTTAACAATGGCTAATTTGTTTTTGTTTATTTATTTATTTACTTTCTGATTTTATTTTTATGTATTATCTAGAAAAGGGTATTTCAAACTTAATGATCTCCTATCCATCGAGGAACCTCTTTCTAAAATGTTATGACAACTATATTGTGTATTGTAGATGCATTTCTGTGTGCATAATATGATTTTTGTTGATATCTTTGGGTAACATGCAATTTTGAAGAACTTCCAAAGGTGCCACAACATAAATTTAAAGTATTTAGATTTTAAAGAAATGTATTGAGTTGGAAGTGGGAAGTAAAAAGGTCAACAGAAAAACATCTTGATGAGATAAACCCAATGGAACTGCAATGTTACAGTTGAATAAAGTTTCCAAAACCCTAGGGATTGGCCATTTTGATATTGAGGCTTAACGTTGGGCCAGATGAACTCCTGCGTTTGGCATAGGGGTTAGAGAGTTGTTTGCCTTCGGCAGGTCGGGTAGTAACGTCGTCGTCTGGGTCTGATCCTGGGTTTTTTTAGGGATAAGACCTTGTGGGGTGGGCGATACAGCTTCAAAATTGTTTCATGATTTTTCAAGAATATTTGCGATAATGATATTTATGATATAAAAAAATTGTAGACAATTTTTTAAAAAAGTAGCAAAAATGTATACAAAATAATAAAGGTATACATAAAGAGAAAAGTTTTTAGGTAGGTTTAATGCCTGGTTCAGATTACACGATTTGTTTTTGTCTGTTACGATAGTCACTGTGTCAGATTACGCGATTTTGGCTCCTAAAATCTTGTGTCGTGGACAAGACATGTCAGACTACACGTTACTTCCTGACCAGTCATCGCATGCTGTGTTTAATGGCGTGCGTGATGTCATTGAGAAGGCGAAACTCGTAGCGAGTGCCTTTTCAGCGTGAGAAATACACGGTGTGGCGTGTGAGTGTGTGAACTGGTTGAATTGTGTGTGTCTCACGGCCATTGCGTGAGACTTGAGAACCTGCTCGTAGAGGACAGTATGGGCTGTCAATCTTCCAAAGAGAACTTGAGGTAAAATATTGTTTTCTTATATATTTTTACTTCTAGTTTTAATGTTCAATCTTCATCGTCTCTTTCGTTTTGTCTTTTTTGAAAGTTGTGTACGGAAAAGCTTCTGTGCTCCTATTGGTCAACTTCATACATGTGACGGAACCGTCGTGGACGACCGTTAAAAAAATTAAACATGCTAGTCTTTTTGTCGTGATGTCGTAAAGCATGGCAGACCCGATGTAGGTTGTCGCCCACTATGACACACTATACGAGCTGATACGATCGAATCTTGCGTCCCGACGCCCGTTGGCGTTTACGAATCTCCACGACACCCTACGTCAAACAGATCGTGCCAAAATCGGGCTAAAATCGTGTAATCTGAACCAGGCATAACACTAGTATTCAGAACTGAATAAAGAAATCAACTGTAAAATAACAGTTGTGTGAGGCGGTTTTACTGTATGTATGCACGCAGAGAAAACCATCTCTCAGATAACTGGATAGTTTAAAATCGCTTGAAAGTTTAAACTGATAAGACTTAAAAAGACGTGAAAATTATAAACTTTAGTAATGATGCACTGCTAGCCCGATTGTGCAAGTGACAATTCCGTAACGTCCCGATTTCTAAACACGAGTGTAGCATGCTTGATGCTTGCCTTGTGCAACACATTCTGAGAGAGAGAGAGAGAGAGAGAGAGAGAGAGAGAGAGAGAGAGAGAGAGAGAAAGCACGTAGCACCGCTGAACACTCGCGTGGTTTGTGAAATTGAGTCTCGGAGAAAGTTTTAAGATGATTGATTTGATTTTATAATGTGTCTGGATTCATTTAGGCTACTCATACAATCTACATGCGAAAGTGACATGCCGCTCTTACTCTCAGACAGGTGTTGTTGTGCGCGCTAGGTAACGTAAATGCGTCATTGCGTCGCTATATCACTGATACCTCGATATGACACTTTTTTATCATGTAAAAATGTATACTGGTGTTATTGTGGATGGTATGATATGACACAACCCTAAAACCTTGTGGATATCAAAGTTAGACATGCTCATTGTGAAACTGGGAAAGTCCAGTTGGAGAGAAAGCGCTAGTATAAGAATTTGCATAATGTGCAGAAATGCATTCGTTTAGGTGCGTCGTGGTTATAAAGGGAAATGTTAATGATGCATGAAATTGATTGGCTGAGAACGTTACATTGATTAAACCAATCAGAATGCCAATAGAGTTTCATGGCTGAACTATTCATTTAATATATTAATACAACAGTCTCTGTTAATAAAACAAGCAACACTGATGTGATTAAAGTTAAAATATGAAAAAAAGGTTCAAAGGTCAAAAGGAACCGCACTGGGAAGGGAGATCGAGAATGGGATGAGGACATGATGATGATGATGATGGCTAGGTTTAAACCTGAACTGAAAAAAAAATACTCTAGATTAGTTCCACCGCCCTTCCTTGTCTTAAAACTAGTGAACATCTCGGATTCAAACTTCAGCAGCAAAAGTGGCATCAAGTTCATTTCTGTGAGTTGTTGTTGTTTGACTTAACCACATGTGACTGTTAAGAGTTTGTTATCTTTAATTAGAAGCCAATTTACATTGAGTTGTGATAGCAATTACGCTGATAAAAATACAAAACTTGGTTCAATGTTTAGCTCTGTCAACAGCTTTTATTAGCATCATTGTTCTCACATTAATTAGAGCAATTAAAACAGACCTAGGCATTTATGCTAGCATGCGAAATATAACTGTAATCAGGTAAAATAATGTGCCTCGTTATTCTCACTGTTTACGGCTAACAAATGGAGCCTGAACTTGAAAGTCCCCGTAGAAATGTTGTTCATGGGGTGCCTCGGATTTTGCATTTCCACATGTAATCTTCTAATTATTATCCGAATTTATGTAAATATTATGCTGTTGTCATTAAATACGATAGATATTGCGCCTAATAAAGCGTGGGTGTGCTTGTTGAAATGATTGCCATTGGCAGTTTGTGCTTCATCATATACAACAATACTGTCTTTGTGCCGATGATGACGTGCTCGTTTTCTTCCACAACGGCCCTTATACAAAATATCCTTGATTTATGAAATGTTAATCATTTCAGTCTAAATAGAGGAGGTAATTTCCATTTCTAAGTGATTAATCTGAAATCAAGAGAGGCGTTCATGTGTCATAATCACGCTAATCTGCATCTTTACCGAAAATCCCCACATGAGAGGCTCAGTGCTCTAATCAGGGCTGTCCTACACTTCCACCGGGGAGGGTTTTGAAGGCCTTTTGATCTGCATTTCACACCACTTATCATCTTTATTGGCTCCTACTGTATCTGTTCTGCCCTTTTCACTGCTGCGTAGGGTACTGTACCTCTGACAAACCACAAGCTGTGCAGGTTTTTCTTTTATTGCACCTTTTAATGTCACCGCCACCGAGTATGCAGGCTCACAATGTGATACGAGATGGCTGAACTAATCAATTTATTCGCCGCTGAATTTTCTATGACGCTTTTTAATGGCCAGTTTGTGTTGCCTGTGCAATTGGAAAATGCTGTTTTGCTCACAAGCGCTTTCTCTTCCAAGATTTTTTTTTTCTTTTAGGGCGAGACACGGCAGCCAAAAACATTTTTTTGACTGCTCAGTTTTCAAATTTTGGCATATTTGTCTTCAATGACATGTCTCCTTTAAGGCTTGTGGTGAAAAAAAGTCTGAAATACACATTTAGGTCTTAGATTTTACTACACTTTGTCTGTTTGCATCTGTCGATTTCTCATAAATTCATAAAAAGTGGGAGTTGTAAATCATCCCGCTGCTCCGCGATTGCGATCTGCACCCTGGCATCACACACAATGTCAGAAAGCTCTCTCTCTCCTGTACATATAGTCGTATCCAAATATGGTCATTTCCTTTTTATTAGCAACCAATCGTGAAAGTAAAAGGGTGCAAATGCGCAATCTCATTGGCTGATGCTAAATCTGTAAAGCCTGTTTTCTAAAAATGACTGTCCGAAATCTCCACTTCGGTATAAACACCAGACTTTCCAATCTTGTACCTAGTTATATTACATTTACTAAGGGATTTGTAAATATATTTTTCCTTGCCTGATTTATATAACATTGTATTCCAAAAAACATGACA
The DNA here is from genome assembly GCA_038021265.1 of Cyprinella venusta. Classification (NCBI taxonomy): domain Eukaryota; kingdom Metazoa; phylum Chordata; class Actinopteri; order Cypriniformes; family Leuciscidae; genus Cyprinella; species Cyprinella venusta. The sequence goes on from CM075863.1 coordinate 26,945,086, forward strand.
AAAATCATTTTTAAGGCTATTGACAGTATATTCAGATTTACAAAAGTAGATATCCATAAATCCTTCTGTATTTTTTACCCCCATCTAATATGTGAACACAATGAAAAAATATTTTTTTAACCTGGCTTTATCCAGTACTCAGATTTCATTTTTTGAAAAATATGCAATTTAGCGCATATTTAATTAGATAATGCCTAATTTGCATATTTAAATATTATATTACAGAGTTTTTTTTTTCTCATCTTAATGTAGGTAATCAACTGGGAAAGTTTCATGGTGATATCTGCTAATCTTTTGACATATAAGAGGTCATTGTATACTATACGTTGCAGACCTAAAAAATTGAAATAGCATTTGTTGAAACCAAGCTTCCAAAATGACTTGCTTTCTACTTTTGTCCATTTGTGATAGATTTTTGCATTTGACCGTCTCCACAACAACACTCCAATGTCTTTACCTTGTCAGTGGTGCGTTTGGTTCCAAGTTCCGTCATTACCAGTAGAGTTCAACTGAACTTGTGACCATAGTTGGCTAATGATGCTTTCGGCAAATGAACCCCAATACAGTAGCCCCACAGTGGAAGTGATTTAATGAGAGAGCATAAGTGAAGTGCAGAGAGGTTGTCAGATAACGTTTGGCATTTCAAAAGTACTTCTAAATTGGATCTGACTGCAGCTACATCACAAACCGTAATAAACACTTTAATGCTTTGTCTGTAAATGGCAGTTTTTTTATGGATAATGTTTTCAAAAACATTATCATGGTGGAGAAAGTACTATAGAGTAATAGAATATGGCATCAGTGATCACTATCATCTTCTGCACAAGGAAACGTAGTAAAATTTAGTAATCAAAATAATACGGATTAGATCATTAAAAATTATAGAATTGAATTACTTAAAGAAAAACTTAAAAGAGTAAAACTGAATGGAATTTATATCGTTACAGTTGAGGATGCTTGGACACAGTTTAAAGTTTTATTGTGTAAAGTGATGGATAGTATTGTCCCCTTTTGGCCCCGTCCACACTACTGCGTTTTCGTTTAAAAACGGAGAATTAAAACGAAAACCATCTCCGTCCACACCAGCGTTTTATCTGCGTATTAGATTTGATCTCTGTCCACATTAAAACGACTGAAAACGTGTATCACGTGACCATTCACCAACACTGGGCCAGTGTAAACAGTGCCGGTGTAAACGGTGGCTGACGAATCAGGGAAGGACACGTCATGACTGATGACACCCAATCATAGAGCCGAGCGTGAGCCTCTGCGTCATCGTTTCTAAATTCCTCCGTTTTGTTCCGTCTTCACTAAAACGCCTAAAAAAAAAAAACGCATTCAAAACACAAAACGGAGCTGCAGCGTTTCTAAACTTCTCCGTTTTAGGTCTTCGTTTTTTCCGTTTTAGTCTGGACGGGAGGTGCAAACGTAGTAAAAGGACTCCCTGTGACTCCGTGTTACTTCAAGCGCATCATTCAGCGATCACGTTGCACATAAACGCTTTTGCTGAGTTATCCACTAATCTAGTTTATAATAGCATTTTTTGTCATAGGTTATATATATATATATATATATATATATACACTTTTTTGTTGTTTTTCTTTATAATGAAGTTGTCTGTATTAAGCAGATTGTGTTTAACAAACAAAAAGAGTGATTATCAGATCATCGAGGCCTCGTCCTTCTCACCACAACCCTGATTTAGGGTTTTATTTAGTTGTAATAAACAAAAAAATGAAATAGATTTTTTTTCATCCAATTAATCGAAAAGTAATCGTCCGATTAAACGATTATCAAAATAATCGTTAGTTGCAGCCCTAGACCTTTCCCTGATTGTGATGTGATGTGGTTGAATATTTTATTCAAGAGCAAATGCAAATGAGATTTTGCATCTGTCAATTTTTAAGAATATTTAAAAAAATATATTATAATATTTTACATTTTGTGACATTTATATATATATATATATATATATATATACAAATAAATTTATATTTAATTTATTTATATATATATATATATATATATATATACAAATAAATTTATATTTAATTTATATATATATATATATATATATATATAGCATAGATATGTATATTTTTTTTGTCTGGATTTTTAATGATTTGATTAACTTATAAGCGTTTGGTTATTCGATTTTTGCATTTGGCAGAGAGGTTTTGCTCTCGCACAGAAGTTTAGGTTTAGATTCTCCAGCTGCCCATAAGCAGACTGTAATGGGCAGTTACTTCTTCCCTGCTGTCCACTCTGGCTGACATCTCATGAAGGTCTGCATACTGGAGCCGTCTGGACTCACGCTGGCAGCTCGGGGCTTTGCTTTGCTGGAGATAGAGCTGTCGACCCAGTTATCACTGCAGGGTAGAAATTCTGCTTTCTAAAGCCAAACAGCGTCTGAACTAACGGTTTTTCAGGGAGTCCATATCTGGCTGCTCTTTGCCTGTCTAATGTACAACACTTCACACTCAAACTTTGACGAAATCAAATCAATATCATCTTCAGGTTCAGCCTTTAATTATCGCATGTGTGAATCCGTATGTAAAGGACTATGTCATGGTTAGTGTTTGTGAACATCAAAGCAGAAAACTGTCAGGGATCGGTTTATATAATCGTTAAGTCTGTCAGGGTTTGAAGAAGGCAAGGAGAGGTAACGAGGAGGCTTCCTGTCAGTGATGACAAACACATGTGTTGCTTACTCCAAGATTTTGTGAAAACAGTGTGACATTGAGGCGCAATGCGTTTTTATTGAATCTTATCACAAGGTTAGAGACGGAGAGGCAGAAAGCACACCCTCTTTATGTTCTTTATTTTACAACAGTACAATGTTTTGTTTCGATTGTACTGTAATTGGACACATAAAAAATAGACATTTAACAGCTTACTTTTTGCATATTTCTTAAGCCTTTTTTAAAGTTTATTCTTAAAAAATCGAGCTCGTCGCACCGGCGCGATAACCAACCCCAGAGGGTTAAAATCGTTCTTTCCCTTTGTAATTGCCAGATCCCTCTTTCTAATATTTCATATGGCATCATTTCATATTTGCATTCTGTTACAACAAACAAATGTTTGAGTTATTTTAAATGGAGCTCTGCACCGAGCAAACGCCCTAATGTGGACCACTCTGACCAGTGAAAGAAATTCAACCTCTCTTTCTCTCTCACTCGCATGAAACCCATTTGCTCTTCCTTTACTCACTCACTCACTATCTCTCTTACACACACACACACACTTATACCCATAGAGTTTGGTAAACACACATATTGAAAGGTATTAGATGACATGCATATTCAGCGTCCACCGAAAGAATATGGATGTGTGGTGTACAGTAAATCAATAAGCATTCACATAAGAGTCTGGGATGGTGCCATACATTTCAAATCAGATTAATTGTCTCGTGGGATGGCTTCCCAGTTTCAGGAAAGACACCGTGGATATTTTGATGGATAGAATGTCTTTATTCTGCCCCACAAACAAGTCATACGCCAGTGTATTCAAATCAGATTTGGAATAAAATGAAGCCCGGCTCAGGATTGCACTGTGGGAGTTTATTGCGCCGACCTGCTGAGGCTAGCAGTTACTGTGAGAAACCATCACCTGAGAAGGCAAAAACCAACACAGTTTCTTTCAGAAGAAAACAACAGCACTCTTTTCAGAGCGTTCCTTGTGTTCAAATAGCAAGGGGGATTGCTGATCTGATCAGGTTCTTTGGGTTTCACTGTAATCGTCAGATATTGGCTCTGATTCCTTCGTTTGGTTGTGTCAGGCAGCAGCCAACCAGTGCAGTCTGTTTTAAATAGCATGATATTAATCCCTAAAGCGTTGATTAATTTTGGATTTAAGCTTTCCACTGAGCTCAATATTCAAACAGTAGTTATTAAAAGTGTACATACAGTGCAAGCCCGTCTAAATCGGTCCAATGGCGGTATCCGATAGTACGGGTGAAGGTCTCTGCGCGTTGTTGTCTTTCCGCGTGGCAAAGTAATTTAGTTCCAATTAAACTTATCTGACTCCATTTTATCACGACCTGGAATTTAGATTAAATTGCTAATTGGTTATTGGTTAATAATATAATAGTTTAGCAATACATTTGATTGTTCTTTTTAACTCTTTACTTACATTTTACCTGTGGATATTACTGTAGGAAGCTTGCTCTGAGGTCCTCACGCCTTCTGTTTAACGCGGGTCTCACGATCACAAGCTCGTCAGTTTCAGTCTCTAAACAAAGCTAATTGGGTATATATACATATGTATCCGAGATGGTCGCAATTCACACTCTCACAATCAAAGATACTTTGTTATAGCCCCTTTGGTTTGTATACACTTGAATTTAACGTAACATTTACTTCAGGCAGAGGAATGGCCACAACTACAGATAAGTCGACCAACATTACTTCTCTTATAATAGCTTTGGATTGGCCATGCTGTGGTTTCCCACGTAAACTTATCTAAAGTAACATTAACTTAAAACACACACCCAGATTTAGGTTCTTGAATTAATGCGAAATATTAGTCGTCACTAATCTGACGCAAAACTTGCGGTAACATATGAATACGTTTAATCTACTTGGGAAAACAATTTCAGAGTCCGTCGGAATAAATCAAATGTAACAATTTATTATCTCAGGTAAATATATCATGCCAATTTCATTATCAGTTCAAAGATAATCAATAGAAAACATAAAATGCTCTGGAATAAAGAGAGAAGATGTGAACCTGACATTATAAAATACATGATGCTGAGTGTCTCGCACACACAGTCCGCATCACGGACTAATTTGAGCTACAAATCACGCTGAGCCTCACATTGCTTTATATTGATAGAAACGTATTCCTCATGGAAACTTTTGCTAACAATGGGAGTTTGCACCTTTTGGGATCAGGACAGGAGTCAATTTCCCTGAAAGACCAACCATCCTCTCTGTGCAAGTTATCTCTATACTCTTAAGAACTTTATTACCTTTTGGTTTACCTTTTTGGGAATGAGACATTTGTACCAGTTGCACAGAGACATTTCAAATGTTAACATGTTTAATACTGTATGATAATTATTTATATTAATCCATATCGATTTTTGAAGATCTGGTGATCTCAGTGTGAGAGAGAGAGACAACATGGGGGACTCGGGGATGCTAGTTTCTCAGCATTTCTCAGAGAGTCAAATGTTAATTTCGAGAAAGGTCCTTTATCTTCTCGGCGAGTGGTCGTTCCTCAACAAGACGGCTTGGCATTTTCTATAATTTCTCAATTTGTACGTAGCTTTTTGAACTCAGATTTCAGTAGCCTTGCATTTTTGTAATTATTATGTTAGGTATTTGTACATGGTGGTTTTCATTGTGAAAGGGCTGGACTTTAATTTTGTTAAAGAGAGAGTTCACCCAAAAAATTAAAAATTTTGTTTGACTTTCATATCGTTCCAAACCTGTACAACTTTATTGTTTACTACCTCTTGTGCTCCATATCCCAAGCTTTCTGAAATCACATGATAACTTATGATTTCATATGATGTACGAGTTCTTGCATTCATGAGTGATTTGTCAACGAATTGATCTTTTGAGTCAGATCTTTCACAATTAATAATTTCACCCGGATCGCAAAATCGAATCTGAATGACTAGTTTACAAATTTGATTGAGTTGGTTCTTCAGTTCAACAGAGCTGAACTTTTCAACAGAGCTTAAACTTTGAGATTTTCATCGCAGTAGACTTGAAACATACTGTAAGATCATTCACAAGGACTACTTTTATGATTGTTTTATTGAGCTTTATGAGCATGCAAGCTCTATTCATTGGAAGCACATAAAAAATAATTCTTTGAGAACGTCTTCAAAAGAAACAAAGGCATAAAGGTTTGGAACAACACGGGGGTGCGTAAATTATGACAGAATTCATAATTTAAGAAAGGGGGTCTTTCCTTTTAAGGTCCCACAACAGAACACAGAAAAGACAAACGAGAACACACAAACTCTTTCACAAACAGTGTTATTATTCGAAGTCATGAGAATATGTCATGACAGCATTGAGCCGTGCTAATTGCGTTAGGGCAAAATGGCTGAGCGAGGCCGCCGACAGCCAGAGAGTAATCTCAAACAGAGAGCATGCTGGGATGAGTGATGAGCTTCTCTGCAGAAATGACATTTGTCTGCCTGATAAACCTGCATGTTTTAAAACATTTTAACTAAAATTAGCTTAATGTGGTTCCCACAGCAGGTGCTCCCACTCCCTTGATGATTCACTCCGTCAGGAGAGAATGTGACTCCAGAACATTAATGACTTTGTTTTACGAACGTTACATATTTGTCTTTTGTTCATAACACTTGCAGTTTAAGTCTTGTTTTATGGGTATTGTTGAGGGTTTCTAGGAGCTTTTGTCCTATCACTAATCCAAGTAGGAATGGATCATGAAGCCTAAGTAGCTGAATTTATGACGCAGACCAGACGATTTTGTGCAGTTTTGAACATACCATACTGTGAAGGAGTCTATGCATCATCTCTATTTTCTCTGACTGATGCTGGAGTCCATTGTGGGTTTTTACAGTTTATAGAAATAGAGAAAATTATAGCACTGATAATTTAAGAGACCATGAAAACCTAATGATGTGGCTTAGCTGGCTTTTAGGGTGCTGAATTCAAGGCGCAGGTTTGCAGTTATCAATGAGAAGCAGGATGCATTAGGCTAAGCCATTGCGAACTGTTATTATAATCCTCTAATGCTGAAATCACAAGCTCAGTGACTCAAAGGTCCTAATAAATGTAATTTGCATACATCTGGTAGTTATTTTGAGCTATCAAAGGTTCCGAGGTGCTATTTTTCCTTTTTAGATTCAATTACAGATGAGCAATTTTATTGTTTTCTATATATAGTTAGTTAGAACTGTGTGTGATTTTTTTCAATTGAATGTATTAAACATGTTGGATGTTATATAATAATAAAAAAGGCTTTATTTTTTTGTAGCAGTGGCTCAAATTTGCTGTGATTTACAATTTTTGCTTGATTTAGCCTATTAGATTTATTTAATACAGATTCATTCTCTCAGAGTTTGAGCGAGAAGCAGGTTTGGATCCAGATCTAATGTTTCGAGACGAATCCGTCGAGACATTTTTTCGTTTTTTTTGTCCTGTCTCACTATCACACAGATACTTAATGCTCTGAAAATGAATGTACGAAGCAGCAAACATAACAAAAACACTGAAATGGTGCACAGTTTATTTGCCAATCAGATGTAAGTGAAAGTTGTGTTTGTTACTATAGCAACAGTTGTTTCCCAACACACTTTCTTTCAGAATCATATTGTCTAATTCATTTTTAATAACAAAATAAAGTAATATTGCTTGCTTCATTAAGAACTAACATGATTTAATTATAGACAAAAGATTTGTTTATAAATTGATATTAAGCAAGATCAACAAATGTGTGAAAAATATATTAAATATTGGTATATGTTAATGTATGCGATTTTGTTGTAACTTTTGACCCCTACCACAGTCTTTTGTCAAAAGAAGCAATGGTAACACTTCATATTAGGAATTCTTTAATAATAGTTAATCTATTAGTGTCATGAAATAACAATATTTTGCAATTTAAAATACTTTTGAAGCATTTATTATTCTAGGTGAATTTTATATATAAATGTTTATACAAATGTATATATTTTAGGGTTGTCAAAGGATTAATCGCGATTAATGGCATCCAAAATAAAAGTTTGTGTTTACATAATATATGTGGGTGCACTGTGTATAATTATTTTATACATATATAAATACACACACATGCTTGTATGTATCAAAGAAATATTTTAATGTTTATACTGAATATAGATTTATATATAATTTATATTATATATAGATATAAATATTTTATATATACATAATATTTTTTTCTTAAATATACATGCATGCGTGTGTATTTATATATATATATATATATATATATATATATATATACACAAAATAATTACACACAGTGCATCCACATATATTATGTAAACACAAACTTTTATTTTGGATGCCATTAATCGCGATTAATCGCTTGACAGCCCTAATACTTTTATATTAAACAAACATATAAATGAGCCTATTATAATTGAACTTGAATTAGCATGTTTAAAAATTAATCTACATTCATAAATGCTTTAAAATTTGTTCTTTTAGGATTCCTAATTCATTAACGAATATTGAACCAAGTTACAAAGTGTTACCAAAAAACTTTTTCCCACTAGTGTACCGTTTTGTATTCCATTCACTTAAAGTCATTATAAGAGTCCAAAAAGTACTAGATCACCCTGACTCAACTAGATGAACTCTGATAGGCGAATGAATCAGAGTTCATCTAGTTAATGCCACCCACAAGTCTGTTCTGTCAGGCCGTGCCTCAGAGATCCAGGACCATTAAACTCAGGTTAATTTCTCATTACACCACTTCACAGGACTTCAGCTCATCACGGGAGGGGGGCATCTCAATAAGCAGGTAAAGCTGATTCCACTCTAACGGCAACAGAGGTTAATTTGATTCTTTCACTTGTCAAGAGCTTACAAGACTCCCCAAACTAGGTTTTCATCCTTTCCATCTGTAAAGTTACTTCAATTTCAGATCCATCTGTACCGTTGGTTTTCAATTTCTGACCCAGCAGAGCTGATAGGCGCGATGGCGAATCCTCCCATCTCCCTCTGCCTCGGTGACCCCTCGGCCCGGCCCGAGCAGAATTCCAAGCAGTCCTCTTCTTCCCTATTCATTCAGTAGCCAGTCTTCTCTCTCAGACAAGCCAACCTCTGAGGATTTCATTAGGATTCACAGAGAAGAAGAGCATTCCAGTGGTTTTGAATGATGACCTTGTGGTTGGATCCCCAGAACTCCTTATGAAGAATGCATGCTGATTTTGATCATTGTTGCGCCTGTCCAACCGAAAAACAAAACGAAAGGAATAACATATTATCAGCATTGCAGTCGCATAAATTAACGTTGAAAGATGGTTGCTCTTCTGTGGATGTTCTTCCATGGGGAAATGCCTAAAGTTTTCGATTCAGTTTGCACTGTCAATTTCAAGATAGTGTGCACTGAGAGCCTCAGCAGTTCTCATTTTCAAGCAGTCAATCTGAGGACAGATGAAGAGAAATAACAAGGCAGGGCAAACAACAGTTGCCTGACATTCATATGGCTTGCCAAGGTCTGACGTCTCAGTGTATGCTCAAGGACTTTTTCACGCTGTAAATATCGCTCGTATCATGAATTGTGTGCGTCTTGCCGACTGATGGAGATACAAATGACCTCTTTCGGGCTTTGTTTATTGGTAAAACCTTGGTCACTGTCCTTGTTGACGCAGTCTTCGTTTTTTTTAGACTTCACATACATGCACTGTAGCTCAGATGAACATTTCTTAAACAAAGAGTGTTTACGTTTTCTCTCCCTCATGCTGTTTCAGTTCTGAGTGACTTTCTCGATTCTGAGGAACATATACAAATTTCTTCCACAGAAGAAAGTCAGGTTGGGAACGACATAAGGTTGAGTAAATGATGACAGAATTTTGTAACTTGAAAGGAATTTAACTTTAACTTTACATCCCTTTAACTTACAAGTGAAAGACTTATGGTTGTCTATTTTATTATTAGCAGTTACACACATCACTTTTAAAAATCAATATCAGCTCAATATCAGAAATGAAGGTCACATTTCCACAGTCATCTTTTTTCTGATAATCTGAGATTCTTTAAAAGAGTAGTTCACTTTTCAAAAAAACATTTGCTGATAATTTACTCACCCCCATGTCATCCAAGATGTCCATGTCTTTCTTTCTTAAGTCAAAAAGAAATTAAGGTTTTTGATGAAAACATCCCAGCATTTTTATCCATATAATACAGTTTACTGGGAACCAAATGCTTCAAGGCCCAAATGAGAGTTTCAGTGCAAACTACAAACTGTTCAAAGGGCTTTAAACGATTCCAGATGATGAATAAGGGTCTTATCAAGTGAAACTACTCCACCTTCATTTGGTACGGATATAGCTTTGGATGGAAGATTCTTCATAGAAAGTTTAATTTGACATGAGCTTTAGACTCTATGGGCCCTATTTTAACGATCTGAAACGCAAGTGTCAAAGCGCATAGCGCAAGTAACTTTGTGGGCGGGTCCCGGCGCTATTGCTATTTTCCCGGCGGGATAAATGACTCTTGCGCCTGGCGCAAATCTAAAAGAGGTTGGTCTGAAGTAGCTTCATTATTCATAGGTGTGGTTTGGGCGTAACGTGAAATAAACCAATCCGAGCGCCATCCAACATACCCTTTAAGAACAGGTGCGCATGTTGCATGACGGATTGTTATTATAACGGCGGGTTTACCAGGCGCGCGCCAGGAGCGTTCACAGCCGATGAGACCGACGTTCTTGTCAGGACAGTGAAAGACAGAGAAGTGACGTATGGGGATGGGAGAAACTCTTGCAGATCAGCGTCGGTTAAACATTATAGCCTATACGTATGTTTCTTGCCACTATTGGGCAAACAGATCTGATCCTTTAGTACTACAATAGCCTTATGAAATGGGTATTTCGGTTTTTTCATCTTCATGTAAACCACAATGATTTCCCTCTTGTGTTAATATTTTTCCTTGTTGTAATGTATGATTTGCAAAAATAAAAACTACTGCATCTATGTTGATGAGAGAATCAGTATATGCGCGTTGTGTACCCGCTACATTATGGCCAAGCATGCGCGCTTAAAATAGCATTATGAACAACGCGCCACTGACTTTAGACCAGGTTTTTTCTGGTCAGTGGCGCAATTGTGTTCTGGAAGTGTAAAATAGCACCAGGGAATGTTTGCGCCGAAACACGCCTCCTTTTTGCGCCAATCCGCCCAGGGAGCGCAAGTTCATTTCCTAGTTTACCGACGTGCGTCTGTGGAGGGGAAAATCCCGCTTTGCACGCGTGCAAAATAGGAATGAGACATGCGTTTGTGTATAAAGTCATTTGCGCCGGGTGCAAGATAGGGCCCTATATCTATAAAGACTTGATTTATACTAATATTGGCATTTTAATTTGATGTATTGCTGAATGAATGCCTGCCCGCAAACACATATTGGCACTTTAATTGTGAGTGATTTTCAAATGTAGAGTCCCATTCAGATTGGAATTGGAAATTAATTTAGTATCATTTCTAAATTTCAGAAGAAATTTACATTTATTAATGTCAAGTATCAATGCGCGTTGAATGTGGGTGTTTTGTTTTGCTTCAAATGTGCAGTTAGCTGTTGGAGAGTTTCGGTCAGAGACGTTTTTTCACAGTGCAAGAGCTCCTGTTGTTTGCCTATTTGAACCCATAATGATGTTTGAGGTTTTGCACCATTGGCACAATTGATGAAGGATTTAGTGTCTAACCAAGTAAACAGCTAATGTGTGCAGTTGAACGCGTTCGATTAAACATATTGTCATGGAGTGCTGCTGTTAAATTAAAGAAGCGCTATGTCAAAGAATTCATCGCATTGAATCAAGTGTAGACTTAAATACATGAATTTGTCGCAGATGTGTTTTTCTTTTTTTTTTTTTATTCATTGTGTGCCGTTTGCTGGCTTACACAATAACACTGTCCTTTCACTCTTGAGTCTTCCTGTCTTTAGAAATTAACATCCATTACTGACTAGTGAAGACTTGCAAATTTGTCTGCAAATGAGAGAAGTTGCTTCTCGAGCTGTCAGATCGGCCACTCTCACTCCTCTTCATTGTCTCTGTGGCACAGTGCACTTGTGTAGGGCTGCATAAAAACGACAAAACAAATCATTATTGTCTGTAATTTCCCTTGATAATTGTAACTTCAATTATTAATTCCGATAAATAGACTATGCACAACAGTTCCCACAGGCACGTTATACCCTAGTGAAAAATAAATATAGTAAAATGTGTTTGAAGTATACTCAGCATAAACTAAATGTATTTCAAATACAATAACCTATTTATGTACTTGCAATTGTACTTTGGTTTACTAAACTGATATACTTAGTCTGCTATTCAAAACAACTAATTTTGTACTTTATAGTTAACTTGAATAGTGCTGCAATCCGAATAAAGATATAATGAAGTATATTTGATTGCGCTAGCAAGTAAACTTTACACTTTAAATATCTTGCATGTAATATTATACAGAGATCATACTATTCTTAATAATAGTGATGTTAAAACACATGTTATAATTAATATTAAGACATGTACATTATGCAATAAAGAAGTATTCCAAATAAAGTTTAATTATAATATTTATATCAGTAAGTCTCAAACGATAATATGTCAGTAAATATGTTAATATGTTAATATTATGGGTTTGTAGTTTACTTAGGTATGAAATAAATGTTGTTTTTTTAATACATTTTGGTATAATTTTTTACTGACTCTTTTTAATGTCTCTTTTTAATGAATTTTTTAATGACCCTCTCACTTGAAAAGTGAATCTTGTTTTGGATAGGTCTGATTTGAAATTAACTTTAAACTATTAGTTGCCATTAAATATACATATTCATATCTTAGTTTTGTTATTAATAAATGTTATTATAAAAAGTATCCATTGTTTCACATAATAAGATCACATTGAATAAATTGTTAGGGAAACTTTGTTTTGGTGTAAAATTGCAAGGTGAATGACATCTTTATGTCCAGGGATTTTCAATCTTTTAGATGCCACAGACCCCCAAATATGATCAGTCTCTATTCATTCTATAAAGATACCGTGAATAATGATTATTATAAGTATGTGTAAAATATTATTTGAAAAATATTTTGTCTCTGTTGTTACTTGTTACATATTTATTTTCTAATCACTATAGTACTGTAAAGTTAGATGTATTATTTAAATAGTTTTTGTTATAATTCTTTATCAATTTATTTATTTTAATACATTTATATAAATGTATTTACTTGTTCAGTTTGTTAGTTCAGATTTTTTTTTATTATTTAATAATTTTTACTGTTTATACACATCTAACTTTTCCACAGACTCCACTCTGGCCCTGGTGGCACCCGGACCCCAGTTCGAAAACCCCTGCCATAGACAATACAATGTTTTTCTAATGTCATTCATAAGGGAAGAAGGAGGCGGGAACTGGCGAACATTCAACTTAATACTTAATACAAAATAATACAATTATTAAATAAACACACAACAAATTGAAAGGAAAGCGACAGCCCCTCATGGACGACTGACGCTTAAACTAAAACGCAACAGTAACGCAATATTCATTGAATGATTCATCAACTGATTCATCATGATTCATTCATCTCTATTAATTATTTTCTTAAATATGTAGGCCTACACTCATTTTGTCCGTTTAAAAGTCTCTTTTGGCTGATTGGCATATTTTCTTGATGCTTGATGCTCATCCCAATTCGTCATATAACTGACGTTTTGGGACGTCTTTTGACCATTCGTCAATATATGACTTTTTAGGGGCCCCTTAAACGTCGGTAGATGACGTTATGGGATCCTAACTCTACCCCATACCTAAACCTAACCCTAAACCCAACTCGTCACCTAACTGACGTTAAAGGTAAAGCGTCAGTTGTATGACGATCCGGGATCGTCATCTACCGACGTTTAAGGGGGCCCTAAAAAGTCGTATATTGACGAATGGTCAAAAGACGTCCCAAAACGTCAGTTATATGGCGAATTGGGATGAGACTGTGTTACTCTATGGATAATTCTTGACTTTCCTCTCGACAATTACCCTTCCCCCTTCAGATAAAGAAAAAAAAAAACAGGCAGCAGATGAAACACTGACTTCACATACGGACATCAGTGTCTTCTTTTACCGTGCCATGTGTTTGCTATATTTCTTCGCCAGTATTTTTTTCTTCATTGGCTTGAAATGACTCAAAATCTCTATCTGAATTGAAAGATACTCCATTGATAATCTCAATTAAATGCTTTGAAGTGGCGCATTAGTATTTAGATCTGTTTCCCCTGATGCTGCAGATTTATCTGCGATAGATAACGTCAAGCCCGCTGTTCATGTCAATAGCTACGCCGTATTGTCCCAGACATGTATGGCGATGCAATGCAGCGTGAACAACACCGCCTTGTCTGACTGCATGATGTCTCCATGCCCGCACAACCTCCCCTGACTGGAGCTAATTTGTCCTAAAATAAGATAACACAGGAAGCCATTTCTTCTGGACACCTCCTATCTGCTTTTATCTGTTCCCTGCAATGCCTGGCAGGTCTGCCCTCTGTTCCCTAAAATGAGATTTTCGTTGCATGAATGCAAGGTGAATAAACATGCCTTGATAGACATCAAAAGACTCAGGCAAGTGTGGCTGGAGGTTAACTCTCTCATCTGCTTTTCATCAATTTCTTCAAAGAGAGAGTAGTTTTCTTTCTAAAAGAGCTGGTGGGTAGAACGGGGCCGTCCTCAACACCTGCGACTCCTCACGGCTTAAGCTTATGTTCCCACATTCCTCAGGTACACTCGCAGTGTAGTCACTTTTGAAAACATGGGCGGGATTATTTTCCAAGTTTGGCACGTGTGCACAAGAGGTTTAGCTGTTCAAATTACTCGTGGTTAGTTTTGTATCACTTTTTTACGGTCACAGTTACGGTACAGTAAATGCTATTGTTAGGGAAAAAAAAGAACAAATAGTCAAACTACAAGGAATAGCACAAATAAATACAAAGCAAAGATGCAAATAAAATAAACTGCATTTCAGATTTTTCAGGCGCTTCTACTTTTTTTTTTTTTTTTTTTTTTGGCTCATGAGAAATCTGATGATCTTTTCAATTCTGATTTGGGCCACTTCCACATGTAGTCCTAAATCCGATTCAGGTCAGAAGTTTTGCAGTGCGACCTCAGTCTGAACAGTCAAATCAGAATTCATGCTTTTACGTCACTCCAGATCAACATTCACCTCAATTCTGCGCTCGTGGGAGTCAGATTTTACATATCCGAAGCTATCAAGTTGCGAGGACGCTGAAGGACAGTGATGTATCAGAACTCACAAGTACTACAGTGACAGCTTTACAAGCAAAGCATGAGGGCTCATATTAGAAATGTTTCAATCTCGATTTTTTTCGCATTCTTGTCTTTATTTTATATTGGCTGCGCATAAATTCGCTGTCTTTCACTGCAGATCATGTCCTCCGTGTTTACTTCCGTATGACATTGACCGTTGGCTGCGTGACGCATTTTTATCTTTCTTATGCGCATATTGGTCAATCCAGGACCATTATTGGCCACATTTAAAACAACAATGTGAACAGCTATACAAAAACAGAGCAATAAAACCAAAGATACCTGACGGAAATTTTGCAAACAATTTATCTGATGCCTATTGGGTTTATTGTGGTCATAATTAACACATTGTTTTCCTTCTCCGTTTCATTTCAGGGGGAAGCACACCACTTTTGCTAGTCGTTTGAAAAAAGTTGATTAGAGACTAGAATATAAGATGATAAATGTCATTTAGCCAACATTGGCAGCTGACCCATATGGGCAGGGGTCCAGATTAACTTTTCCCACTGGTTGAACTGGTACTACCAACTTTCTCAGTTAGTCGCACCAGGATTTGATTTGGTCGCACCTTCTTTTTTTTTTTTTTTGCTACATGCCATGGGATTAATCAATGCATGCTGAAGAATAGTGGTTTAATGGACCAAAGCTAGCAAATGCTTTCTGGGTTGCAGCATAAATACCTGTAATATATTATCATCGCCAAATTTCAGGATTTTCATGGAGCAAGCTGTTTCGTGAGACATTTTCATTTTTATATATATGCCTTAATTCATGAATTCGTAATTGGTGCATTTCACCATCAGTGTGCAATGCGCGTGACGTCTACGTCCGTCAATAAATAAACTGCATGTGCCTTGCAGAAGAACACCGTAGCCGGAGCTACTTTTCTCCGTTAATGTCTCTGGCGAGTCACGCAGGCACTGGGCAACTCCGCATCCGAGTCAACCCTGGGATAAAATAGTCAGAATATAAACACTTATTATAGGCGTACCGTAGTGATTCAGTATAAGTCAAAAACACGGTTTGGAAAATGGATTCATGATGTAGCCTACTCGTTTATTTTCAACATAAGTTACGGACTACAGCAGCGAATACAACGGCGTTGTCTGTTTCGTGAGCGTCCACTCGCACATATGTAACCACATAAAATTTTTACTTGCATATTCTCAAAAACAAGGTCACATATGCGACCAATTTGGTCGCAGTCTAGAACCCTGTATATGGGGCCGATATAATAACTAAATTTACGTTTATACAACCGTTTCGGTTCTTTTATTTGATTGTCTGGACCGGTAATTATGCAAATTTTCTACTTTGACCAATAGAAAGCCGTTTGGTTTGAGAGCGATTTTTGTGCGAGCTGTGCTCAACATAGCAACACTTCATGACAATGGAATGGAATTTCGCACCTTCAGTCAAAATTTTGCACATCCCTACTAAGTGTGTTGAGGATGCATCTGGTGCTTTTCTTTGTTCTTGTGAAAAAATAATCACCCGGCTATGAACCAGTGTTTGGTTAATATTGGAACCAGAATTGGTTCATTTACTTTCAGGCTGGCAGTGATATGGAAAAACCATCTCAGTGGTGACTGGATGGAAAAGTGTAGCTCAGGGAATGGTGTGTTTTTGGGTATGAGTGCCATGGGCAGTATGAATTGGCACCTTCCCTGGGCTCTCATGCACCAGGGACGTGCCAGATGAGGAGTGGCACAGACTCAGTGATTCATGCCCATTGCTGTGTAGATACTGTCCCGCTGGAACCAACCATTTAGACATGTCTATCTCCTCAAGCTGCTGAACAGATGTTGGTGTTACTTAAGAGAGTTCTGAGTATTGCTCAAGATTACTAACTTGTGGTCAGAAATGCCTTTTAAAGAGTGCTTGTAATTTGAAAGGTTTCATTGGGTCCACATAAATTAGGCACATATATTTTTATTGGAAACATCTGCTGATCTTTTTTAAATGTGAAAACTATAGCCTAGTGGTTAAAGAGCTGGGCTGATAACTAAAAGCTTGTCGATTCACACCCAGCAAGAGACGATCCTTGAGTTATCCCAGTGGGATTATCCCTCTAAATTAAGATGCTGATGTTGCGTCCAGTGAGGCACATACATTTGAATAGCAAATGAAGGCTACTTTAAATGCTGTTGTATTTACCTTCTGGAATACCCAAACGCATTTTTCTACTTTGTGTGCTAAAGACCTCTAAGCATGAAGATCTCCTTGTAAGGGAAGCATTTATAAAATTTTAAGACATTTTTTCATGTAGTCATTGTACTAAATTTCCTGGAAAATATTACATTTGTGGTTTCTTCGTCTAAAGAATCCCAATCATCCTCTTCAGACCACTGGAAGTCCCTGGACCTTTTGCAACTTTTAAACTGAGTAAACACAGAACCATCTTAAACCAGCCTGCAGTGGTTCGACATTTTTGGTTGCTTTTAAAACAACTTACTTTGCCTTCTAAAAATGTTTAGAGTCATCCAAGTATTGGATTTAGAGTAAAAATGAAACAGCCCAGACATGAGTCCAGTGTCCAGCAATTGTCTCTACACCTCATTTAACCTCTGGGCTGAAACAGAAAACTCCCAGCGAAGCAAACACCACCGAAATATTCTGTATGTGTGCGTTTGCTCATTCTGGTTTTGCCCCTCGAGAAGCTATTGATCTTTCTCTCATTATCACCAGGGCGGCCAAAATAGAAGCACAACTGTAGCTGAGAATCACTGTTCACTGCTTTAGATACACTGAAAGGGCTTATTTTGACTCATTAATCTCAGCACAGTCTGTGGCGATCAATTACGAAATTGTTACGTAAAACTTTACAGTACTAAAGTTACTGTTTCACCTACAAGTTACTTTTAGTTTTATATCTCCATCTGGCCTGCGATCACACACTCTCACATGCTTCCATACATGCGGGATTTCTTTCGCATGCTTTGTCAGCCTCATTCTTCACGCCGAGAAACTGAGGATGGCATGTCTGGCTATTGTCCAACCAGAGACCTTCACTCAAAGATTCAATCTCACCTCCGAGGCCTTTGAAAGAGTTGTGAGAAAGTTGTCAGGAACTAAGCGGAGAATCAGAAAATCCTGTCCTGGCCTTCTCGTCTTGCACAGGTAGTTAAGCAGACAAGGGTGTGCTAATTCCTGCTTGACGAGGCTGTCGGCGTACGTGCACTGACTGACAGGTAATGGACAAAAGAGATCAGACAACTTTTATAGGAAGCTTGATGTGCCTCACAGGAGCTGGGTTAATTACACATCTCGAAAAATGGGCTGTTTTCTATAGCGATTATGATAGCTTCAAACACTGCGGCTTTAAAGGCATGTCATTATCTGTGATTCACAGAGGATTAGGGCTAGACTCGGCCTTCCTGTGACGCACACGCTCCTGATGGATTACTTTACGACTCCCCGGTGTTGTAATTCTGTTGTAAGTCATTGTAGCGCTTCATGTTTGCGAAATACTTATGGTTTGATTTGCAAATTCTTGTCATTGGAATTCATCACTGGTAGCTCTGTAATGATCTGAATTTTGAAGTGAAAGGTGAATAAACAAGGCCCGATAGATGTCAGCTGGCAAATTTAAATCCCAGAGTAGAGCCGCTCTGTGGATTATATCTTTTTCATTGTTGGATGAAGGAGTTTGTTTTATTCTCAGCTGGAACTAGTCGCTTTTGTGCCTGTTGTGCAATTTCTTTTTACTCCATGCCCTGCTGACTGTGCTGAAAGCCGCTGGCCGGTGCTCTCTGCCCAACAGGAAGTACTTCTTCCAGCCAATTAGAACTGATTAAGGGGCACAAATGATTGGGAGTAAAAAAATCATGATTCAATGTGATTTGTGTTTTTTGTTACCAGATGCAGACTGGGCTTTTTCTCACGATTGTTGTTCCTTTGCGTCTCTAGAAACATGTATAAATCAAAGGCAACATATATTAAAATCAAGAACTTTTTATGTCAGACATACAGCAATGCCTGGTTCAGATTACACAATTTTTTTCGTCTGTTACGATAGTCACTGTGTCAGATTTTGGCTCCTAAAATCTTGTTGTGTAGTGGACAAGACACATGCCAGTCTACACGTTACTTCCTGACCAGTCATCGCATGCCGTCTTTAACGGCGCGCGTGATGTCATTGAGAAGGCGAATCTCGTAGCGAGTGACTTCCTGGATTGCTCGGCATTGCCTTTTCAGCGTGAGAAATACACGGTGTGGCGTGTGAGTGTGTGACCTGGTTGAATTATGTGTGTCTCACGGCCATTGCGTGAGACTTGAGAACCCTGCTCGAAGAGGACAGGATGGGCTATCAATCCTCCAAAGAGAACTTGAGGTAAAATATTGTTTTCTTATATATTTTTACTTCTATTTTTAACGTTAGCACCATCGTCTCTCTTTCGTTTTGTCTTTTTTGAAAGTTGTATACGGAAAAGCTTCTGTGCTCCTATTGGTCAACCTCATACGTGTGACGGAACCGTTGTGGACGACGGTTAAAAAAATTAAACATGCTAGTCTTTTTGTCGTGATGTCTTGAAGCATCGCAGACCCGATGTAGGTTGTCGCCCACTATGACACACTATACGAGGTGATACGATCGGATCTTGCGTCTCGACGCCCGTTGTCGTTTACGAATCCCCACAACACCCTACGTCAAACGGATCGTGCCAAAATCGGGCTAAAATCGTGTAATCTGAATCAGGCATTAAGATAGAGTCTCAAGAATTTGATCATGATTGACTGATAATCTCTAAAATCCAAGCAACAAATACTCTGATTGTGTTAATGAATAGAAAATACGAATTACAATTAATAAAAAATAATAATACAAATATATATTTTTTTAAATCTAGGTAAATTTATATAAATTATAACATTAAATCATACAAGCATTAAAAGAAGCATTACATGATATATTTTACACTAATGTTCAAGTTGGTAAGATTTTTTTTTATGTTTTAAATTTTAACGTGTTTCTTTTGCTCACCAAGGTTACAGTTGTGATGCGATCTGAGAAAACCCACCACATGGTGAAATTTGACATTACAGGTTTTGAGACCATATTAAAGATGGGTCCAAGCCCTTTTCAAATCTGTTTTTATTTATTTTATAGTTTTTCTGTAACAAAAGTTGTGGTTTTCTGAAGTCGGCTGATCGCTGTGATTTTCAGGAGAAAAACAGGTTTAATTAGCGGTCCTGCTAGCGGGACGACTCGCGCTCCTTTTTTTATTGACTTTTTTTCATATCACATATTTTAGTAATTAAACCGTTTGGAAATTGGACGATCGAGAGGCCAGCAAGGTCTTTTAAGCGAGCAGCTTCAAACTCTGTTGTGCTCCATATCACACCACACGATAATGCTGGATAAAAATAAATAAATAAAAACTTGCGTGCTGTTGTAGTTCACCCAGGACTGGACTTCATTAAGAAGAAGAGCTTAATGGGAGATATTTTTTGCCCCTCCGCTCCGCCTGCGTGTTCTTTAAGATAAACACAGTCTTTTCAGCTGGACATTATAAATCACTATTTTTCTGCTCTAAACTAGTGAATTTTCCCAAGATATGTTCAGAGATGATAAACAAGATGTTATAGAATAATAATTTAATAAAAAAAAACAAATTTTGACAAAAAAACTAACATTCAATCTATATTTAGACCTTACTGAAAATGTACCAGCACGACGTCCGATGGGTTTTCCCAGATCGCATCACATTTATTTGATCAAAAATTATTTTTACTATTTAAAATAACCTTTTTCTATTTTAGTATATTTCAAAATGCAATTTATTCCTGACTATTCAGCATCATTTCTCCAGACTTCATTGTCACATGATCCTTCAGAAACTGACTTTGTAGATTGTTTTCTTTGTGCTATCCCAACACCTGTGTGTGCAAATTGTTTAAGACTGAGATCTGTTGACACAATCATCTTGTAATTTCGTTCTTGGTGTTCCACAATTCTGGCTAAGAACATGATGTTATCAACCACATCACTTACTGCCGCAGCTCATTCGAGTCGGAGGAGCTGATATCATCAGCAAACGCTGTGCACTGCTCTTATATTACACTGGCAGCTAAATTATGGGTCACTCTTTTGCAAGCCTGTTCTTTTTTAAAACATTGAACAGTGTTGAGATGTCTCTGAAATTATTATTAGATTGAAATGAAAGGGTAAGGCTTGTCTTGTGTCTGTTTAGTGGTTACTGGAGAGGCTGCTCATAATTGAGAGCATTTGCGGAATTGAAAGGGATGTCTTTGAACTGCCTGTGAAGTCTGAAGAACAGAAAAATTAAATCTTTGCGAAAATGAGTATAACAAACCCAATGTAAGAAGGAAAAAGCAAAAAAACAAAACAAACAAAAAAAACATAAAAACATACAGCTGATGAATTCAACATGTGCCTCCACAGTGTTCAGCCTCCACCGCAGATTGTATCAGTATACACATTCTTGCGATTCTAGTTTATTTGTCTAACCATGTAGTCTTGAGTGATTATGAAATGATTTAGTTACTTATTTCTTTTTCACAGCCAACATTTCTATGTAATGTATTTCAAAGCAGTCAATGGCAATTTAGAGTTTCTTCAGCGAAGTACTCTACCTCTTATGAAGTGTTGAGTGGTGGGTGATCAAACTCTTATGTACTGGTCCTCTGAGCTGGAGGCATTAAGTCCTTTGAAACAATCACTATTGTCTGATGACCAGCACCAGAATCTCATATGCACAAAGATTTCTTCCAAGTCTTTCTCCAGAAGCATCTCGCAATGCTGTTTTCGAAGCAGAGGCGATTTAGTTGAGGTTACGGTAACATAAATATGGAGAAATGAAATGAACTCCCGGTGTTCACTAAGAGCCCTTGACACTATAAATGTAGTTTGAAGCTGGCCATAGAACAAATATCAGAAACATGTAGACAGTTAACTCAGATTTATCACTGAAAATCACTGCAAATCTCAGCACCATATTGTCAATTGGTTTTAACACAATATACACAACTTTGTATTAATGATGTTGACAATAGTCTCTCATGCTCACCAAGGCAACATTTCTTTAATCTGGAATACTCTACAGTTAATTTTAAATAATTATGTATTTTTAATTAGAGCTGAACAATTAATCATTAAAAGACTGCGTTATATCTAATCGTTAGATCTAAACACCCATGCGATCTTATCAATGATCTACGACAACGATTATACTGTATATAATTTGCAGACATTAGGGAGCCTTTGAAATTGCCTTTAAATTCGCTCTCGCTTTTGAATTCGTAATAATGTTGTGTATTTATCATTGTATCGCAAAGTATCATTGTATTCAAAGTTCCTACTTATATAATAGGAAATTGGTATAATGGTATGATATGTGTTCATGTGATTTTAGTCACTGAATAAAATGGTTGCTGTGCTCTCTCGACAATCAGGAAGCATTTCGCACTAATGCAACAAAACTAAGAGTAGAGTATTTAGAATTGTGTGTAATCAATTTTACCAAAATATTTTATCATTTTCATGGTGCTATAGAGCATCGGTTCCCAACAGGGGGGCCGTGGCCCACAAGGGGGCCTCAGCGAGCTCTGTGGCTTGGTCGCGTCATATTTTGAAAAGATTTGAGCAATAAGCATTAAATTAAACTCCTTAAAATTTTTCTGTCCAATGAGCGAGTTCATCATGAATCCATCAATCCGTGTTTTATTATCGCTCGCTAAAGCGCCAAAAACGTAAAAAAATAAAACCGCACATTGATAAAGACTCACAAATAACTTGCAAGTATTGAGGCCCCTCAGTCATTTAGTAATAGCCTATATTCTTTCCTTTTTTTACCTACACATAGTGTGAATATTTGTTTTTTCCTTTCAAATAGGGCCAATATAGGCTTCTCCTAGGCTTACGTTTTTAAATGACAAAGTGCCTCCTGATGTTTTTGTTATTGTATTTTCCATTTTATAAGCTATTATTTGTGCATAAAGATATCTGGTTATAGTAAACATACCATTTGTCTAAAAACAACATATTTTGTCTTCCTTGCTGCAAGCTTACAAAAGCGATAATATAATTAAATATGAAGGGGGGGGACTGAAATATTTTCTTGGGAAAAGGGAGGTCTTAGACAAAAAAAGGTTGGGAACCACTGCCTTTGAGATTTGAATGATAGGATATCACACAACCCTGTCTTTTCATGAACCATTTTCTGCCAAATTTAATTGTCAACAATACACGAAATTTGCACAAAAAGTTGATTGCTTTAATAAAAGATAGCAATGTTTAAAGCCCAATATCAGATACATTTCAGGCTGCAAACCTGTAGAATGATGAATCTACAGTTGGACACTTTGCGTCAAACAGACAGGAGAACAAATGTTGCTCTGCGAGTTGACGACATGCCTTAGTAGGCAAACGACAGATGGAGGAGCTTCTCGTTCGATGAAACTTTGAGACATGGGGCTCCCTGAAGATCCTCTCAATCCATCTGTACTACACGGATGGGCGTGTAGTTATGACACTCTCTCTTAATCGAACTAGCACCGCATCTCTGACCCTGTCCCTGAGGCCACCTGATAAGATGACGCCCTTCCACCTGCTGCGCGTCAATCACACACACAGACTCTCAGCACACTCAAGGAAAGCAATCTTTTACTGATGTCCCCTCAGATTACCTTTCCAATATCCCACACATCTCCAATAATATTAAATCAACTGCCAAATTTATCACTTCACTGTAAATACTGTAATTCTGTAACAGTTTTATAATAGAGTAGACTGATACTGCAGTGCCTGCTGGGAAATCCAGCCTAAGATGCTAAGAACTGTTTTAGAACAGCCTAAGCTGACAATTAGACCATCTTGGACAAGCTTGTCTAGCTGGGTGTTTGGAACAAAATGGCTGTTCAACCAAATAATGCTAATGGCTGATATCCAATATGGACCAACAGGGGATTTGAGTTAGAGGAATTGTAAATACCTCAAAATGTTTTCCCTCAAGGATTAGCATTATCATATAACATTAGCACCATGGACACATTTTTATGACAAGAAATGTGAAGTGAATTTTAGTAATCTGTTTACAGTGTTGTGGTTTTAGCGCACATGGTTACAACACTTCAGAGTTTTAAGATTGCTTTAGTTTCAGAATTTCTTAAGTTTCAGCAAGGGAATGTAAACGGTCGCATGTCTAGCCAAAAATGTTTACCTTTCTCGAAAATTTAGAAGTCAGTGGGGTGCAAAAAGAGAGGACAAATCATTAAGCGGTGCTTTGTGTGAATCACGTATGAAATAACAGTAAGCGGGGTAAAAATTATTTGTTCTATTTTTGTTAGATTTGATAGGCTGCAGTTTTAGGCTATATTTACACAGAAATGATTCTGAAGAGAAAACGCAAAAGTGGCGTTGCGTTATTACTTTTTATTCTGCGTTTATACAAGCGTTTTGGGTGGGAAATCCACATGCATTTGGTGACGCAAAAGTGAGTGAAATTCAATGTAATATGCACTCCAGGCAGCTAGGTGGCAATGTGGAGCACTGCCTCACAACAACACCAAGTCCGTGCGCCTGTGTACAACCTGCCTACAACCGTACAACGCAGACTTTTGCATTTTTGTAATCATTTACACGGGAACGCGACGGTGGAGCGTTTTTAAGATTTCCACTCTGTAGGGTGGTCTCACTTTTTGCGTTTTTAAGCATCAAAAACGATGTCGCCGTGTAAACAGACTTTTGCGTTTTTTTAACCATTTACACGGGAACGCGACGGTGGAACGTTTTTAAGATTTCCATTCTGTAGGGTGGTTTCACTTTTTTGCGTTTTTAAGCCTCAAAAAACGATGTCGCCGTGTAAACGAAAGGCACATCCGATAAAATATTGTTGTTTTCACCCGTGAGCTTTCTCGTGTAAACAGGGCCTTAATGTCCTTTGTTAGTTCGCCCGCCTCCAGTGATGCTGGTTCGAATCGGAGGGTGCATGCAGGATTAGTTGAATTGGTGCCGTGACCCGAATGGGAATAACAATTAAGGGAGTGAATGTAATGCAGGCCAGCTGGTAAGAGCTGTGTAAGTAAACCTCACTCCCCCGGCCTCATGATGTGCACTAGCGACTGAAATTAGGGTTTTATGTCTTTAGCTTCCTTTCACATCCCTTGTCGGTTGGCACTGGTTCGATTCCCATTCAGAACCGTGTGAGTTGGCCCAATAACAGTTAATGGACCTTTAATGTGTTTAGAAAACGACTCAAATTTAGCTCTACCAAAATACTAGTTAAGCTCCCCTTCCAATAACGTAGCTATTTGCACTACAAACAACATTGAAACAGTAGCTTGCTAATTGCTAAAAAAAAGTAATCTCCAATTTTTAGCTAACATGATGAAATGTAGTTAAACTAGCTTACTTTTTATACTTTGTTTTACTTTACATTTACTGTAACACTGTGAGACCTTTCATATTAGCCTGTTTTGTTAATTTCTTCACAATAAGTGTGACAGCTTTGAAAAATCCTCAGAAAGCTGAACAATTTGATGTTTCGTTCATGTCTGTAACGCTAGTGGAGCAGGAAAACTTTATACTTCGGTTTAAGGGTTTATTCAAATCTCTAAGCATAAGTATGAGCAATAGTAATATACTTGCTAAGGCTAGCATCACTAAATGTAGGCATAGCATAGAAGATACATGTTATTGACCTTCTCTTTAAAGTTCTCTCAGCTTTATTGTAGGCGGTGTTTCCAGGAGCTTCAGGATGAGCCGTGGAAGCCTGTCAGGACAGCAGGCCCACAGATATAATGTTCTCTCGTTTATAGGGCTTGGTGTTCAATGGAATGAAAAGGCTTTTCATTCCTGCGGTTCGACTAGGGAGGAACATTCAGTCAGACAGCTGTGCACATAGAAGGGAGACTCTCTCGCCTACCCTGTTTGAGGAGAGACCCAGCGTGTGTGTGGCTTTGGACCGCAGCATGTGTGTGTTAAGACTAAGAAGGGGTGGGTGGAGGGGGAAAAGGTCTGGCCTAAGTAGAGAGTTCACAGTAAGTTCATTAGAGTCGGACAGAGTTTTCGTGGTGTGACTGTTCATTTTTTTGCAGAGGTCACGCAGATGTGCGAGCAGGCGTCTCTTTGTCTCGCTGTTATTTGTTTAACTAAGTGTGTGCATCATGCTTTTGTTTTCAGAGCATAATGAGAACTTTTTCTCTAAGTCAGCTAGGTAAATTCTGGAATACATAAGAATCTCCACACTGAATAATTGACATATGGTGTGTTTCATATGTGACTTTGTGCTTATGAAAGTCTTCATATATCATATAATGACATCCATAACCTCTAATCTATATTTTTATTTTCCTCTTTTTTTTCCCCATGTCTCCCTGGTGTCTGCTGATGCATCCTGCTTTAGGTAAGACCACCACAGTTATGAATTACAGTGCTCTTAATCTCTCATGTCTTATCCAGCAGAGATAATGACTGCTTCTGTAAAAGCTGGGTTGTGTTATCTAGCCAACATGTGATAATCTTGAACTCTTTTTAAAGAGCGTTTGGATTGTTATTTTAATACAAGTATGGATGGACAAGTCTCATGAAACTGACAGTTGTCTTAGCCGAAATTAACTGAATGTAGCTTATAAATGTTTGAATATGTGACATATTTTATATGTATGACGAGTGCTTTGTAGTATTAGTTTAATGAAGCACATGCTAAATGAATATGAAAACAAATGCATACTTAAAGGGATAGTTCACTTTGAAATTAATTTTTGATATGTTTTAGCTTACCTCAAGGGCATCCAAGATGTAAG
Organism: Cyprinella venusta; assembly: GCA_038021265.1. Classification (NCBI taxonomy): domain Eukaryota; kingdom Metazoa; phylum Chordata; class Actinopteri; order Cypriniformes; family Leuciscidae; genus Cyprinella; species Cyprinella venusta. The sequence goes on from CM075863.1 coordinate 26,971,842, forward strand.
TGTCTTTGTTTCCAGAGTATTTTCAATTTTGACATTTTTCAGTCAAATCGTTGCTGAGTGTCAGTCATATAATGCAGGTTTAGGGGGTCTACGTTAAAGAGCATGCACAGAGGAGTCCAAATTAAACATGATTTAATGACTCATAAATGTAAGTACACATTGATGGCCTAAGACACGAAACAAGTGGTTTGTGTGAGAAAACGAACAGTATTTATATCATTTTTACCTCTTGTTAACAGCCATGTCCAACTGATCTGAATCAGATGTCCAACTGAACAGAACTGAACCATGTCCAACATTCCACCGGAAGTGATCGTGTGCGTGTTTACGACACACATTCTTTACACAGAGATTTAGAAAGTTTTACCTTTCACTGTTAAGATCTAAACATATTTAGATATACGGGAAATTGCAATGGAAGACGATTTCGATATATCTAAATATGTTTAGTGAAAGGTAAAACTTCCGAAATCTCTGTGTAAATGAGTGACTGGTTCAGTTTGGTTCAGTTAGACATCTGATTCAGATCACTTGGACATGGCTGTTAACAAGAGGTAAAAACGATATAAATACTGTTCGTTTTCTCACATAAACCGCTCGTTTCGTGTCTTAGGCCATCAATGTGTACTTACATTTACGAGTCATTAAATCATGTTTAATTTTGACTTCTCTGTGCATGTTCTTTGAGGTGGACCCCCTAAACCTGCATTATATGACTGACAGACAACAACAATTTGACCGAAAAATGTCAAAATTGAAAATACTCTGGAAACAAAGACACCTACATCTTGGATGCCCTTGAGGTAAGCTAAAACATACCAAAAACTAATTTCAAAGTGAACTATCCATTTAAATCAAATAGTATGTCGGTTTACAGCATTTAAGTCAACAACTGCAGTGCTCATACTGCTTTATTTGTGTTTTGTGTTTTTTTCTTTTCCTTGACGCAGTCTGTATGCTCTTCTGTTGACACATAGATATGTGTGCACGCTCTCTGCACAATACTTGCTGTTTCATTTCTGGAGGCAAGGAGAATGAAAGAACGAGCTGCCGTATGATATTTACTCGCTGTGGTTGATCAGCTTGGGCAGGGATAATTTACAAATCCATAGCCGACCTTGTTCATGCAGATTCCTAACAGGATTTTCACTTACCTTGGGCAGAACTGCCTGGCTTGCTTAATTCCACCTGGGAGCACTGGCCGAGCTCCGGCGTTTCTGGTTACCTCACTCGTCCTACCTCCCTCTCCCAGCCTTACCTATGAGCGTGGCTATGGAAATGAGTCAGTAGGAGGCCCAGGTCCCCTGGGCTTTGGACAACTGACAGCTTGACAGAGAGGAGTTGACGGTACCCATCCATTTTTGCTCTTAGCAAGGCGCACCACACAATTACCAATTCTATCAAATAGATTTACCTTGCTTTTGTTTCTTTCTCTGGGAGGGCGAAAGTGAAGCACCCTTGGAAAATAAGGCTCTGAAGCATCTGGTCTGTTGAAAGATGTGTTATATTTCTGCCATATCCTAACAGCGTTTTAGTGTCACGAGAGAGTAACAAGATGTGACATTGTGCTAGAACTGATGTCAGGGAATTGGCTCGAGTGATGTCTACCTGTGCTGGAATACCATTGAGCCACTCAAAGTCATACCACGGCACATCATAAAAAAAAACTTTTGCATTTATTCACGAGGAGCTCGAGGTGGAGGGCAATTGTCTGTGTTTATGGCGAATGGGCTGGCTGATGTACAGTATACGCCTCTGCCATCCATATATTTAGTTCTTGACTACCGATTAACTTTTTTTATCCTTCAAAGGCACACCGCAAAAGTTATCGTCGACATTCAAATATTAATCCTAATGGCCTCGAATCCCTTCGATTTGTTATGATGTGGTGCGAGAAGTACAGAGACTCTTTCGGCAGAAATATATGGTTGCGTAAAGCATGCTGTATTTCTCCATCTGTCTTTTCCCTCCTCGTTCCAGAGAAGTCGCTTTTCACTCTGTGAGGGATTTTCTCAGGTGCCATGCATATTCATGAGCTGCCCATTTTGTTGGGCCTATAGGGAGGGTGCTCAGTTTCTTGCCAGCATCACACTGAATTCTGTTTGGTTTTTCTTAATCCGTGACCTCCCAGCACTGCCACATGCTGCCAGACGGAGGCAGAAAGATAACTTTGGGAATGACTGTGGTTGTGTGGACTGTTAGGCCTACTGCATAGGAGCGCTGATCATTCACTCCACTGCAAAGCGGCTCGGTGAAGGATGTAGTAAAAACCCTTTAATTTAGCGATTCTCAGTTCTTAAATATTGTATTTATTCGTTTATTTCACAGGAAAAGTGGACATTAATAAACAACACTCTAAATGTGTCAGAGTTTGCCAAAGGCTGTTTGTCAGTTGTAGTCCCTTGACTACATATTAAATTATTAAAGGAGCTGTATGCAAGAAATTTATTTCAATTAATCATAATTTTTCCCCGATATGTCACTAGACATTAAGAAATGTTCATTTCAAATACTTATATCACTGACAACAGTAGTCCAGCCAGGATATTGTCATTTAAAAAGTGAAGTCACAGCCCTTGCTGATGTTGTCATTTTGTATTTTGTTCTGATGCGTCACCCTCCACCGATCTACCAATCACTGACTCAGTAGTGTTGCGGCATTCGGGTTGCCAGCTCTTCACTAGTTACCACAGCTGCAGATACAAACGTGTCGGAATCAGATAGAAAAATTCTAACGTTGCGAAACCAAAAAAACTCGATATGAATCCGAAATACTCGTTACAAAGTCCGAAATAAATAATTAACAGAAATAAACTCACTTTGTAAGTCTCATCACTTGGAATTGGAAGCTTCTTGTAGTAGCCTACATTCCTGCTGGAACCTGCAGCATATCTGGCAACCTCGAGTCATGGGCGAAGGGGGGGATACACCCTAATTTGAAAATGATTGCAGTACCAGTTTTGGCCACAATCTTGCATACAGCTCCTACATTAGGGATACTCTGATATTAAAAATCTGCATCGGCCAGAAATGCATTAATTATTTTCATGCAATGGCCAATAACTGATTGCAGATACTGAGATTATCATCTTACTATTCTTATCTAAATAAATTAAAAGTAGAATGCTAAAAACTGAATCCAACCATTACAAGTGAATTCAGTTAGTAATGTATAATGTAAAGCTACGATGACATTTAAATTTACAATTCTTATTTATGTAATATTGCAGTATTTAATTATTATAAATGATTTATCCGTGCACATCATTATTTTTTAAATTCATGTGCTCTCGTAACCTTCAATCAAAATAACTTCCCCTTGCAGTGACATCTCTTCTCTGATAAAGTGTTTATTGGTACGAGGGCGGGACAACCTGTCACTCTCATGACATCACAGCAATAGCAAACCACATCCAATTAATTCCCCAGGAACAAAAATCAAGTCCCGCTCTAATTTTTTTCTTGCTCAAGAAGCATTATAATGTACAGAATGAAAAATGGATAATCATAGTTGTGATATGCTTAAATTGCTAAATCATTAGTGTTTTTAAAGATTAACTTAGTCAGCATTGGATGACTGGTAAGGTAAACTATTGGTTGAGACCAATCGGACAATGTACTGTGCTTGAATTGGATCGATCACTCAGATTGACAGGTCTTGATTTATCAATAGAATAGGAGAGCATAGTCCTGAAACAGCGCTGGAACCAGGATCATATTACTTGTTACTTATTCCAAGTAATTATAAATATTTGTATGTAAGTAGTTCTTATGTTCAGTAAAACACTCAAGTTTGTATGCCGTAACTTGTTATTGGTTTGAGATATTAACACAACATTTGGCCCAGATGCAGTCTGTAATATGACCTTTCACATGTACTTTCTAATAGTCATCATGTCAAGCATCAATTATAACAAAATTAATCTATAAATTGCATGATTTTTTCTGGGTTTTTCTCTGCAGTGTTGTAACATAAGAACCTCGAACACGATCTACATCAGTTTGCTTCAAAATTTGAAAGGTTTTCTATCAAATGAGACCTATTACTTTTTATTATTACTAAGTACTTATTACTAAGTTATTACTTAGTACTAAATAATACTAAGTACTAACTTTGTACTTAGTAACTTATTACTAAGTACTTTTAAATGCATTCAGGGTGAAAGGGTTTAACAGTGAAAGTCAACAGAGAGCTTATATATGAATCTTAAATGATCAGGATCGATAGCGCAAAAAAAAAAAAAAATTGCAAAAATTGTGATCGGAACATCCTTAGTATAAATCTCAGAGCACACAGATATCACTTTTATACCAAGAAACTTTGTGTTGGTCTGGTCAACACGACAAAGTTGTAGGTGAATGCGTCTGCCAAGTGTTGCGTTTACTGAATTTAGTTGAGAATCAACTGCACATGTACATCTCAGATGGTTTTGTAGAAACATGTAGCTTATGCTGAGAGGTGACCGAAGTGAATTAAAGGAGTAGTTCGCTTTTGAAAAAAACCTTTTGCTGAGAATTTACTCACCCCCATGTCATCCAAGATGTCCATGTCATTCTTTCTTCAATCGAAAAGAAATTAAGGTTTTTGATGAAAACATTCCAGCATTTTTCTCCATATAATGGACTTTACTGGGAACCAAACGGTTCAAGGTCCAAAAGACACTTTCAGTGCAAACTGTTCAAAGGGCTTTAAACGATTCCCGATGATGAATAAGGGTCTTATCAAGCGAAACGATTGCTCATTTAATAAATAAATAACAAAGTTTAAGTTTTATAAGCTCAAATGCTCGCCTTGCTCTGTTCTGTGATGCGCGTTTGTGACTCTCCTGTTCGAACTCGTTCATCAAAATGAACGAATCTTTTCCCGAGTCAATTCGTTCGTTATTTTTGTTTAATGAACCAAATGAGATTCATTCAAAAGATTCATTAATTTTGATGTGAACTACTCCTTTAAGGAGTGTTTGTTTCTTTGCTGAGCCACTCATAAATATGAATATTTCCCTAGAATCCCAGACTCATAGCTAGTTCAACAGTTGTCTGTGTCCCCGGTCCCCTGAGTGCACTAAGAACGAGTGTTGAGACTGTAGGTGAGAGCAATGGTCAACTCTTTCATTAAAGAGCATGGCTGTGGCTTACAGAGAACCAAGATGACAAAATGATCCATTCCTTCCTCTGCAGCCTAGTCCATTCTGTTCTTTCTCTAGTCTTGGCTTTAGGTTATATGTATCCCCTGAGTCCATGTCATTTGTAAAGCCCACCGAGCTGGCATGAAGGTAATTCAGGACACTGAATCACAGAATCGATGATGTGTCACACGCAAACTTCCTGTTATAAACTCTTTCTCGCACTTTTCATCATCTAAGCAGCAACAGAAATGACTTTTGCTGTAGCATGGGCCAAACATCAATCCCATGGTTCATCCTGCAGTCGCTTTACTCCGGCAGACACGCAGATTGAGAAAGTATCCTCGTCTGATCGGAGGGCAGAGAGCAGGTGCGCCGTGTCATTATACGCTTTGCTGGCAAAACATGGATAGTTTCTTTGAATATCCCTCGTTTTATCAAAGTGATTCAAGTTGAGATTTAAGAACACTTCAACCGTGTTGCATAACAGCAGCGTTTCACACGGTGTTTGCTCTGAGAGTACTTGGAAAAATCATGCTTGATATTCTCCTGCTGTGCTAACTCAGTTTCAGCACAACACAAATTAACGAAGGACCCAAAGATATTTCTGACTGCTAACGCTAACATCATGGCTGTTTAATCTGTTGCTGTCTGTTGTGATTTTGATTGACATTTACCGAGTAATTAGCTTGTCAGCGTAACAGATGATTACATGGTGAGTGCAGACAGTTACTGCATTTAAAGCTTTTAGGCATAAAGCTTTCTTATCAAAGTCAGTATCAAAGGAATGGCTGCTGGTTTACATACGGCTAGCATATATGTTGAGCATCCCTACATGAACAGAAAAGAACATTTAATTAACTTGAATCGAACATTTAACAAGACCAATTTCTTTATTTGATGAAATGGTAGTTTTATAGCACTGTGAGTAATTCAAAAACTTCCCAGAGGAATACAGTAATTGGCTTTTGTCTTTGCTTGGTGAGTTTGATATGTATTTATAATGAACAAACAACATGCTATCCATAAATGGATTATTAATGTCCTCCATTAAATAGAAGCAGTTTAGAACTGGAACCCTTAACACAAATTCAGCAATTAGATTTTTTAACATGCATCAATTCAAAAACATTTCAACATTATGGTTAAAGGGATAGTTCACCCAAAAAATGTAATTCTGTCATTTAAATTCTTCCCCATAACCGTTTGGTTACCCATCTTCTTGTGTGTTCAGCAGAAGAGAGAAATTCATACAGGTTTGGAACAACTTGAAGGTGAGTAAATGATGACAGAAGTTTCATTTTTGGGTGAACTATCCCTTTATTTCTTTTTAATTTTGTATAGTTTCACTATTTTGTATAATTTATAGAAGCAATTTCATTTTCAAGCTTTAAGCCTGTGAAAAGAAATACAGGACCAGAGAGTATGCAAAAGCTATTTGGCTTGTTTCTAGTTTTTGACGGGAAATACATCTTATTTGTGTGAAAAACCTTCTATTCATCAGAGAATCTTAAAAAGCAAAAAACTTCTTAATTAAAGGAGTTGTTCACTTTAAAAAAAAACTTTTGCTGATAATTTACTCATCCCCATGTCATCCAAGATGTCCATGTCTTTCTTTCTTCAGTCGAAAAGAAATTAAGTTTTTTGATGAAAACATTACAGTATTTTTCTCCATATAGTGCACATATAAAGGTCTAAAAGACAGTTTCAGTGCAAACTGCAAACTGTTCAAAGGGCTTTAAAGGGCACCTATTATGCCCCTTTTTACAAGATTTAATATTGGTGTTGGGTGTCCCCAGAATGTATTTGTGAAGTTTCAGCTCAAAATACCCCACAGTTCATTTATTATAACCATTTGAAAATGTCATTTTTGGGGCCTGTTTTAAAATGAGCTGTTTTGAGGCATACCACCTTAAATGCAAATGAGCTGCATATCCCCGCCCTGCCTTTGGATGAGGGCGTAACTTGATACCTATGGCAGTCGGTAAGCAAAAGGGCTGATAGAGTGAGAGAAACCGCTGTTTTGAATGTCATTCAGCCGTACATGTTTGAATCGGAACATATAAATAGTCTCTGATCAGCCCCAGATGATGAAGAGACTCCAGCAGAATAAACACAAATGAGAATGAATCAGTACATCTCGGTATGGTTATTTTATACATTTATGTACTTATAGAGTTGTAATCGCGTCCCCTTTCCAATTTTGGATGTGCAACACACACACACACAGACACACACAAACACTAACACTGGCTCAAATTTTTTGAAACTACATACACATACTGTGATAAAGTTTGCTACAAGCGAAATTACATTTATGCGAGGGACCGGTTGCGTCATGTTTTCTTATCATACAGGTGCTTCTGTGGCAAATGTGAGAAGATGGCTAACTTACAGAACAAGAACATATATGCAGTTTTTAATACTATATATATATATATATATATATATATATATATATATATATATATATAAATGTGTGGTTACACACTAAACAAACAAGGTTTAAATTATATAAACAATCATCCTACAACAACAACGACAACAACTTTAGATGCATTTGACATTGACTGGAAAGACTATTTGCTCAAAAATCATAAAATACACTTACTGTTACTGGATGACATGGGGGTGAGTCAATTATCACCAAAAGTTTTTTGAAAAGTGAACGACTCTTTTAAGTGCCACAATAAGAATACATGTTTCTTATGGTGATCATTCAGATGCATATTTTGCTGATTACTTTTTGCTGTACCTTCCCCATTTAGAATAATACAGATTCACCAATATTTCATCAAGGGTATGAACACAGTTCATATGTGCATAATATGCACCTGTGAAAATGTTTTCCTCTATGCATACTGTATGCAATTTTAGTTAATCAGACTTAATGTGATAAACAGTTTTTGAATATGGGAATGCTGCAAGCTATGTTTGCTTAATTTTAATCTTAAAACTTGAGCTGTGAAAGGTCAGCTTGTGACGGCTGCATAATTTGGATGGCACATTTTCCTTGATTAAAACATTGCAATTTTTTTTTTTTTTTTTGCAAATACCACACATCGGTGGCCAGATAATTTGGCAGTTGCCTAATGAACAAGCTTCTTTTTTTTTTAACAAGTCAAAAGAGTAGCTCTTAGATTCAAAGGTCCCATTAGAACACCTTCCTTCCCCATTGTTTCTGTGAGAGCCCTTTGAGCTCAAATTGACAAAAAAGAAGAAAAAGTATTAAATATTCATAGGCTAACACTCATTAAATGCTTCTGAGGTGTCAGTCAGAGGCAGGTCTATTTCTGGGATAAGAGCACTGTCTAGCTGTTTGTTTCCATGGCCTGTCTCACACAGCCTTCCTGCACTACCACTGGCACATCTCTGCACGTTTGATGTCGAGGAAACAGTCACACAACTTGTCAGATTCAGGAGCTCTAAAGGCTTGAAGAAGTGCGCCGAGACCTCACATCTAGTGGCTGCAGCTGACATGGAGAAAAGGAAGACTTGCTTTGGCATCCGGGTCTTTCACTTCCTTCCTTCTATAGAGTCGATAGAGTTTCCAATGGAGGACTTTCACAAATAGTTGTCTATGGCACTTGTTTTTCTTCGCAGTACCTCTGAAAACAAAGATGCTTCCTTGTACTCAGAGTAGATTACGAGGATTTTTTTTCTCCATCCCGAGCGCTACGATGCTCATTAGAGGCCCCTGCAGTGCTGGAAAGTCTGATCCTGTTGTTTTTCGCACACCTTGACACTCGCATGAAACCTCAACATGGAGTAATGGTGGCCGCAAATATTCAAATGTGCAGTCTGTTCCCCTGGCACATATATCTGAAGCCCTGCCACACTCCAATAGATGAACATATGTCTCCCAGCAGAGTCAAAGCTAATTGAATTAAAAGATGTATGCGCTAACTGTGCTAACAACAGACTTGAGTCAAGAAAAAAAAAATAAACAAGCAAATCAGTGCTTGTAATTTTAAAATAAGATGGGATATGCTTTTGGGCTTTAAAGGAAGAGTGTGGTTTTGCTAACTCAGGCACTATAGACCTTATTCAGAGCAGCGCCATGACAGGTATGAAAGTGAGGCTGTGAGGGATAGACTTACCGTGTTTCCAATGGCATCCGCTGTAAAAAGCTGAATAAAGCTCCTAGATTACTTACAATTTTCCACAGCTTACATTGTCGGGAGTTTTTTGTCAACTGAAATTTCTTGGAAAGATATTTTTCCAGTGTTTCATAAGCAGAACAATCCGAAAACACAATAAATAACAGCACAGCCCATTGAAGAGATGCATATCTATCCCTCACAGCCTCGCTTTCATTCTCATTAAAAATCAAAGATGGCGCTCCCGTGAATAAGGCGTATAAATCAATAGAAGTGGGCACATCATGTTTGCCCAACAGCCAAATCACAGTAACTTTGCCAACATTGAAACTGGAAAAAAATTGAATCAAAGTTTAAAAAAAAAAAAATAAAATATTGACCTGATATTGATCTATTTTCAGTCTGGTTTTGTTTGGTAATAATACAAATAGGCGAGTCAAACACATGTCATGTAAGGGCACATTTCACCACACAGATTTCTCAAGGAGGTCACGCAATTATTGGTTAACTACCGTAACAGAATACGGTTTAATTTGAAACGGTGAGGACATTTTGTTACTTCGTCGACCAAAGCGCAAGCGGATATAGCTAGACCGTAAACAAAACAACAGGCACGCCGCACACACTCGTTTAGGCTTGCGAGCCGGCCAAATAGTTGGTTAATTTAACGTTTTGAGTGGATGACGAGCATGAGACGCCGAAATGGATGCCAATTAGATACTGAATGAAAATTTTACTTTTAAAAGTTGCCAAATGTTTCCATTGACAAGACCAAAGTGATCTGTGTGTTTTGTTGTTGTGAATGGAGCTATCGTTATCGCAACACGTCCTGTCTGAAATACAGCTTTATGAGGGCCAAGCGCACACACACACACACACACACAGTTGATGTGAATTCTCCTCCCCCTTGTCAGTATTTCTTTCACCCTTTTATTGATGGACAGTGTTACATTGTGTGAGAGATTATTTGCTCCAAGTGAGAATTTTTTATTGTGAATTTGAACACAGTACAGTATATGCCAATGTTATTTTCAATAAAAAAAATCATTTGCAAAAAGCAAGCCGATCCACTTGTCCATGTTGATAAGAGCATTAAAATGAGAAAAAATAATGGGACAAAATGAAATCAAGAGGCATTTAGAATAGATAAAAATGTGTGATTAATTGCGATTAATCACGAGTTAACTATGACATTATGCGATTAATCGCGATTAAATATTTTAATCGTTTGATAGCACTAATTATTATTATTATTAGTTGTAGTAGTAGAAGTGAACTGGAATTCTTCTGCAGGTAGAAAAAACCCTAGATAGTATTGTTATTATTATTATTATTATATACATATTATTGTATTATTGTACTTCTGCAGGTAGAAAAAACCCTAGATAGTATTGTTATTATTATTATTATATACATATTATTGTATTATTGTACTTCTGCAGGTAGAAAAAACCCTAGATAGTATTGTTATTATTATTATTATATACATATTATTATAAGTAATAAGTAAGTAATAACCCAAGTTTGGCTTAATTTTTTTCCTCTTATTTTTTTATTTTTCTTTCTTTGTCTCTGATGCTCCGAAACACTCTTCATCTGATTGCTGTTGATCAATACATGGCCGTGAGACCCAAAGGCAGGATGTGTGTTCAGATATGATTATGTAATCTGCCCCCCAAACAGGAACGTTTGTGACGCATCACACCCGACTCCCTGCTCTTTGACCTTCAAAGGGCAGCGATTGGTCGCTTCCCAGGGTCACTTCCTGTGGGCTCTTCTGTTTTCTATCACAGTGGCAGAACAGAAGGTGTTTGAGGCCATTGAACGGCGAGAAAAAAATCAGTCAGGAAATAGCTAAAGTCAACAGCATTCCCTGTCCTCTTCCCGGGATGGTATTATCGTTGCTTTGTCTGTCCTTTGGCCGACATCAAAGACCCTCCTGGGTATTCGAGGGAGTTTTCTGTAATGTTTCCATTGCTCTCGCTTCTACATGAGCTGCCAGTAGGGGCCCTTCGGCACAGGAGTGGAAGGCAGGGATGTGATGTAGTAATTAATGAGGCTGGAGAGAGGGGTCGTGTCGGCTGCCTCCGTCTAGCTCAGGTGTCGTGGGGGCACCCTACGGCGAAAACAGTGGTAATGCAGTATTCAATTAAGAGCTTCGGTTTGCTCTGACAGGATCCCAGCAGGGGACTGACATAGCACTAACCAGACACTTACATGCCTTGGAATTAGGTGCAAAATAATAGGGAGCAAGGATAAGCCGCTGATGAATGAATTGACCGGTGGACTATGTAACTGACCTGAGGCTGATTCTAATTTCACCTCCACAGTTGGCAGAAAATCGAATATATTTAATGCCCAGATTGTATTCTAAGGCTCGGAATAATTAATTTTATTTTGGATTAATTTAACACTTCCCATTCCTCTCTCTCAAAGCGTGCCTCTTTTTTTGACTGTCTACATGAAGTCTGGTCCACTTCTCGGCTTATTCTGTCAGTGAACCACCCATTTCAACAGCAAGAGTCTTTTCTGACTAAGGATGGGTATTGACACATATTTCGTAATTTGATTTTGACTCACGCTTGTAATTCGATTCAATTCAGTTTGTGATTTAAATTGATTCAGTATTGATTATTTGGGTTATGTATCAGGTACAGTACATGGTAGTCATTTTTCTAGCTGACTAATGCGTTTATGGACATTAAATGGCTTTTCTGAGGTAAATGTGATGTTACATATGATTCACAAGCTGTTTTATTGACGCCTTTTTGTGGTTGAAACACTGATGAGACGTGGATACGGATATATCTTCTGCTCGTCAAGGCTGCAGTTATTGGATCAAAAATACAGTAAATACAGTGACATTGTGAAGTATTATTACAATTAGTTTTTTGAAATAGTTTTTTAAATGTACTGTCATTTATTTCTATGATGCGAAGCTGAATTTTCAGCATCATTCCTCCAGTCTTCAGAGCCCCATGATCCATCAGAAAGCATTCTAATATGATTAAGCGTTTATTATTATCAATGTTGAAAACAGTTGTGCTTCTTAATATTTTTTGGGAACTGATACAATTTTTTCAGTTGTTTTCATCCTTGCTGAATAAAAGTAACTTAGATTAAATAAATACATTTTAATAATGTAATAATACAAGCAAAATATTCATTTAGAACAATGTTCGGCTTTCATTATTATAAATGACAATATTTTTAAAATATTTTTTCTTTATATCTGATACTGGAGCATGCAAACACAATTATGAGTCGTTTATGTACAAACATGCTCATTCTCACTCTTAGAAAAAAAGGTTCATTGGGGTTCTATATATCTATATGTAGCATAGGGTTCTTTACTAAACTCCAAATAACCTTTTATGCTAAAAAGGTTCTATAATGACGAGAAAGAACCCTTTTGGCACAAATGTTCTTTATAGGCTATTATTCATTCATATATTACATTATTCTGCAACATTTTGCGGTTGTAATTTAATTATTGTTTATTAAACTGTTGTAGTAACTTAATATCACATTTTAATCATGCTGATTTTTGGAGGAGAAAAACTGAAATGGCACATTTCGTGTGATATTGATTAACTACATAAAATTATATAGCTATACATTTTCTAACCCCCATATCTTGAATTTTGTGATCATTCACATGTATTTATATATACATTTTAGGGTCTTGATGTTTGTCAATAATATGAAATATTTTTCCATATGGACCCTTTTTCCTAGTTACAAAGAACCCTTGTTCTGTTATAAAGAACCCGGGTTCAACGTTCTTATTGTTGAACCCTTAAAAATTGTTCTGTATAGAACTTTTAGAGGTTCTGAATACGTAGCGCTGATAGAACCTTTTAAAGTTCTATATAGAACCTTTTCTTCAAAGAGTGTACTGAGCATTTCATCATGACACGGGTTTAAAGACATTAATGCTTGCGTGTGATTTGTGAAACTCCCATTATCATCACCTCCCTTTCCTCTCACACTCTAGTGGATTACAGGTATTTTCATTCTCCCAGGGCTGTCAATGAGGACAAAGACCTTCTGCAGTTTATTCATCTGCTTGTTTCACAGCGCCAGTCCAAATCGCCATGCGCCACAATATAGTACAGCCATTCCTCTACAGTATATATATGCCACGGGTCACATAGAGAGAGGTAGACGCTCCCTTAATATCATCCACAGGGAGGTGACAGCTCAGATCATCCGTCACACAGGTGGCTTCCTGAGTCCGCCTGACATAGAGAAGCACTCATTTTCGGCAGGCGATTAAAACATCTCTCTGATCTTACTCAACCGGACACCTTCACCAAGATGAGTCAAGAGTTACGACCCTTTCAGTTTTTTTTTTTTTTTTTTTTTTGAAGTGTCTTGGCAATGTCTGTCAAGATGGCAAGATGACTGGGCTGCTTTTAAGAAAATAAGGAAGGAGCATATCATTTTATTAAATTCTTCTTGGTCTTATTTTATGGAATATACTTAGCCTGCGTCTCATTTCTCTGTCTCACCCCTTACTCTTACCCCTTCCCCTCGGTTTTGCGCGTTCATGTGAGGGGAACTGGTGTCACAATTCTCATTTTGATTAAAGGCTAGGGCCAAGGCGTAGGGCTACATAGCCCTTGAAACGAAGTTTGCAGAGGACCACACTTGAAAGAGAGGGATAACAAAAGTGCAGGCATCAAGTTTTTTATTATGGCTGAATGTCGAACTGTTAAGCAGGCGCACAAATGTAAGAATTATGACACTTTTAATAAAATTTTGAATAAAATGTTAATTGTAATATTTTTGTTTTTAATCGGTAGTAAACCGCTAAAAGCTATGCGCTATTTGTCGAGCTGAGCTATCTGATAATCCTTATATTATTTTATGAACTTTGCGCTGCCTTTAAATACAATGAAACACACGTAACATTTTATCCGTAAGCAGTCGTATGCGTCTGAGAAGCGATTTTCTTGGGATGGCACCCAAGGGTGCAAAGAGAGAGCCCAGGCAATTAATAACAACGGCATATTCGTTTGTTTACTGATATGTCAACGCTTGTCGCCTCTGCTGACGTGACAGCTATAGCGGCAAGGGAAGATGACGCAAACGGTAATCAAGTGGTGTTTCATTTCTTAGAGGAACGTTCTCGCCCCTACCCCCTTTCACTCTATCGAGGGGTAGGGGGTAAGACAGAGAAATGAGATTGGCCCTTAGGCTGCCAATTTATCATATTAAAAAATGTGATGAACTTTTATTAAAACGTATATTTTTTAAATAATTTGCTTAACAGATTGTCTATTTATCTGTCAAAAAAAATAATTTAGCATTTCCGAAGGGCTTAATTAGTCTAGAATATATTAATTTAAGAAATTTGTTGGCATCTCAAGTCGTGCCATGGAAACATCATGCCATCCTGAAGGGAAATTCATTACTTTTTTTTGGAAAGCTCAAAATTAAAAAAAGAGAGGAAAACACACACACACACACACACACATGAATATGGGAGACAGTATTTCGTTTGTATCAGTACCTACTCAAGACCATGCTCAAACTTAAAGCTGCAGTTGGCAGTTTTTCCTCTCTTTGTCGCCATCTCTGTTCGAAATCTACAATTGCAGTCATTCGCGGAATTATCAACTTTACGTGAGTTGTAGTTTGACACGACACAGCGCGGATGAACACGGTGTTTGAGGAGACTGTGAGGCTGTCAGTCACCGCGCCAGTGTGGATACTGGCATTCAGAATCACTCAATGTATCCCAGAATGCATTTTGAAAAGTAGTGTACAACCGATGGTCACTAACCCAAGCCCTACATACCATCATGCATTGCGCTGATCGTAAAAATGGCGGACGGACGACAAGGGGAGCAGCATGACAATACAAATTTGTTCTGTCATGTTTAACTTATAATTTGTAGTAGTTTTACAATTTTGTCAGACATGTATAAATTGTTTGTAAGCACGCACGTGTTTAAATTGTGCGACAGCAATAACGTAATCAACGGCGCCGAGAGACGATCGAGTAGTGTCTGAAAGTGGTGAGCTCACTATATAGTGCTCCACTACATTTGAATCGAGCTAAGGCAAGCAGATAGCGTTGAACACCGGCTGGTTATGTATTTTCTCAAACATGTTTTTTGGATAATTTCAACCCAAAAAACGGACTGCAGCTTTGAGAAATCATCTTTCAGCAGAAGTCATTCACATCATTATACCCCCTATTGTATTACAACGGTCTTAAAAGATTATAAAGAGTTTGAGTGACAGCGGCAGATGATTTCCGTCAATTTTCAATAGCTGCCTCACAATATGAGATTGGAACAAAGGTAGAGATGATAGGAGTTATTACATGTACTTTAATAGATATATGAGCATTGTGCGAGTTTGGTTGGGCTGAAAGGTGTTTAAATATCTCGCTGGCATGGAAACAGCTTGGGATAATTATAGAGTACTTTTGTCATTTCTCACCTCTGTCACAGAACGAAATACGTGACTGGGGTCCGTTGCGCAAATCAATCAAGTAATCAGTTTTTAACTGTCGAGAGTGTGACTAATCCAGTTCTTCTTTTCTCTTCCCGTCTAAAGGAAGATTATAGCGGAGGATCATGTCTATGATCAAGCCAAATTACTTTCCCAACATTCATAACAGCTCATTTGGACTGATGGTGAAGAAATAGTCATGCTATTATTTTGCCAGGTCTCACATCACGGGCAGCAGGAATTGCGGGTCATATTTAATCATTCCCAATCATTCTTTTAGATGAGAGGAATCTTTAAATAAGATGTTTAAATATCTACAACAACAGAAGTCAAAAGAACAAGATTATACTTTACGTAATGTAAGACGTAAAATTCTACATCAACAGAAAAAAAGATTCTGTCCATAATTAGATTTGTACATGCTGTTCCTATCATTGGATCAATATAATAAAATATATTAATATATTAATGTAATGAATGTGCTGTGGGCTTTAAATTGAAGGCTAAACCCGGTCTGTACCAAAGACCATTTGACCCGACCCAACCAAGGTGGTATTGTTTATTTTGAAGACCAGTATTTTTTTTTTTTAAACAAAATACTGTAGTTAAGGATTTAGTAGCTATAACAGATTTTTTTTTAATTTTCTTTTTTAAACAAACTCATTTAGATGTTTTGTACAAAATCTGCTTTCACACCATTATGTTTAGACAGTTAGTTCACCCAAAAATGAAAATGATCCTATTATTTACTCACCCTTAATCAAAATGAGTTTCTACATTCAGCCAAACACAATCAAAGTTGTATTAAACAAATATCCTGGCTCTTCCAAGCTTTATAATGAGAGTGAATTGTAACAGAGATTTTGAAGCCCAAAAAAGCTCATCCATTCATCATAAAAGTGATCCATATGACTCCAGGTTGTCAATAAATACGAAATATTTCCATTATTAAACTTATGAGCTGTAATCGGTAATGTCCGTTTGTTCACGAGTTGAATTCCAGCGAATGGCGTAGGATGTAGGAGTAACGTGAGCTTGAAGACGGTGACAGAAGACGTCTCTTGCGGTTCAAATAATTAGGGCTGGGCAACAAACTCAAGCTCCTCCGACATTTCTCTTTACATGTTCTCATTTTAGACTCGTAATTCATGACCGGTATTTTGTTTTGCTCTTTGCTGTCTTCTACGCATCCATGTTTGTCGTGTTTAGCTATATACACATTGGATGGATTCAAGGTGAGTAAATTATGCGATTATTTTCATTTTTGGGGAACTATCCCTTAATTGGGGTTAGGGTTGGACCTTCATGCTTGGTGATTTTCTACAAATATTACACTTTTGCATAAATCAAATTATACAAATTTGTGCTAATTTGCCAAACCATAAAGCTACTACAATTTCTCATGAGAGATAAAACAAAGAATTTCAAGGCACAACGACTCCTTTACCACATAAGTGCAAAAGAAAAGAAAAACAAGCTTATCAGTGAAATTGTGCTGGATGACCAACAGATGTATGTTATGTACGTTACATAAACACTGTCATACATTCCACTTGGATCTCTGAACTTTTTCAAAACAGAGTTTGCAGAAATTGCTGCAGAAATATTTACACAAGCATGCTATCAATGCGAGTTAGCAAGAGAGCTGTATAAATAGCTAATGGTTTCAGTTAAGTCGCTTTGGATAAAACCGTCAGCTAATGAATATAATATAAAAAGTAAATAGTTTCAGCGCTTTGAATGTCTTCGGATAAAACGTTAGTCCAACTGCACTGAATATTCCTCCACTGCTTCTGCTACTTGCAGGGTTGCTCAGTAAATGTGACTGACGGAAACGGGAAAAAGCTGTTATGTTTTCATCTAACACACTGATCCCTCTCATAGTTTGGCCGTAATAAGTTCTACCTTGCTATTTTTTTTTAACGATATTATGTTTTCTTTAGTTACAAACCCAAACCCAACTTGAAGCTTTTCATGGATAATTATCTTGAACCCAACCCAAACCCATTGGTTTCTCAAGACTTATTGAGTTAGAGTCAGGTGAGTAGCAGTTCACTACAGAGTAGTTTATTTTGGCTTATTGTTCTGGCGGCAGAACAGGAGTAATTTATGAAAGTTTTTTACTCTCTTATTATAATAATTAGCACTTTCTTTTCTCTCCCTACATCTCTCTTCAGTGTTATGTACTTATTGGCAGTTGTAGCTCTTCTAGTGTGTTCAACGAATCATTACGCTAAATAGGGGTGGTGATGGCGCAGTGGATAAGACACATGCCTTTGGTGTGAGACGCGGGTTCGAATCCACTGTGAGACACCAATGTGACCCTGAGCAAGACACTTAACCCCTAGTTGCTCCAGAGGCGTGCGACCTCTGACATATATAGCAATTGTAAGTCGCTTTGGATAAAAGCGTCAGCTAAATGAATAAATGTAAATAGCTCAAAGGAACATTCCTTCTTTCTTGACCATGTGATCATTACAAAAGGTTTGTATTTTCACAAACCAGTTTGTATACATGTATACCAATACATTAATGCAGTATTGTGGTTGTACCTGATGGTACAATAATACTTAATCACAAGTGGAGACTGCTTTGTCCAAAGGTTTTGTCATCACTCAAACAGCATTCAGAGGTAAAATGCATGTAATTTGTAGCATAATGTACATTTCTGTATCATAAACTCCCCAGACAGCAGAAATGTACCACCTACTCACCTGTCAAACACTTCTCAACAGAGGGCGGTTTTCACTTTGTTGGTACAGCAATAAAATAACCAACAACTTTATAAAAGCCTGTTTCCTCCCCAGAGTAAATAATAAAACACTAATTGTGAGATTAAAGTAGTTTAAAAGAAGAAATAGTTTAATTTGAAACATACGAGATACAGTATATGAAACGGTTTGAGATATAAGGGCACATTGTCAGATTTAAAGTGAAATAATGAGAAATAAAGTCACACTCTAAGTAATAAAGTTGCAATTGCTCATCCATCCTTCCATCTATCATTATAAGAACATGCCCAAAAATCAATGGTAAAATACTATGGTACTTTTTTTGCAAATGAATGCAGCCAATTGAAGATTAAAATAAGTCTACCAGCCCGGAGTACAAATGCTTTACCATAGCAATGTTTCTTTTTAGCTGTTGAAATAGTTGTGGCGTAACCAAGGCGTTTTCAATCATGTCCTGTCTCCACGTAACACGCATTGACTTGCTCCGCTGATCTACTCAAAGTGTCTCTGCCTCCCTTGTATTCTTTCAGCAGATAAAACAAGTGGATTTGGGTTGTTTGTCTCATATTTACTCTAGGGCTCATGCTCTGCAGCGAGGGGACATCCGCGTTTCATATTTGTCATGGCCGGCTGAGAGCCGGAGCATATTGCAGGTGTAACTCAGACCCCTCCTTAGACAGATTGTTTCCCCCCATGACTTTGAGTTATTGCAAGGGACCACATTTCTGTCAACAAGCCCAGCTCAGGGACCAACCAATCATAATCTAATCTTCTGAATGGGCTCAGTGTTGTGGGTGATTGAAATTGTTTATTGTACGTGGCACAACATTTCAAGTCCTGATTAAAAGAAAATATACACTGGGCCTCGTATTGACCTGTGCACTTTTTTTAGGCAAGAAAAGGAGCCAAAGGGCAAAAACAGAGCTATTTCTCGAAAGTCAACCCTCCGGCGAGCATTATTGAAATGAAAGGTTTGTGTTGGCAAGAGATCAGAGATGGTATTTGAATATTCACATTGAGAATAAAAAAGCAGACTGTGCCCTTAAACAGGTGTTTCTGTGTAGCTTTGTGAGGGTGTGTCGTGTGTGTGTTTTTAAAATCGTACATAGCTGTTTGCCTTCTCTATGTCTAGTTCAGATGTTTAGTTCAGATTCTTTCAGGATGTGTCAGTTGTCTTCGGTATTGTACGAACGACCCATAACGTGAGCACACGAGGCCATCCTGGAAAAACAGCAGCGCTCAACAATGAGGATTTTTTCCATTTTATTTCTGCTGGCCTTGTCAAGCATGTAGTTCTTACTTTTTACTTGTCCTGACAACATGTTGACTGGCCTCACCCAAAATAAATAAATAAAATTAAAATAAATACAGTCAAAAATATTTATTTAATATTTTAAATATTAATATTTCCCAATTTTATAGTTTTATAATTATAATTTTATTACAGCTATTTTATATTCATATTCTACAAATGTTATTTGTTCAATAACTTCTTTTTGATATGATAAATATAGATGATTTTGGATGCATTTGCTCTACGGTTTTCCATATGTGCAGGGTGGAGCTATCAAAGGAACTATGATGATTTAATGAGGCATTTATAGTTTTCCTGTATCGACCGTCTGGCCTCAGACCTGTGCAGCTTAATCTTTGAGACCAGCACATATTACTGGCTGGATTAATCAAGTATCCAGACGGGGACCACAGCATTTGGGCGTCCTACACGCTGGTCTGAACTTGTTTCTCTTGCTCGCTGTGTTTACCTGTAGTCTGATGTTGTGGACAAACCTGTTTTATGAAGTGTCTAGTAGTCAAGATAATAATATACTAACATGGAAAACACTAAATGGGTCTCATTCATGAAACACGAGCAGAACGAATTTGTGTGTAAATCGTGTGTAAAATGGTTCAGGAGTAAATTTTCGGTTTCATTAAAATGTTCGTATTTTCCAAATGTTAGTTGGTACGCAAGAAATCCCTGCTCCCAGCCACGCGTAAATGGTGCGCTTAACATCCGAACGTTTTGCTCATTAATAAGGCTGCATTTTATTTCACCAATGGGTACATATTTAAACAGCATTTAGAAAAAAAAATATTTTATATAGTAATTACATACGGTTTTTCTTTTTACTTTTATTATTTAGCAGATCTGGTGATCGATGGTGGTCCTTCTTTCGATTTTTCTTTCGATTTTTCCGAAGTCAACTATTTGTTTCTCACTTCTGGGACTGTTCTATTAACAGATGAAACTCCATTAACTGCATCTGTAATATGCTGCAAATTGCTTCCTTTGTTAGGACCTGATGCGCCACTATGTAGGCTACGCTTGAAAATAAAATGTGGCGTTTTGTATGAACTTGTGATAGTAAAACTTCAATTTCTGCATCCGAGAAATCTTTCTTTTTCATTCGCATTCATGCTATTATATGCTTCATATAGATGTCAGTCGGATATGGGCCTAATTAATGGTATAATTGAGAATGAACGTGCACGCGCATCCCCTTTACGATAGGTTGGAATTCATTAGCACACACACACATTTTACTATCACATCTGACATTTACGAAGTGTTTGTGAATCAGGAGAAGAGTTTTCGGGAAGTTCTCTTTACGCGCAAATCACTCTCATATTTACTCCTATATTTACGAATGTTTCATGAATGAGACCCATTGTGTGTATTTTAAATGTTTTTTTTTTTTTGACATTTGAGTGCAATAATTCACATATATCCGTTACAGTCTGGGTCTTATAAACCTAACATTGTAATTTGAGAACGTTTTAGAGAATGTAATTAACCCTAAAACCGTATTCTGGACAAATGTGGGCAAAATAGTTTTGATTTATTTAAAAAAAAAAAAAAAATACTTTCCTTGATCTGAGCGGTACAAGACTTGGCTACTTTTCCTAAGTTTGCCTCCTGAACACACATTTATATATATTTTTTTTACTCAATTCTACAATGTTAAGTGGGTGAAAAACAAAACAAAACTCCTTAATCTTGTATTTGGGTCAAAAATGGGTACCCATAGAAATGAATGGGAAAAACTGTAATTTAGAGCCGTCTAAAATAAGCCAAAATAAGACACCAGGTGACAGCAAAGTCTCTTCATCTTTAGGTTTTAGAACTTATTGGAATGATATTTTAATGTAGTTAAAAAAAAAAACAAAAATAAGCATAATTTTCATAGAAAATATGGTACTTTTTGAAGTAAATAAATTAAAAAATACCCCCAAAATTAAAAAAAGACACCATAAATGGATAGACAAAACTTTATCGAAGACAGTGATATAACATATATATCACACCTGAGTCCTCTGTGCCCACATTTGTCCACAATTACAGGATTAAGGGCTATAGTGAATATGGTTTGAGGGCTACAAATGTTACTGACAACCGACATGTTAATGTTATTTTGCATGATGATCCTACATTATAATATATGTGTGATCAGACCATCAGAATGTCAGATCCTGTTGTGTTTCGTGCTGTTAGTGTTATGCGACTTCTTTGAGGGGATGCCGATATTGCGATTGTGTCGTAGTTTGACTTTGGGGTGTTTGCGGGAGCGGTCCCCGGGAGAAGACTTTGATGTGCCTTCGAAATACCATTTAGCCTCGGGCTGTCTCGCTGTGATCTTGTATTAAGACCCACCAGGCTTGTATGTTTTTCACCACGGTCGGGTTTATCTCGTCCCATTAGCGATGAAGCTTCGAGTGCCTGCGTCCTCCTTTGCCCCAACGCACCGGCAAGATGCAACTGAACGCTGCTTCGGTTTGGAAAGTGCCTGATCAGATTTGATGGAGAGGAAAGGGCTCATAGAATGCGAAACAAAATGCCGTGTGCGCAGAGAGGTCAGCGCGCTTGTCCAACCCCTCCGTATGTCATTCTCTTAGTTTGTGAGTGAGCCTGGTGAAATGTAATGGCTGTGAAATGAAAGGTGAGGCTGCAGTCTTGGCTCATTCGTCAAACGATGGGTTTGCGGGCAAACGCAGACCATCGGAGTGTTCGCTCTCAGAGTCGGCAGCTGTCATTTTGGGAGGGTGTACGGGTGTGTAAATCAGAGAAGATTTGTGTTTGAGCTAAGCAGAGACTGAAGGCAAGGTGCTGGCACATGCAGAACTGCTCGCTTTATCCTGTAGGCCACATATAAAACACAAGCTCACTGCTATTGATTTAATATTGAGGCAATCTATGTTCCATTTGGGAAACATATATGGGAAAAACAGGCGATAAATGCCAGGGCTCGTGTGTAAAATGAAGAATAACAGAAAACAGCATTGTGCTTTTTAAATTGATCAAACATGACAGTAAAGCCACTTATAATGTTATTTATATTTCTAATAAATGCTGTTACCACAAAAATATTACGCAGCGCAACTGTTTCACATTGATAATAAGAAGAAGTGTTGTTTATTTATCAACAAATCAGCATATTAGAATAATTTCTCAAAGATCTCAAAGACTGGACTAATGATGTTGAAAATTCAGCTTTGCATCATAGGAGTAAAATATTAAGATAGAACGGTTATTATTCATTGCTATAATATTTAATAATATTTATATTTTTGCTGTATATATGAAAAAATAAATACAGTCTTGGCGAGCATAAGATAGTTGTCAAAGCATGAAAGCATTTTAACAATTACAAACCTTTGAACGTCAAAAAAAAAATATTTCGATTATTAAAAATTGACTAAATTGACTTTATTCCATTAAATGCAAAAATATCCAACCAAGAGACACATGGAAACAATAAGCTTTTTTTTACAGCTATCTTCATTTTACTGTGACTAAAATCCCAGATTATAGCCAAATTGGTGGTCATTTTGGTTATTTCTTCTATTTTTTTAAATTTATATTGTTTTTTGTATGAAGTCAAGTTGAGTGCTTCTGCAGATCAGCAAGCATCTGTCATATTAGATTGGTTTCGAATCCATCACTGATTAATGCAGAGCTAACACAATTAAAAATATGTGTGTAATCAAACATTCATTTTGAGAATTTATTTGATGATATTTAAAGTGTTTGAATAATAAATGTGTTTATATACTGTAGTTGGGCAAAATATTCTCTCATAAAAGTAAAAATGGCCATGGAAATGGGTAGAGAGTTCATTTCTGACACTGATTCCAATGGCCAGCTGCTCATTTCTTGATAAGCTCCGTCAACATTTGCTCTCATATTTATGAGAGACAACAGTTTGTTAATGTTGCTCATGAATTTGTCTGGAGAAAAATTGTAATTTGTACACTTGTCTTCACTCTGTCATGTATGCACTGCTATGACCACAACATGATTAATGGCATTTAAAGATTGTTCTGTTCTGTTGTTTCAACAGTATGTCTATTATTGCATTTTAAAACCCAGCAAACTTCCTTTTGTGAAATGTTTTACTTGTGCTAACCTTTCTATATAAATGCAGTAACATTCATACATTTGTAAAGGAATAGTTCAATAGTTCACATTAAATTTGTGGATCAAAGAACATAGTTTTGTGGACAGCGCTATGACTGCCAAAAAAAGGCATAATTGATACATAAATGTATAGTCACAGGCGATATATTGGTAGACATTTGTTAACCAGTAGAGATTTTGCATTGCTGTTTCGGTCTCGGTTACACTCGTGTGACGTTGCCGTGCTACGCCGCCATGAAAGCTTATCATTTAAATGTGTTTTTAAGCCTTGTAGTTTAAAAACAAGTCATTTTACACCGTTCAAGTGCAAAAGCAGTGAATGAGGACTCGGAAGACTTGGAATGGAGTGTACAAGTCATATGGAAATAATTTTCAGATGAATTACCTCTATAAGTTGTCGATTTTAAAATGTGATCCAAGTAAAACCTTTATGGTGTATATTCCGTCTTCTATAGAGGGTGTGCGCGTGACGTCACCTTCGGCCGGAGTGCCTGCAGTTACTTTCAGTGAGTGGCAAAAAGACTGAGCGGCTGTATTTGTTTTTAGTGTGAATGCCGGGAAAATCAAACACAACACAAAGTGGGAAAGAGCTTTGCGATTGACTGTACAACTAGATTTGACAAAAAATCGGAGGTATATTTTTACAGATTGCTATAGAAAGAGGAGCAAATGGATTGCTGCAATTCACAGAAACGACTGGACTCCAGTCAGCGAAAGGTGGATTTGCAGTCATCATTTTGTGTCAATATGCTGAATTTAGGTGTAAAAAACATACCTATACATATTTATAATTGCATATTCTGCATTATTGGATGTTTCTTAGTTACGTTTTAGGGCTGGATGATATGATGATATATATATATAGGCTATATATAACACTGATATAAGTGATCACCCTGATTTAGACCTACCTATATTGTCTTTATACAAAGAGTTCACAGGCAAATTTGCTTTAGGTCTATATTGCTTTTATTTCCCCGGTGTCAAAATCAAGCAAACATAAATGTCAGGCAACACGATTCGTGCCTGCATGTCAATATCCATGGATCACTGGATCTTTAGTATGTTGTAAGGTACACTACTATATTGAGTCCCACAATTAGTTTAAATTGATAAAATTGTTCGTTTTAGTCGCATTTTCGCAGTTCCCCCTATTAAATCCAGTCACGCCGCAGATCTTTTGCCACTCAGTCAGGCTGAGGGGGGTTGTTCCGGCGGGAAAGTGACGTCAATGCATTCATTCTTTACATACTACATATCAGTCAACTGAAGAATCTGACTCCATGCAGCTTGAAGATTGAAAGCACACTAAGAAAAAACAGACCTTAGGTACAAACATTGATCCAGTCGGTTGGCCAATTACCGTAACATTGTGTACAATTCTCAGCACAGGCAGCAGAGAGAATTTCCTTTAACACAAGGTCGAAGTGATGCTCTGGGAAGAATATTGGTGCTGGAAATTAAATGTATGCACTGGCGGTGGCCATGAAGGTTGGCCACATCTATCTCCCGGGTTGAGGCCTTTAGTCTTGTGTCCCTGGTTCCATTTGCCAAGTCAGAGAAACATATGGTCCTCTAACTTGAAGTGAAGCAAATATATCCAGTTTTAATCTAAGAAACGGAAAGTTTTACTCTTGGAAAAAATAAACCGTTCACAGTTTGCTCTTTATGTAGAGTATATCCTGCTATTAAATGTATTTCATCACTTTAATGAAGTCTTAGTGTAACTAATGGGTTTAATGACTTAAAAAGGAGATTTTGTGTGGGTACTCATTTGTTAAAAGAAAAGACAGATCTTATATGTGCCCCATTTTGACAGATCTTTCAATAATTATTGTATTCAATTGGAATTTTCACTTGATTTTAGTGCGATAGGTTCTTTTACTTGGGCTGGGGCATTCAGCCAAAACACATCTTATTTTATTTGTAAGGAGATTTTGGTCAGGCTGAAATACATGTGGTGTTGAAACCCTCTATTACTGACAATAATTCAATAATTCACACAGATTGCATCCTGTCGAAGATGAGCGTGTTGTCCTGTGGCTCCACCTCATTCTGCATGCAACTCCATCAGTGCCAGGCCGGAATTGTCATGAAAGATGACAGCACTGCGCCAGCAATATGAGGGCCATTCTTTACTGACTTTTAGAGACTGCTTTCACAGAATCACAGTTGTCTCCGGGGAATAAGGCTATTTAAGTCTGGTGATAGAGGAATGTTTTCATATTGCATCAGTCCCCTAGTTGATCTCTGTTTTGTGGCATTTGGTGTCAGACTCTCAGAAGTGAAGATTTGTTACCAGTTTAATGGCTTTCATCTCATCCTACTAAATGAAGTCTGGGCTGAGCTTCGCAATTTAGCTTTGATCAAAGTAATTCTATAATGCATTGCATTAAATATGTACTTTGTGCATGAATAATGAAATTTAGGGGTGTGCTTACTTATGCACATGTTAGTTATTCAAGGTTTTTTTTTTTCAATGAAGGACTTTTTACACAAATACGATGTATTAAACATGGAATCGTTTTTTCTTCGCATTTTTTTTTCACTAACAGTCAACAATGTTGCCAAAACGTTCCCTGTTCATACCGATCCGCGAAAGCCATTAAAAACGCAATACAAGGCTGCAGGCCAGTAGCTGACAATGTAATTTTTTAAAGAAACACACACGAAACACATGCGCATGACTACACCATTTTCACAAATTCTCGTTTTTGTAGTTTACACAGAGATGATTATGGAATAGGTTTCAAAAACTTGCACTTTGAGATGACGCACTTGGAAAAATACAATTTCAAAACTTTGCGTTTTCAGGCTCCCAAAACGGTGTTGTCGTGTAAATAAACAGCCAACACACGTAAAGAGTTTTCCGTTTTTAGTTGAAAACTGTGTTGTGTAAAATGCCCCCTGAAATGTCATTTTTGTTTTCAGTGGCACTGGATAGATTGTAAATGTTACATTGAAAGTGCAAAAGTTCTGATATGATTTATCTATGTAAAACTATTTTTTTTACATTACATTCATATTCATGTTCATACATAAATATATATATATATATATATATATATATATTATGTACAAATAATTTTAATTAACATATAAATTGAACATTTATGAATTTATTAGGGCTGTCAAACGATTAATCGCGATGAATCTCATCCAAAATAAAAGTTTGTGTTTACAAAATATATGTGGGTGCACTTTGTATAATTATTTTATATATATATATATATATATATATGAAGAGTTCAGATGCAAAAGCCTCTAAGTGCCATTTGAAATTTTCTTCTAAAATGATAATTTTTATCAAGATTGTATATTTAAGTTCAGTAATTTCACGTAAATGGCAATGAAGATTACCTATTAATTGTCATTTAAGTGAAATTACTGAACTTAAATAAACAAGCTTGATAAAAATGGTCATTTTAGAAGAAAATTTCAAATGGCATTTAGAGGCTTTTGCATCTGAACTCTTCATATATATATATATATATATATATATATATATATAAATACACACACATGCTTGTATATATTTAAGAAATATTTTCATGTATGTACTGTATATAGATACGTATTTATATATAATTTATATTATATATAGAAATGAATATTTTATATATATAGATATAAATATTTTATATATATAAATAATATTTTTTTCTTAAATATACATACGTGTGTGTGTATATATATATATATATATATATACAAAATAATTATACACAGTGCACCCACATATATTATGTAAACACAAACTTTTATTTCGGATGCAATTAATCACGATTAATCGCGATTAATCGTTTGACAGCCCTAGATTTTATTAAATGTTTATTAAATATCAACAGTACGTGTGCACATCTGCTTTCTATAACATTCTTCGTGGTTAATACAATCGGGATTGGTTTCATAATCTATTAAAACATAACTTTCTGTTGCTATTCAATATGGAGAACAGACAGGTCAACCACCAAACTGTGAATGAAATTAGTGTGCAAAGCACAAAGTGCTGAACTCAAGATTGTGTGATTATCCGCTAACAGCTTTTCCACAGTGATCTGCTGTGCTGGAACATTAGGTTGGCTCTTCACACAATTACAGATGACCAGGAGGAGGAATGACAGCCAATGGACTGAGACAGTTTAGCTCCCACACACACCTGTGTCCTGCCCCAAGATCAATGTGAATGCTATGGGGCAAGGACTGGATAGAGTTCTATGAAATAAAAAATGCAGACACAGGTTGCTTGGCGTAGTTTAATTTAACAACAGCATAATCGTGATATAAAAAGCCATTTTTTAGAGTGATCATGTAAATTTGCATTTTCAGAATCAGGTTTCTGATTCGAACTGCATTTTTGTTTTTTACATTGAAATCAAAAGACTATTTGTTCAAATCCTAAATTGTGATACAAGGAATATTTCCCCATGGACAAAATCAAGTCCCATCCTACATTTTTTTCTTGATCGAGAACCCATTTCACGTCACAATATGGAAGAAAAGACTATCGCAACTTCCATCTCATGCCAACTTTAAACTTTATGGACAAATTGGTTCTGACTTTCTCGAAACTTGAATTTCAATGCATCTATATTCCGGGTGAGCTCCTGGTGTTTTCTCCGGCTGGTGTCTATGGATCATGTACTCTGCAATAGTTTGTTGGTGCTTTGCAGGAAGCAAATGTAAATGCACAGAATAAGTCATCGCCCCAGGGCAGCCTGCAGTTCCGTACATCAGCACAGATGCTTTGAGAGTGCAGACAGGGGCCCACAGCCACGCCAGGTCAGCATGCAAATCAGTCACGTGGCCCTGGACCCAGTCAAATCAAAGCGCTGACCCAGCCGAGCGTGAAAATGCCCCCTGACTGTCGACCCACGGCAGCCACAGGGTTCATGCTTCCCGGCAGAGGCGACGTGCCATGCCGGGTCACTTAAGCATGTGTTTATGGGTCAATTCAAAAAAGATGCAAAATGACTGATAATTCAGCATTGTAAATATTCAACAGGGTGACTTTGAACAGATTTTGGAAGGACACAAACAGCATTTCCTGAACAAAGATGTGTGTGGGCTCAGGAACGCGTCGTTGTCAATTGACTTGACCGTGTGTGAAGCTGTGCTGCTTTTTCAGAAGGTTCATTTCAATATGCTGTAAAATGCAAGGAGATCCCCTGCGGCCACGGAGACCTACACAGACAAACGAATGGCTACTGTGCTTAGTAATTAGAAATGCATTGAGACGTTTCATGTATCCTGTCTGTGCTGATGGAATGCAAAAAATCATGATGTAATACGATTGCAAGATTGGTTATTTGGATGTATTTTTTATATAATTTTTAGTAAGATATATATATATATATATATATATATATATATATATATATATATATATAATTTGTGGGTTATGGTTTTCCATCACTCTGTTGTTCCTGAGCTTTTCGGGTAAATAATAAACAGAAATGGTTGGTCTATATGAGCTATGTTCACATATCATGCCGTAGTGTTTCATGCATTTTAAAATGTATTGTATTTCTGTGATGTCCAATCTGAATTTTCAGCATCATTACTCCAGTCTTCTGTCATATGATCCTTCTTACTAAGACTAGGAGGTTGTAACATAATCTAATATGCTGCTTTGCTGTTCAAGAAATATTTCTTATTATTATTATCAATGTTGAAAAAACAGTCGTGCTGCTTAATGCATTTTTAAAGGGGTCATGAACTGTTTTTAAAGCTACACTGTGTAACTCTTTTAGCTTATTCTTAGCTAAAAACACTTAGTTCTTTCAAAAATATATGTGCTCATTATTGTATATTTACTTCGTTCAAGTAATAAAGTATTCTCGTGAGTGTATAATATGCCATTGAAAACACATACGGGTAAGGGGTTCTAATATCGGTCGCCATGTTGCCCCTCCAACTTGAAAGTACATTAGCCAAAGAGGGACATACCCGTTAATTAAAGCTTCGCCTTTCGCGTTTACGTTGCGGTTAACACTCATGGACGAGGTCAAACTGGAAGCCATGTTAATCTTGGACTACATTGGCCACCATAGGAGTTAAAACGAAATCAGAATTTAGAGGAACAGAAACTAATACTGGATGGTCATATACCTTTTCACCGCTAGATGGGGGTAAAAATCACACAGTGTAGCTTTAAATTTTGTTATATTGTTGTCTGAGGTCAGCTTATGACGTTCGATTGGTTTTGCATTCAAAAACACCAAAATTAATAAGTAATAGGCTATTTTGCACCCAAGTTGTGAACCTAGCTGAAAAACGCTCGGTTTTTATGGGCGTCTCGCACTGAAGACTTGGAAGTAAACGCCCACTCTGTGAGTGGATAACAGTTTTGCATATTATAATGAGTTTCAACTCAACCGTAGGTGCACTTGGGGGAAATTTTTTTGAAAACGTCCAATGTTGTAAAATGGCAACCGGAATGCTTCGCCCATACATGTTCGACCCAGAGTCCGTGTGTTGCACCATTCCTGTCACGGCACAGCACCGTTCTTTACTCTTAATCGGTCTGCAAATCCAGTCTTGTTTACAGAACAATCCTCAGTGAAATGAAGAGAACAGATGGACAATGTTTTACCTCATCAGCTGGAACGTCATTAAAAGTAGAGTTTATCCATGCAGTCCTATTGGAATCCAGAGGAAGCATATGCAGCGACTGTCTTCCACAACCAGGCACTGCAAAATATTCTGTATTGCTCGCTCGGTAGGTCGATCCGGTTTGTCATCACGAGGTAGGAATCTATGTTATTTAGCTATGAGTGTAATGCGCGAATCAGTGGGCGGGGCTAAGGGCCATGTTGAAGTAGGCGTTGATCTTCTTCTGCGAGGGTGGTGCTTTATCCTCTTTGACGTCATAGTTCCCCACTTTGAAAAACGAGTCGTTTGCTGTGCCTGGTGTCAATAAAAGCTTTTATTAGACTGACAAGGACGTTTTCAGTTCTGAAACTTACAGGATATTTTTATAATATGATGACCTCTTAGATGTCAAAAGCTCAAGGAAAATTTGATTTTATCAGTTCATCACCCCTTTAAAGGATTTTTTGATTAACTGAACTTTCAAAAGAACAACATATATGTGAAATAGTTTTTTTTAATATATAATATATAATTATGACTAATTAGTGCCCTTTTTAGCATTATAAGAAGTGACCCAAAAAGCTATAATGTACAACAGAGCAATGACACCTATGGGTTTTGTTAAGAGGAATGGATCTGTAAGAAAAAAAAATAAAACTTGAGGATTTCCTCAATTGATGTGTTTCCCAAGCCATCAAAAAATGCTTCAAGGGATGAGTTGCCATGGGAAAAATAGTTTAAGCACATTCCTCGGCCACACACTCATAACACACAGGTGTCAACTGAGAAAATGTGACAAACACATCTCTGATCCTTCAGACGTGGTAATAACTCTAGTCTGAAGGTGAGGCTGGCCACCATTGATTGAATTGAATCAGTAATTCTGTCAGACTAGTCTGAATGATTTTTTTTCCCCCAGATGCCCTGAGAGAGCCAGGGAAAGGTACAATGTTTTAGTGCCACAGGTTCCAGGCCATGTCTCCAAATGGAGCACCAGCCAGTTTAATAAAAGATCCTGTTAGATAAGACACCTCATTAACAAGATGAACAGTTAATGACCGCCAGGCTTCTTTTCAGGTGTCATTTCGCTGCTTTGAAAAGACACGGCATGAGACTGAATGAAAGTTTAGCTTTTCAGGTATTGTTGGACTCCAACCATCCTGACTCCATGCAAATCATATGACTCATTTGAAAGTCAAAAACGAAACATTGTTTTAGAGCCTTGTAATGGTTGCCTTGTTACCATGCCTGAACATTCATGTGACAGATGTAAAGGGCATGTTTGTGCGCTGAAACTCAAGTCCATCGCTTTTCTTTATTAGTGGTTTTGAAATATTGAAAAATCCTTGAAACTGAATTAACGCCAGAGCTATTCTTCCATATTGTGACGAACAATAATAATAAAAAAAGATCAATAACATGTATTTAGCAACAAACAAATAAGGAAATTAATTGGGTACAATAATATATTGTGTTAATATGAAGAAACCAGCGGTTCCTGTGTTGTGATTGGACAGCAGCTTATCGCACGTTGCCCGGAAAGGTCACGCCCCTTACAAAAAATTGGAGATTCACGCGAATCTGAAGTGCTTCTTCTCCGTGGGAGCACAACAAGACCACGCCCCCTTTTTTGTGTATTCCTCTGGGTGGAGATTAGTCAAAAAACTGTTATAGTTACGTCATTAAAAAAGGAAGTAGACGGATGTAGTCCAAACAGGACGTTCGCTGTATGCTGTTGAGGGGACTTCGGTTAAATAAAATATCTCGCTAGGCATTGAACTTTGAGCTTTATAATTTTATAGGTATTATTTATGCTCTAAAAGCAACATTACACACTAACTAACGTTTTAAAATGGAATCGAGAAGACCGGGACCTTTAATTTGTTGGCTGTATGAGACTAGCGTTAAGCTAGATCAACATTAGAATATCATACTGATCATATTCTAACCTCTATCTATATAGCATTGATAATGTATTGATTATGATTAACGTGACTCGTGAAGCTCTGTCAAGTCAAAGTTTGTCGCGGATGCTAGCATCTCAAAAACGCCACGCTATTATCGATCCTCGTTTTATTTCTCCTCTTGTCCCAAAGTCTGCTTTCCGTGGTCCATAATGTTTGAACAAAACAACAACAGAGTGAGACGTTACGCAGTTGTCCACGTCTGTAGCCATGGTTACTATACCAGTACAAGTGGAAACCACGAGGATAACGTGGATATTACGTCAGTGATAGGTGACGGGTACTATTTAAAATTGTGAATTTCTCCGAATTTACGGTAGTGTAAGTACACTATCGTAGTACACTGTGCAAGTGGTTTTTGGATATTTTGAAACAAAATTCTTACATATTGTACCTTTAAAGGAAATGTCTGTAAACATAACGGTTAATGTCCTACAGTAGAACAACATGTTCTTTTTTCCTAATTCTAACAAAATTCATTTAATTTGGGAAAATAAAAATAATTTAACAAATTTTATGATAATTGTTTCCTGCATGTATCCTACCAGGCTCCATTTACTGAATGACGATGTTCTGGTTGGGTTTTATTGACAAAGCCTTGGTTTAAGCAGCTTTGCGTCAGTGAGCTCTAATAGGTCCGAGCGTGACCGCTTTATTATTGGTAATCCTTTCATAAAGACCATAATCCTTTTTCTTCTGTCTCTGGTTCCAACACTTTATTCACTGCTGCCTTTATGAGTTTGTTGCTTTTGTGTCAATAATTATTCCTATTTTCTCTCGATGCTAAGTGGGTAATGTCCTCTTTGCTTTGCGTAAAGAAATGTGCAGTTGCAAATTTGTTGTCTCTAATTGTGATATTTTCCCCTATTTACAATTGCCCCCTAACATCCGCGAAGGACAATTAGGAGCCGAGTTTTTCCTGCTGTATAGAGAGCCGCGCTAATTAATTAGCATTGTGTAAATGAATGCAGTACTGTCTCTTGCTGGCTCCACACAGTTATTTCAGTGGTTTAAAGACTATCATTAACTTGTTTTCATGCTCTTCTGATTGGACAAACACATATGGTGAGAGGAGAAAGTATGGTTAGTTGAGCTCTGAAATAGCATCTGTAACCCGCTAAGCTGTTGGCAGGTTTCTTCACGCTGAGCACAAGTTGACTCAGAGGTGATGCTAACTGAGCTCATCTATCCAACGAGCCGCTGTAACTGTTCTTTTTTCTCCTTTCCCTGTTTAGACGGCTCACTTTTGGTGCTTCTTTTGTACAACCTACCATGCAAGGATAAACAATGTTGGTCAATTATGAGAGGACAACCTTTTCCGTTCACCATTTCTCTGTGCTTGTTAATTAGGCTATTCTCTTTAGCAGCAGTCTACACTACACAGAATAGCTGTGCCGAATCGATATGCATGGGCACGATTGGTATTATTCACTGTACACATAAAATATTCAACATGTGAAAACCGAACGGCCGAGTTAATTTGTCGTCTGGGAGACTCAACGCACCTGTCAGACGCGCCGGTAAAGGTTCGGTCAATGCTGTCCTGCGCAGGAAGACAGCGAAATGCTCCCTGTGTTCTTGAATGATTTAGAGGCAGGTGCAGCACTTCTTTAACAGCATGAGGACAATCTGTGCACTGCTGTTCGTTACAGATTTACTGTCCTGCCTGGACAAAGACTGGTGTCTGGCGTAGTTTATGGTTTGCAGCAATACTCTATTCTGGATTAACTCAAGATCCCTCTGTTCCTTATAACACAAGTACTGTCAGCATCTTTGGCATGCAGTGGGTAATGAGTCAGTCCCCTTTTATAAGGCCACTGTGGTCTGCTATTAACTTTATAGCAAGAATCACCATGCTACTTGTTAAAGGTCCAGTCACACATCTATATGGTGTGGCTCCTTAGGTCATTTACAGGAGTCATACCACCTTATCTTAGGGGTTAGGGAAAACTCTGTCACCCTCATGTCGATACAAATCTAGTAATAGACCCCTTTTGCGCTGACGTCACAGTTGCGTCACGGCGCTAGCTGGAGGCAAAACAAAGTGATAACTGGAGGCGGCCAGTACAAACCAAGCCCTCAAAAGTGAAGCCAAAACGTCTCGATCGCCCCCCTGTGACCGGACTTAGTATGGCTCATAACCCCCGCCTCCCCATGTTATTCAATGGGACGCGAGACCAACTAAACAATTAAATTACACTTCACATATCCTTTTTCCAAAGATAGTTTCTGTCATTTACTGTAGTTTCTATCACGTTGATGTAATTTCAAGTGTTCGTTTTTAAAATAAGTTTGTTTTCAGTTAGTTATGTGATGATAAAAAACGGTGCTCTGACATCATGATTGACAGCTGTGATTGACTGGTTCTCTGTGCGAGGTAGTCACTGAAGCACCAGCGGACTTTTTTTTAATAATGTTGATTATGTGGTTAGTAGTTTACCTTATTTTAACGAGGTTCTGCAATCAGCAGACATCATTGGAACGAAACAGACAGAGGAAACTTAATGAAAGTGCGGGGCGTGTGCTTGCGTTTGATTCAGCGAGAATGAGGGCGCGGCCTTGATTTCGCGGCTTTACTTCCTGCTCACGACTGCGCATGACTGGTCCCGAAACACGCAAGTGCGCAGACTCAAGTTCCAAGATGTCAGCGTCATATCAAGACACTGGCGGCCTCAGTTCTCTCTGATGGAAAAGAGCGAAGGGGCGTCGTCCATCTTTTTTTACAGTCTATGATTCGGCTACATAATAAGGAGCTTAAATTATTGTTACTATTATGTCATCTTGTTGTGTTGTTTGGTGCAAGAATTGATGAAAAATGAATATGCTGTATCTGGAATTTTTATTTCTAGAAAATATTCACATCATTAAAATCGCACCGTAATGTCACTCTTTATATTGTCGTCGTCTCGGCGTTGGCTCGGCCGAACTGCGGATCGTACACACAAGTCTTGTACAGGACCATATAGGCATATAAAGATTTATATGCCCTCAGTTTCTCTTTACGATCGGTTTCTCTATATAAGGTAGGTGTAGAAGTCAGGCCACTCAACCGAGGTAACGTAACGTTAATCCTGTCAGATCGTCCATGCATTGAGTGAGCTTGTAGGCGGCTACGGGTCGGTCCATCTGGTTCCGTCCATTAAAAATAACTTTTGGAAATAACAATCGCGGTCCTGGACACTGGGTGAACTTACACATTAAGAACAAATCGGATTTTCTCCAGTCATTGTTAAAAAACCAAGCTAATAATACTTGCTAACTAGCGTTAATGAAGCGGCCAGAGGGATCGTTCTGCCTCCACCTAAGCTCCGCCCACAAAAAAAGTCTCCATGTTTACCAACTGAAACGGGGTCTATAGTGTGGTGCAAAAAACTTCATTGTTTGGATGAAGGCAGGTCTGAATGTGAGTTTGCAGTTGATTGAAGTAATGGCGAGGCTTAAGCAGACTGAATGAGAGAAGACTGGAAGATCAAGTAAAGATATTTTGATTAAAAGTGTTTGAAATGGAAAGAAAATACAGGACTGAATAATTCACAATGAGATCAATATGCATTTAGAAAATAGATGGGTGACTTTTCATGCTGACTTTACAATCTGTGGTTGTTAAATCAGTTTTCTATGACGAGAATGATTATCTTTTGACTTTATGATATATGCAAAAACATTCGTCAACTGTTCCATTAATTATCCGTTTATTTATACATCAGTGAATTATTTCCCCCCGCCCTATTTGACATGTGCTTCTGCTACTTTGGACAAACATTTAGATTAACTTCAAAGAGATGCTTTGATTCTTTATGTGTTTGTGAAGCTCAGTGGGTAGCTGGTAATTCTAACAATGCCAAGGCCACAAGTTTTAATTTCATAGTGATTACATTTACTGATTAAATACAAATGTATAGCTTGGATGCACTAGAAGTTACTGTGGATGAATGCATCAGTCAGATGCACAAAAAGGTAATTCCTAAATGCATCAAACCATACTCAAACCATGCTGTATGATGCTAATTATTTCTTCTGATATTTGCATACGCTTCAATATATCTTTTAGTGAGAAGTCTCTTGGTAGCGTCTGTGCTCAGAACTACACATTTACAATTCCTTTAGCCCTTAAAATCATTCCCACCTCACTTCCAATAAAATATTCACTGCTGATACTGACTCTACATAAGCATAGTTGTATTTATAAATGCAAGCCAATATGCATACTTCCATACATCGTATACAAAAAGCAGTACAATAAAAGGGTCCTATTTTGCTTTTTCACTTTTTCAACTTTAGTTTGTTTGTAATGTTGTTGTTTGATATAAAAATGATCGCCAATGTTACAAAGCTCGAAGTCCACTATTTTATTTAACAGAATCCACTTTTCAAGAACTACAACGAACGACTCGTTTGGAATTCAAGGCGATTTTTCTGGATCTTGTGAATTCACAATGTTCCTCATTTAAATAATCTGCGCCCACGGAATTGGCAGAAAAATGTCCCGGTTGAGGTGCTGCTAAAAACGCTGTTTTTTTTTTCCCACCAATTTTCCAAAACTCATCTGTTTGAACTTCCTAAGGATGACAACTTCCAGAAACTAAGACTGTATGCAGGCTACGCACACTAGCTTCACCGAAAATGAAGCAGTTTCCACTTTGTCGAGACAATTTGTTGTTTGTGGATCACAACTTTCAAGTGTATAGTATTTGTAGTTGCGTTTTCTATTAACAGATCCAATTATAAGTTTTATGTAGTTGCTACGATGTAAACAAAGGGCAAAGCTACCACTCCTTAGGAAAATTAAACATGGTTTTATGATTGATTACTGTTTGTATTACCATAGTTTTCC
Source organism: Cyprinella venusta (assembly GCA_038021265.1). Classification (NCBI taxonomy): domain Eukaryota; kingdom Metazoa; phylum Chordata; class Actinopteri; order Cypriniformes; family Leuciscidae; genus Cyprinella; species Cyprinella venusta. Next base: position 27,009,073 of record CM075863.1, read on the forward strand.
GACAAATATCACAATTAAATCTTGTTGTATCTACTATATAAAAAACAAAACAAAAAATACACCACTTTGAAACATTCAAAATCATTGCATGAAATCTGTTCTGATCAATCCTCTTGTTTGTTAAGATCCAGCTAGCCAATCACAGCATATTTTGGAAGGAGGGGCTTCTTCGAAACAGGAAATAGACGGGTGAGAGGTGCTGTAATAATGTAAAATATATGAAAAATTATGTTTTTTGATCAATCAAGCATGAAAGCATATTCTAGTTCACCCCAAAGGCAAAATCAAGACTTTGTAAATGGATATAATATAACCCCTTTAAATGAGTAGCTTGTCCAAATACACAGTATTCATTAAAGAGTAGGTGAACAATTCCCAGTTGACCAACATCCATAATCTGAAGTGTGCAGACAGAGGACACTGGGCTTTCCCATAATGTCACAGGAGCTGAGGAGATATCTTTAATGATCAATTATCTTTTTGGTTAATCATTGGTTAATGTTAATTTCAACATGCAATAGTTATATCTATTAATATTATTTAATGGATTTGTGATAACATAAACTAGCAATGAACAGTTGTATTTTAATTAATGTTAAATAATTGGGTTTTATAAATAAATAAAATATAAATGAATGCAGTAGTTACTGTAGCAAGAAAGTTGTTCTTCATGGTAAAAATGTCGAATGTACACCAAATTATTATTAGTGTTATTATTTATGTATCTTGTATGTTTTAAAAAGTCCAGCTCAAATGACTATGCCAGAATTTCCAGAGATGTGTTGTTCATACTAGAGCGTATGAAATAACCCCTTTCATTGAACTGCATATATTCAATATACATAGAATTCAATATACAAACAACACGAGAGTCTCTGTTCTGTCTCTGGCCTTTTTATCAGAATATTTTCGGTGCAAATTAAATGCCAATGTAAATCCTTTTATGCAGGTTCTGTCACTCTTGTGCAGTTTTGCATGACTTTGAAATAATTGCTTTGCGGGCTGTGAGCTAGCTAGAAAGCCGTCATTGAGTGACAGTGCCGGGCATGAGGTCAGAAAAACACCTACCTCTGTCGCATCACAGACTGGGAAAGACAGACAACCTTTTCCGTCACACCACTTGAAAGACTAGTTTGAACTTAAGGGTCAACTCTCCAATGCAATTTTTGATGGGTCAGAACAAAATAATGAATTAAAGCTGGTGAATTGATCATCTCTGTCAAATAACTATGCAGCGAGATGCAATCATCTGCTCCCTTTAAAAGAGGAAGAAATTATGAAGTGCTGCCTCATGGGAAATCACTGCTTTAGTACTCATTCAACTTAATAAGACTGATGAAAAAACAGACTCCGGTCCATTACCGATTCACAATAACAGTTATTTTCGAAATGTCTGTGTCAAGATGTTTTGCTCAGGCTTGTCTGTGAAGAAAGATGACACGTGAAAAGGGTTACCATTAGAAACGCACACGCTGTACTTTTGCAGTGATTATAAGTCTGCTTTAATGGATACTGTGTTTTCCACTCTTTGTTTTGTGTGCTTTTAATTTGCTTAGCGCTCTCTAGAGAGACAGAAATGATCTCTGTGTATATTCTTTTTCAAATCTGAGAAGACAATATGTTGGCTGTGATGTTTTGCATACTAGTCAAGTCCCATTCAGCTGTCTGAAGAACTCAGCTCTTGAATTGAGTTGCTGCGATTATAATCATCACAACACAATCTCTTCAGTGTTATTCTGAGGTTTTGTTTGGCAATTGGTGTCCACAACAAGTCAGTTTTGTCTATCATGAATTGATCGGACCGTTGCTATTTGCTATTGCTGCGATCTCATGTGAGTGACAGGTTGCCGGAGGGGAGGTAATATTGTCCAGCCCTCACTGATGCATTTCATTAGAGAAGAAATACTGTTTCGGGGGAGGGGAAGTAAAAGGATTTGATTTAAAGATATTGAGAGCACATGAAGTAAATCGTTGATAATAAACACTGCACCTTTACCTTATTTTTATTATTCGCAGGTTAGGTTAAGTTGAATCTGACCTAAATTATAAGCACTTTAAAATACTTAAAGGAACTGTATGAAAAAATTTATTTCAATTAATCATAATTTTTCCCAGATATGTCACTAGACATTAAGAAATCATGTTCATTTCAACTACTTAAATCACTGACAACAGTAGTCCGACCAGGATATTTTCATTTAAAAAGTGAAGTCGCAGCCCTTGACTGATGTTGATGTTGCCAAGTTGTGTTTTGGTCTGATGCGTCACCCTCCACCAATCTACCAATCACGGACTCAGTAGTGTCACGGCGGCATTCGGGTTGCCAGCTCTTCTCTAGTTACCGCAGCTGCAGATACAAACCTGCCGGAATCAGATAACAAAATTCTAACTCTGCGAAACCCCAAAAAACTCGATATGAATCTGAAATACTTTGTGACGAAGTCCGAAATAAATAATTAACAGAAAAAAACTCACTGTGCTGAACTCGTCACTTGCAATTGGAAGCTTCTTGTAGCAGCCTACGTTCCTGCTGGATCCTGCAACATATATGGCAACCTCAAGTCATGGGGGAAGACGGGGATACACCCTAATTTGAAAGTGATTGCAGTACCGGTTTTGGCCACAATATTGCATACAGCTCCTTTAAAATCGGGCAGAAGACTTCTCCGTGGTCTGTTCTGGCTCAACGTTAAAAATCAGTCTTTATTATAAAAATAGAGATCAATGAATTGATGACAAGTAGTTTCTAGCAGCTAGAATTGCCTGTGGACAGACAGTTACCGTGTTTTTTGTAACTGGTAGTGATTTTTTACTTCGTGTTAAATCTTCGTTCCAAGGGCAACAATACAATGTCCTACCTGCGTGTCGATGCATGTATTTCCATACCTCTACAGACACATCACACATCATCAGCGCGTTTCATGCTAGAAATTACACAGACGTCAGTCACCGAGCACCACAACCAAAACAGCAGCCACCTTTTACAGTTTCTCCTGAACCAAAACAATGTACTTATACTGAGTTCACTCCATAACTAACCTAATTTGTAAGAGATGTTTTCACTCGAAGCGGTTCGTGATCATTTAATGCTCTTTGACGCCATCTTGATTTGTTGTTTGTGTTGTCTGACTTTCGGAGATAGCATAATGGCTAAAAACAACAACAAACACTCATTTAATGGATATTATAAGCTAGTTCAGTTCTGTAAGAGTTCATGGTACACACATAAATAAATCCAGAGGGATGTGCAGTGTAGTGCTCTTGTTTATTGATGGGTTTTGTTCTCTCCTTCATTGCTTTAAGGCTCTTTGCACACTTTACATCCAGCTCTGGGTCTCTAGAGCATCCATTGCTGCGAGGGCTCCCACACAGGCTACCAAACTCCCACACAAGTCACTTCAAACCTCACTTTGACCTGCCTGCAGTCCTGCCCTCCTCTTACCAGCAGACCCACATTCACTGAAAACACTTACTCACATACCGCCGTCGTCCCTGTCACCACTCCGAGTTCCCTTGTGTCAGAGGTGCAAGTCCAGTTCCTTTCACCTTGTCTTCTTTTTCTATTTTTTTTTTCTTCTTTCCACAACACAAACACAGTTTTTACTGTCAGTAGTCTGAAAGAGCCCAGTGAAATATCTCATCCCCCCAGAGAGAGCGGGAAAATCTCAGAGCTGCTACTCGCGCACGGTGCCTAGGGTATGACGGCAGCTTAGCCGGATAGAGGCTTCTAATGCTTAAAATTCTGCACCGAATCTTCCCTGTGCAATCCGCAGTCAGAGAAGACGACTTTACCTTGGGCACTTTATAGAGCAACCATTACCCATCTACTCAGCGGGATATTAACTGAAGCCAGACTGCGTAAGCATGCGTCTCAGGGGTACAGCAGCCATGTCTTATTACTCTATTACAGGTCAAACTCCAAGTGTTTTGTGTCCATCTCTGGACTTCCTAATCATATTTAATGCTCATCATGCATTTTATATATTCTGTCTTTCCGTAATATTGGGCTGTGGATGATCCGATTGTCGGAAGCATTACGGATAAGTTTACACTCTTTATGATGGCAGCGTTTCACTTCACCTTCAAAGTATACACAGGGGAAGTTAATGACATGGTCCATAAGAAGTTAAGAAGTTTACAATAATGCAATTTGTTAGCATTAAATTACAAGAACTAACAATGAAATATACTTCTAAAGCATTTATTAATCTTAGAAATAGTGAATTTCAACATTTACAAATACTTTGTAAAAATCAAAAGTCATTTCTGTTAGTATTATTTAATGGATCAGTGCTAACTTGAATTAAAAAAACAACTGGTGTGTTTTAACTAACATTAAAAAGGATTAACAATTAACAACATTAACAATGGATTTATTCATGTTAATTAGTGGGACCTTGTAAAGTGTGTTTGTGCATACAGAAGTGTCTTTTATTTTGCAAATTGTTGCGACACATACATTATTGTTGCACACCGGCTCTGATTGAAGGTCTTTTGTCACTCCCTGTATTATTATTGAAATCCGTTAGTAAGTTATCTTTTTTTTTTTTTTAATACAGCCCCATGTGATTATGCCTCTCAGTCTTTTATAACACTTATCAGACTGATAGATTGCAATATAGATGCCTATACAAAGATGCCTTATCTGATGTCTTCAGAAACTTGCTTGGATCGCAACATACTAGACTAAAGGAGCTGGTAAAGGTTAATACTGAGCAGGCAGGGCTGTTGCAGTCAGTCAGCTGGCTCTAATTATTATTTTAATTGGCTATTTTTAGCTATGTTAGAATTTCTCCTTTGTACTGTGCCAGGCTTGCAGTTTCCTTGAATTAAATACACATTTAAAAGAAGTTAGCTTTGTTTTCTCCTTAAAACGTGCAATGTCAAACTTTCAGTAATATACAAAATATTCAAGGAAGCAAAACATTTTTGCCATTATACCGTAGCAAATTCACTGAAAAGGGAAATATTAATAATTAACCACAACTCGTTATAATTAATTGTAAATATATTTATCAGTTAGAATTACCGAATGTAGCTCAATTAATATTACAATTAATGAATATGTTCGTCCAGCAAACACTCAGTACTGATTGTCTCCTAACTCTTTGAAAGGATTATTTCGTGGCCACAGAAAAATAACTCTTTCTTAGGATGTAACTGTGAAGGCAATTGTTAAATTTACGTTGATTTACAAGCAAGGGACAGAATTAACTCGCATTAATGAATGTACACATTAAGTTGAGTTTTATTTAACTAAATCACAAACAAATAACTAATCTATACACAAAATCTTTCTTTCTTCAGTCGAAAAGAAATTAATGTTTTTGATGAAAACATTACAGGATTTTTCCCAATCTAAATTATCAGCAAAAGTTTTTTTTTTTTTAAAGTGAACTAATCCTTTAAACATTAAATATGTAAATGAACAGCAACTATTAACGATTCTTGTAATATTAATACAGTATGTTGCATATGTATCGACATATAATATTAGGACTGTCAATTGATTAATCACATTCAAAATAAAAGTTTGTGTTTACATAATATATGTGGGTCAACTGTGTATAATTATTTTGTATATATATATATATATATATATATATATATATGCATGTATATTTAAGAAAAAATATTATTTATATATAAAATATTTGTATTTATATATAATAAAAATTATATATAAATCTATACACAGTATATACATGAAAATATTACATAAATATATAAGCATGTGTGTGTATTTATATATCTAAAATAATTATACACAGTGCACCCACATATGAAGAGTTCAGATGCAAAAGCCTCTAAATGCCATTTGAAATTTTCTTCTAAAATGACCATTTTTATCAAGCTTGTATATTTAAGTTCAGTAATTTCACTTAAATGACAATTAATAGGTAATCTTCATTGCCATTTAAGTGAAATTACTGAACTTAAATATACAAGCTTGATAAAAATGATCATTTTAGAAGAAAATTTCAAATGGCACTTAGAGGCTTTTGCATCTGAACTCTTCATATATTTTGTAAACACAAACTTTTATTTTGGACGCGATTAATTGCGATTAATCGTTTGACAGCCCTATATAATATACACGATCATGTAAGTCATTAAAATACAAATTTGTAGATACAAAGAATGGTATTTATGCGATCTTGACTAATCAAATGATAATAACACAAGGATTAATACATAGGCAAACTGTAAAAGAATGTATATAATCACAGGAAAATTGAATATATGATGCATGTTCATTTATAGAACAGTTTGCCTATAAATGAATGCAGAAAAAGTCTTTGTGTCTTCTCTATGGCACATCTAAAACAGTCTCATCAGAAGGTAGCCCTGGTAACTGATGCCTGTTCTGCCCTTTTATGGTGTTAGTTGCTCTTTCAGAGGATGGCACTGAACTCACAGTGTGGGTTTTAAAAATGATTTGTTAAATATAACAAATAACATATTTGTGCATCTGATTTGTCTCACAAAACAAGTAAACACTGTTAAGGGTCGAGAGATTGAAAATAGAAGATGGAAACCAAGGGTTTCATGTTGACTTTAAGGTTGCAGAAGAGTGAACACACTAGAGATATCAAAATAATAATAGTGAGCAGCTAATCAAACCCTGTAGTGCTGACTGAAAAGCAACCGCAGTGCGGTCCAGCACTCGACGGCGGCAAATGACCAGTGATTACAGAAAACGTGTTGAGCTCAATGTTTTATGTCTTGTGGATCATCTGAACGCTCCATGTCCATTGGTTACACTGCGTAATGGGCACATTCATTACTCGGGGACGCCTCACAAGAGCCTCCATCGCTTTTCAGGGCTGTCCTAGCCCATCTCATTCTTTAAAAGAATCATTAGAGGCCAGTAAAACTGAATTAAGCTCCTATCAATCACTTTGTATGAGGACGCCTCTGCGCTCAGATGCTTCATTGAAGCCATTACATTCTCGATCCCACAGAGTGCCACTCCGCTTACAGACACTGAAGTTGAAGGTTATTTAGTTATGGATATTTGGCGCCGGTCCAGAAGCTCTCTGCGGGCTCGAAACTTGTGGGAGACTGAGAGGTTACTGTACTGGCATTCACGCTGTGTTTCTACAGCAACATAGTGCTGTTATGTGGCGGCACAGTGGCCAGTTTTACTGCCCAGGGTTCAAAAGTCATTTTTGGCCAAACCTGTATTTCTTACCAGACAGATGCCCATTGAATTCAACGCAGATCAAAATGAGGCTGTGAGGGATAGACTTACAGTCTTTACAAGGGCAAGCACTGTATAAGGAGTTTTTGTCTACTGAAAGTTTTTGGTATGTTGTTAAACAACATGAGAATCCATTGAACACATTGTATTCTATTAGCCTGGGGCCGGATTCACAAACATAGATTGTGACTAGAGCTTAGATATAGTAGATAGTCAGACTTCAGAAATCAGACCGTTGCACAAAGCACTAAAGACTCTGACTATCCAGGACTACACTGCAATGCATTCTGGGTAAAATAAGACACTTTTCAAAACAAAAACAAAAAAACATGGCGGATTGAGTAAGCGCATTGAACCACTCAGTGGAGTTTACTCCAGCGGAAAATATGTGTTTGTTGGAGGAGGAGTATAACAGTTACAAGGACATTTTACTTGGGAAATTTGTTTTGGTCTAAATTAAGTCGGTCTTTATTTTTGTGAAACAGTCAAACTTGGATTTGACTAGTCTATGAGCAAATTTCAGACTTGTGTAACACTATAGACCAGTCTAAAACTGTTTTGTGAAACCAGCCCCTGGTTAAAACCAGACCATTCTCAGTTGTAACTGAGTTATGGTCTGGCAAAGCATCATAGACAAATCATTTCTAGAGGGGCGTCACCAACGGACGTCGCGGATAGACCTAAAACCAATCAGAGCGATGAAGGAGATGACGTATGCAGAGCGGCGGCCGCGTGATGTACTTTGCTCGGTTTTTAACAAAAAGGAAACGTTCAAATCACTTAAAATAGACGCGATAGCTGATTCGAAGGAGAGATGTTCGACGGCGACATCCATTGTAATGTAGGCTACAAAATCTGCTTCAAAATCCCAGCGCTGTTGTCATCGTGTAAAGCCCGCCAATGCCAACGTTTCTGATTGGTGCTGCGATTTCGACGGATTGGAAATGGGCTTGAATGAGCTGTTTGCCAGACTAACTTTTAGAGCAAATCTAAATTTGCCGGAAGTTCTCTGGTTTTCCCAGGCTAGTATTCTATCCCTTACAGCCTCGTTTCACTGTAAAAAAATATTGTTGGTTTAACTTAAAAAAGTAAGTAACCTGGTTGCCTTAAAATTTTAAGTTGATTGAACTGGAAAAAGTGAGTTAATACAATGAAGGAGATTGATTTAATCATCAGAAACTCAAAATTATATGTTATCTGAACTAAGTAAATTATTTAAGTTGATTTGACAAAAGAAAAAAAATGTGATTACTACACTGTAAAAAAATATTGTTGGTTTAACTTAAAAAAGTAAGTAACCTGGGTTGCCTTAAAATTTTAAGTTGATTAAACTGGAAAAAGTGAGTTAATACAATGAAGGAGATTGATTTAATCATCAGAAACTCAAAATAATAAGTTATCTCAACTAAATAAATTATCATAAAGTTGATTTGACAAAAGAAAATATGTTATAACAAATCTTGAAAATATTTTTTTACAGTGTATCAAAAATTAAATATGGTACCCTGATGAAGGTCTATTACTGCAGTGTCATGTAATTCTTCCGAAATAAAAGTATCAAATATAAAATAAATGATTACCTCTCTTAAAAAAAAAAATCTTAGTGACCCTAAACTTTTGAACAGTAGTGTACGTACAAACTTCTTTGTTTCTTTTTTGAGGCGCGAGGTTTATTGTTCATGTGTCTTTTTTGACATGTCTTCAGTTTTGAAGTTTCTTTGTTCAGTGTTCCCTCAGTGACATGTAGGTCAGTGTTTCAAATATCCAGCAGATGCACTTCACACTGTCATCATTACTATGAATGTAAACGTAAGTCTAGCCCGAGGAAAACCACATGCATCAGTGTAATACGCAAAGCCTGAGAAACCATAGTCTCAACAAACACTACAAACAGAGCAAGACAAACATGAGGGAATATTTACACAATGCCTAATGACTTAATGGGAATAATTAATGACACACACCTGGAAACAATCAGTGAGAGAACTCTGAACAAAAACATGATTTGAACAGAAAAAAAACAACCTTCAAAATAAACACAACACAGACTAGAAGTATTTCACAGTAGTTTTTTCCCATAGCAATATTTCTGGGTTTTAATATTCCAGGGAGGTGATTGGCCTAAACATCCTTTGTAATGACAAGCTGATATTAGCTTACACACCATGTTTAAGTGCAGCCACTGTTGTTAAAAGTGACACACTAGCTACGAAAAGGCATATTTGACTTGTCTCAGGGTGTATATTTGTGATTATTATACTGATTACACATCTTAAAACGTGTTATTTGTTCAGTATGGTTTCTGTGATATGCTGTTAAATCGCGTGCACTTGTCTGTAAACATCCTGTGACAAATACATCAAGATTTCACAGAACAGTTACAGTACATTTAAGGGCTGGGAATGGAAATGTACATGGTTTGTTTGGTATTCAGCAGGTAACCCCACTCGGGAAGCTGTAGGACAGACTAGCTGGTTTTGAAGAGTTGTGTGAGAAATCTCAGAGATTGCAGAGTCCAAGCTGACCTCAGTGTTGTGGAGGATTGAGAGTGTGTGAGTGGGCTTATGATTGTGGGCTTTGAGAACTCGTTATAGGATGGGTGAAGATTTGGTGCATTATTAATGTCTGAATGTTTAAACGCTGATGATTTTCGAGTTGTTTATGCAGATGATAGACACAGACGGAGATGACTGTTTTGATTATCACGGAAGCTTCACGCATTTGAGTGATTGTTGTTGTGAGTGATTACCCTCCTCCATTTGAAGCCTCCTCTGCCTCTTCCTTTATGAGTTTGTTGATGTCTCAAAAGTGAAACGGTCGTGGCGACGTGTTTTTAAATCTTATAATAATAATAATAATGAGCATAATCCGTATTAGAAATGGTTAGGCTTGCTCTTGCAGTCCAAGCAAAATTAAACTTCTTGTTTGTCAATGTACCAAGCCACTTTTCAATTAGTATGCTATATGGAAATTGTTGTAAAACTATACTTTATTTTAAGGTCCATAAAGTTGTTAAAAAATATTTTTGAACTGGATCCTGAATCTTATTGAACTTAAAGTAAAACAATCTCCATCTGGACCTAAAAAATATGCACTTAATAGGCTTTGCATTAACTGTTTGCTAACACAAAGTTTACTTTTTTCCCCTTTTCACGCATAGCAAAGTTGTTACTTTTAGACAACAATGAGGGAAAAAAGGAAGAGCAATCTTTTTTTGTTGCAAGTGTTCTAGTTTTCTATATTTTTCTCTCTTGAGGGGAAAAAAAAACACGGGTTACAGGTTGCCTGGAACGCAGCATTACAACTGGCTACATTACTTTACATTAGGCTCATATTTGGCTTCATTAATTGTGTATAAGGTAAAATAAATGAAAAATAAATCAAATTTAATCAAATCCAAACTAATAAGGCTTTTGTTCATGTTCGAAACACAAAAGAGTGTATTGTTAATGAAACCAGAGTGATTTCTGTCCCTCTGTTGAAAGTGCATTACACCAAAACTTTGACAGTTCAAAAAGAGTGTAAACGAAACCCATTTGCTTTTTCGGTTAGCATATTGATAAGCTCTATGTGCATTGATCAACGTTTATATGTGAATGAAAGCCTAAATTAAATCTGTTCAACAAGTAGTGCAATTGTGTCTTCTCAGAAGGCTTAGGGAAAAAAAAACATTACATTTAAACCAATTAGCTTGACTTTATGAACTTTTTGAAATGTCAGTTTTGGTGGAATGGACTTTCAGAAAGTGCTCGGGTTTCATTTAAAGTATATTCATCCGAGTTTCGAAGATAAACAAAAGTCTCAAGTTTGGAATGACATGAGATTGAGAAAATTGTGACAATTTAAATTTTTGGGAACTATCCCTTTAAGGCAGGTATAAACAAACAGTAATTTGTCAGTTACATTCTTCAAATCCTATTTTCTATTTTCCTTTGTATTAATTACTAGTTGAGGAGCTGTATTTCAAATCTTAATCTTTTATCGAGTTTATCTGATTAAGCTCACACTGGTTACCCAATCAGAGAAGTTGAACTTGGTTCCTCTCATGAATAAGATGCTTCACGTCACAGAGCGAGGAGTTTTAAGGGTGAATCTCTGTCCATCTGTGGTTGACTGTGAGTGGAAATATCCACAGTAATGTAGACAGGCTTGATTGCTCCCTGTCTGACCTGTCAGACAATGTCAGGCTGAAGAATGATCCTCATGTGTCATCCGGCAATGGAAAGACATTAAATTTCACTCTACATGCAGAACAAAGCTTACCACAATGATTTTTTTAGATTAAAAGGTTCTACCTTTGAAGATAAGGCTATAATTGGTATTCTTTAAGAGAACCAGCCTTTTGTTTATCATTTCAAGAGCAATTATTGTAATTTAACAGCAATCTAACATTAGCATGGAACTGAATCACACAGATACTGTAGCAAAACAATTATTTCATTCGACATTAAAAACTAGATTTGTTTTTGATGAAACTCTAAATAAAAAAAGAGTGGTGCTTGTAAAGTTGTTAAGATGCAAGTTGTTTCAAGTGTTTTTAGCACATTTCTGTTTGGTTTCGAGGGTGTTGTGTGTGATTAGCAAGGCATTGCTAAGGTGCTTTTTGTGGTTGTAAGCTGTTTTTACTGGGGTGATGATGGCACAGTGGATAAGACACATGCCTTTGGTGTGAGAGACCCGGGTTCGAATCCACTGTGAGGCCTTTTTCGTTTAAAAACAGAGAATTAAAACGAATATGATCTCCGTCCACACCAGCGGTTTATCTGCGTATTAAAATTGATCTCCGTCCACATTAAAACGACTGAAAACGCGGATCATGTGACCTTTCACCAACACTGGTCATGCGCATGCCGGTGTAAACAGTGGCTGATGAATCAGGGAAGGACACGTCATGACTGATAACACCCAATCATAGAGCCGAGCGTGAGCCTCTGCGTCAGCGTTTCTAAAGTCCTCCATTTTGTCCCGTCTTCACTAAAACGCCCTCTGGAGATTCAAAACACAAAACGGAGCTGCAGCGTTTCTTTGTTTTAGGTCTTCGTTTTATCCGTTTTAGTCTGGACGGGAGATGCAAACGTAGCAAAAGGTCTCCGTTTTTAAATGAAAACGCAGTAGTGTGGATGGGGCCACTGTGAGACACCAATGTGTCCCTGAGCAAGACACTTAACCCCTAGTTGCTCCCTCTGACATAGTGTGCAACCTCTGACATATATAGCAATTGTAAGTCGCTTTGGATAAATCGTCAGCTAAATGAATAAATGGAAATGTAGTGGCTGACAGTGTTTTAAATGGATACTCCACTTTTTTTGTAAATAGGCTCATTTTACCACTCCCCCAGAGTTAAACTGTTGAGTTCTACCGTTTTCGAATCCATTCAGCCGATTTTCTTATATTTAGAAGAATTTCTGTAACCAGAAAATCTGTAACCGTTTCTGGTCTCATTGACTTACATAGTATATTTCTTTTCCTACTATGGAAGTTAATGAGACCAGAAACTGTCTGGTTACTGATATTCTTCTAAATATAAAAAAAAATCGGCTGAATGGATTCAAAAACGGTAAAACTCAACAGTTTAACTCCGGGGGAGTTGTAAAATGAGCCTATTTCCCAAAAAAAGTGGAGTATCCCTTTAATGTGGTCTCTAAAGTGGTGTCAGTGGTTTTAAGCAAGCTACTGTATTGTCTACTGTGTCTGGGTGGTTGCTAAGGTGTCGCTAGGTGTTTGGTTCGGTATTCCTAGAGTGTTTTGTAGCACGTTGCTATATGTTTGCTTGGGTGATCTGATTGGCAGGGTGCACTAATACCATAATAGGTGTGCTGATGTTTAGGAAAGTTTACTTGTTTTTCTGACAAAACAATGCTACGGAAAGTTATGAAATGTGCCATCCATGTCAGAATGTCTGCTTTTGTTTTGCTCTGTGACCGGAGGCATTTTAATACGCAGATGGATTAGCTGATCAACTTGGAGTGTAAGGCTCGTCACCTTCCATTATAAATTGTGCCCTTTCCTGTTGCGTGTCCTCAATCTGGCAACCCCTGTGACCGTCGAGTAGGGGGATGGGGCAGTGGAAACAATTTCAATAGCCAGCTGTAAATATTATTTCCCTGGCATTATCAGCATAATGTGCATAATTTGCAGCCAGTATGCAGTTGAATGTTAACTAACTTCACATGCATGTTTCTTCATGTGTTGATGTATCATATTTTGTTAGATGCTGTGCTCTCAGGTTCAAAGCCCTGGCTAGCGCTTTGATTCACAGTCAGCTCATCAAATGGATGGTAACAAGTTAGTTTTGCCCACTCTGATTGTCAGTGTGTGGGCTTCACTCCCCCAGACAGACTGACAGATAAAAAGCAGGCGCTCCCAGGAGCCCTTTTAAAGGTAATTGAGTTAAGAGTCATAAGGCACAGGCAGGCCCGTTTTTATCATGGAGTGCAGAAGTAACCGGCGTCGGGAGGCTGTTATCTGCTTATCTGACGTTACAAATGATTGCAGAGGGTCCTTGATTTGACAAGAAATGTAAAGTGACCGTGGCTGGTGGGATATTTGAGGCAGTCGTAGTGTTGTCACAATATCGACATTTCAGTAGTCAATGCCATTACCAGTAAAATTTCATGTTTTATATTTATTGGAAGGTTTTTAATGCCCTTTTTACATTTTAAATAACGTTTTTTGTCATCTTGCACTAATGGGGCTAATGTTAGAATACAATAAAAGGTTGTACTTTTTGTTACATCGAATTGCTAAGTAAAATATGACTTAAATTTGATAAAATTAACGCCAAAAACATGCAAAAAACAACAACATTGACCTCTATATTTACAAAATGCTCCCCAAACTGGAATTGCAGGTCCATTTTTTCGTAAATAAAGTTCTCATGGATTACTGATGTCTTTCCTATCGTTCGGGACCTTGAATGTGTAAATTGCGTTGCTCCTAGTGGAGGGACTAAAAGCTCTCAGATTTCATTAAAAATATCTTCATTTGTTTTCCGAAGATGAACAAAGGTCTTACGGGTGTGTAACGACAGAAGGTAAGTTCTCATTCATGACAGAACTTAAATTTTTGGGATAAACTATCCCTTAATCAATATAACGGACAGCAGCAGCTCTATTAGGCTGTATTCAAAATAATATTTAATGTAATATTTAAAATAATTATTGTTAGGATCGACTTAGTACCAAAGTACTGCTACTTTTGACATAATTACTTTCTTTTTAGAAAGTTCAGCACATATATATCATTTTTGCAGGACAATTTGAAGCCTTTAAAAGCTGAAATCGTGCATAGATTTCAAATAATAAAAGTTGCTGCATAATTTTACTCCACTTTCTTCGATTTTTGCGTCATCCCTCCATCAGGTTTGCATTCCTGTTAGGAAAAGTTAGGAAAGCAGAAGTAGCTAATGAAAAAGCAGGGACGATTTCATCAACGTAGCCCATCAGCCATGGAGCAGACCTTTTACATCCACTTTTAGCCAAGCTGTCTGCTGTCGGAACTTTTCATCTTTGATAATAATCCCAACAAATTGAATTTCCTTCTTGGTCTCTGCTTATGCATTCCTGAAGTCGCCTTGAAGTGGTACGGTCCACTGAAGAGGCAGAATGCTGATGAGCCCCGCACTGCCACTCCGGCTTCATGCACAGACAAATGGAAAGTGAAGGCTCCATTGAGCACACCTGGCAAAATGGGGAAGGTGGAGTAGACGGGAAAAGACGCCTGCACACTACCTGTCTAACAGGCATCTGCTTGAGCCGCCCAGGGACCCGCAGCAGATGGGAAGGGTCTTTCTCGAGACGCAGCATGCTTAAAAAGGTTTTGACTGCCTGGAACTACATCAAAGAGATTTAAAGCTGCATTATCCAAAATACATATTTGAGAAAATACATAACAAGCCAGTGTTCAAAACTATCTGCTTGCCGTAGCTCGATACAAAGCGGTACGCTTGTAATAATGTTTTGAATTCCAGTGGTACTGGCGGATTTTCGCGGGAGATTCGAGGATTTCTTTGCGTCATTACGTCACATCTGTACAAATAAAGAAGAGTCGCGGCTAGTCGGCCATATTGCGTGTGAGGATGTTGGAGGTGGAGATTTATAGCCTTTTCTCACAGCACTTGATATAATTCAACTCAATCAATTTGATGGTGGATCCAGAAAGGTTCAAATGACAATCACCAGTGACAACAGATTCACCCGCTGTAAAACGCAAAAGACTTCGTTCGGACTTCGGAGTGGCGACAGAAAAAAGAGACTGCACCCGGACCCATGTGAAAACAAGGATACACATCGGAAGGACATTACATGTAGTCACGCAATGCTGACGTTGTTAATATTAACAATTTGAGAACAAAGTATAATTTGGACGTTTTTGTGTGATATGATAAGTTATAAGCGATTGTTAGCTTTAATCAGAACAATTTACTGCAATGTCAGAACCAGAACAAAAGTGGATGTTTCTTACTAGTTCAGATGACATTTTCCGGTGAAAATTATTATGTTGGTCATACTTCCAAAAAGAATAATCTGAGATTCTGAAAGCCAGTATCGCGGTGACTGACAGTCTCACACTCTCCTCAAACATTGTGTTCATCCGCGCTGTGCCGTGTCGAGGGTGTTGAATTACAACTCATGTAAAGATAATAGTTGATTTAATCGGCGAATGACTGCAATTGCAGATTTCGAACAGAGATGGCGACAAAGAGGAAAAGTTACAGACTGCAGCTTTAACTGAATTACCATTATTATCCTCATCAATAACATCCATTTAAAATTTGAGTCAGGCATGTTTGGATATGGTGTATTATGACAATAGCTATGTTTTCCTCCAAAGTTGCAAAAAATTTGAATCTCTCAATTTTTTGCAAATAAAGTTTACATCCAGTGAGCCAAAGAACAAATTCGTCACTTCCTGATAAACGTACAAAATATCACAAAGAAAAATTGAAGTCGCTGCAGTAGGAGATGCCACTGTATATAGTAATTTTGTACTAGTGGTGGGAGGTATACCGGTTCATACCGAAAACTGGTGTATATTTTTGTTTTGATGTTAATTTTTAATATAGCGCAATACCGATGTATTTAATGACACAACGTTCGGAACGAATGTTACACTGTGCCGCTGACACTGTTTCAGACGGACCCTTTACGATGTTGCACTTTTAAGCAGCGACGTTGAGGCGAGGGTAAACCGAACAACAGTGCTCTGGTGTTACATTACAGGGAAGGTGGATGCTGCAGAACAATGGTGTTATTTTCCTGTCAAATGTCGAGAGTGCACTATTGTAGCGCAGGAGTAAATTAATATAATGCTCGTGCGTGGAATATCACACGCGCGCTCTCAGATACACCCTGCTCTTGTCTATTTTCTCTGGGCTCGCTTAGAGAATCCTGCGCTTAAAACGTGTTCAGTGCAATCGCGAAAATCTCCTCTTCCCCAGCTAACAATTTCAGGTTATAAGAACGTTTTCATAACGTTCCCATTAAGTTATAAAAACGTTATTTAAAAACGTCCATTTTTTTTAGACGTTGTATTAAGGTTCTTGCTTTGTTACAAGAATGTTATTAGAATGTTAAGAGATATGAATTTTAGGTTATACTGGACGCTAATGACAATACAACAGACCATCCTAAGTCAATTTATTGCAGTAATTCCTCTCTCAACCAGTAGAAAATGCTTTAAACACCTGATTATGCATGGGGAAAAAAGTCATAAACCAGAAAACCGGCTTAATTTTGAAAAAAAGAAAGAAAAAAAAAACATTATATAAATTTTTGGTCAAACCTCCCAACACTAGTACAGTATATTCTAAATTACTGAATTATTACTAAATTACTAAATTAAGTTATCTTGCTTTCGGAGGTCAATGCCTGCTGTTTGGGACATTTCTGGGAGGGTATTATACTGAACCACTTTGACGACAGACTTTGCCCTGACATTTCAGAACAATCAAAACAGTATTTCTGATGTATTTCCGATGCTGTGCAATGAGTCCAGTTATGTTGTCCCATTGCAAAGTCACATATATTTTATTTCCGATGCGCATCAAGGAATTTATTCGGTGTTTCCATCTTAGTTTATTGCGCATGTTTTCTTTTAGGATACAAAGTTTATGCGCATTTTTCCATTTCCATCCGGCATTGTTTTTATGGGATATTCCATAATGCGCATGAAAATAGACATATGAAAACATGGCTAATGATAAGCAAAAGAGGATGTTTTCATTTCCTTACTGGGAGGTGAAGAACTGATTTGGTGCAGTACTCGTTTTCTTTTCCTCTCCTTCATATTTTTTGTCTGCTTGATTTGATCCTATCTGAATGAGAATTTGTAGAGGACTCGTTGGTATTCACAAAGACAGATGTTCCCACAGCATATCAAACAGAGCACGTCTCAAGAGCGACGTACAGTCATTGTGAATTCTTCTCTGGGTGTTTCGCTGGGGATACCTACGGCACTTATGCTAACACAATCAAGGCCTTCTTTGGCCTTTTTGTCAAGATGGACAATGTTAGTTGCAAACATGAGATAACCCATCATGATGAGTGTGTGTACTTTTGTCGGTGACAGATTTTCCTTTTATACACCACTGATATTCTCTGTACACACTCTCTGATAAAAGTGAGTTCAAATTGTATGTTTTTTATACCATACTTTCTTTTTTTCAGATTTTTTTTTAAAGGTGTCACATTCTACAAATGCTGAGTTATTTATTTGTTCTCTAAAGTCCACTTATGTTAGTGGAGTATTCATAGGTTGTAATTTAGTTGCCCTTTCTCAGGCCCTGTCAGAAGCGGGCTGTTTTCGATATACCGTACCTTTAAATGCAGCATACTTCATGGTTCTCACTAAACACCAGGGGTTTAAGTACAAGCTATACTGGATATTTTCATATATTTAAATGTAAATTAATACCAACAATCCTAATCTTTTAGAGATAGGACGAGAGCGCATAAATTGCAATTTTTGGGCAAGCTGCAGAATACTGAATAGATTTTGATATGCAAATGTGGGTAGTTATTTGGATTGAATAGCATGCAGAAAATGTCCCAACTGCTTCAGAGAAATGACTGAAATAAGTGTCCTGAGAAATCACATAACATTACAGATTGACGTCTTTCCAAAACCTCAAAGCTAAGGGTGTTCAGTGTTGTGGGAAAGTCTCATTCAAAAATTCTGGGGTCAGATATTTTTATTTAAGTATTAGAAATTATTATTTTTTTTTATGCAAGGAGGCATTAAATTGGTCAAAAGTGTCAGGAAAGATATTTATAAGATTACAAAAGATTTAAATTAAAAAAATGCTCGTCTTTTGAACTTTCATTTTATTACTGATTGTTTACTTGTCTTGAAAATTTTAAAAATAATAATAATAAAGTAATGTTTTCTTGATTTAAAAATACTCTTGATTTTGTATGTGATTATAAGTTCTATGTGCGACAGTCTGGCCAAAAATTATGCATGCACAATTTGGCATGTTTCATTGACACCTGACATCAACTATGCTTACAAAATCTTTAACACATTAATAATATTTAAATAAAGCATGTAATTAAAATTAAATCGAGTAAGTAAGTAGATATTACTTAATTACTTTTGGCCACTACTTTCAATAAAGATAAATGTTCAAATAGCATATTCGTGTATTCTGTGGTATCAGAATTGCAATCGAGAATCATGAAGTCTACTCATATTCGTAACAACTTGTGAAATTTTGGTAATATCATAGTCAGTGATGAAACCATTTTGTCTGACAGCTTTGAATTGTGAATATTACTTGGGCTCTTCACTTTCAAAAGAGCAAAATTAGAATGGAAAATCCTGCTTTTGTGATACGTCCTTTTCAGAGTCTGAAATTAAATTAGAAATGCATTTTTCCCTCATCTTCACAACATCAAATAAGAATAAGAAGCACGATGAGTGAGAGCCGAATCACTCTGTCAGAGGAGAGCTGCTAGCTAAAGAAGTGAAATGCGTCCGATGAAAAATGGATTGATACTAACGTCTGGAAAGTTTCTAACAAGGTGCTCCTCACCCCAGAGAAGACGATTAAACTTGGGTGCATGGTTTCCTCGCTACTCTTTTTTTATATTTACAACCAACCATAAGGCTACTAACATTTTGCAGGTTTTATTTCGGTGCGAGAGGAATGATATAAGAGGCTTGTCAAGCCTGGCACATCCTTCGATGTTTACAGCGAATAAAAGGATAGAACAACATGAGCAGGGTTCTGTTTTTGAACTCTTTTAGGGAATCAGAGCTCCTCAAGTCCTCATGGCAGTTGAGACATTTCCTTCAGTGTTGCCTAACTCTTGGTTAAATGCCATTTGGGGATACTTGGAATACAATTTAGATTTAGGAGATTTAAATGCTTTAGAGGTGAGCAGGTGTCAGCTTGCAGGCATCATTTCCCTCTGAGGTGTACAACTAAAGAGACGGAGAGGAAGGAAGAGGAAGACTGAGCATTTAAGTTGTTGCACGGTCGGAGATTAATCTTAGAATGATTATCCATGATTAACATTGAGTATTTGCTTTAATTACTACTACTTTTGATTGGTGCAAACTCTCAAGCTCAAGAAAACATTTTTGTGATGTATTATTGCACTGGATTTTAATGTTTTGCAAGGGATGTAGGCCAGTTAAGATGTAGCTGCCTCTTTTATTTAGACCTTCGGTAATATTAGTAGAGCATACTTTTTTAACAGTCACAAAATTAATTCAAATTCAAATGTAGGACCATCTATTCCAACAGTGCTCGGACGCAGCAATGGGTTTCTTAAAGGGTTAGTTCACCCAAAAATGAAAATCCTGTCAGTATTTACTCACCCTCATGTTGTTCCAACACCTTAAGACCTTCGTTCATCTTCGGAACACAAATTAAGATATTTTTGATGAAATCTGAGAGCTGGATCACTCCTGCATACTAGTCCAAAGGCTTCTTGAGGAATTGAAACTTGCCGGCCTCGAAAAGTTATTAAAGACATCGTTAAAATAGCCAAAGTGACTTCAGTGGCTCAATCTTAACTTTATCAAGTGACGAGAACACTTTTTGTGCGCAAAAAAAAAAAAAAAAAAAAAAAAAAACGACTTTATTTCAACTATTCACTTCCTTCTCTTTGGGCCTCTAGTCAGTTAACGTAGTGTGATAGCGTAGAGATACGTCACACATAGGCTCACTATTGGCCGACGCTGGTCATGTGTGTGATGCGTGTGACGTACAATAACAGAAGCTTACGCTATTAAACTAGTAACCTGAGTCAAGGCAGAGAGAGAAGTAAATGAATAGTTGAAATAAAGTTGTTATTTTTGTTTTTTGTTTTTTTGCACACAAAAAGTGTTCTCGACGTTTGATAAACATAAGATTGAGCCACTGTAGTCACTTGGACTATTTTAAAGATGTCTTTAATAACTTTTCGAGGCCAGCAAGTTTCAATTCCTCAAGAAGCCTATGGACTAGCATGGAGTAATCCAGCTCTCAGATTTCATCAAAAATATCTTAATTTGTGTTCCGAAGATGAACGAAGGTCTTACGGGGTTTGGAACAACATGAGGGTGAGTAAATACTGACAGAAATTTCATTTTTGGGTGAACTAACCCTTTAAAAGTCACAAAATAAATTCAAATTCAGATGTAGTGCCTACTCCAACAGTGCTTGGACGTAGCGATGGGTTTGTTTCTCAGATTGTTCTTACCTAAGGCTGGATCTTTTGGAAGTTGAATTGAATACTCATGAGCTAGTGGATCTTAACTCTCCAGAGATGGAGCTCTAGGATGGGATGTGATTGGCAAGATGTCCCCCCATAAATTTTCATCATAGCCCCCCAAAACCGAGGAAATCTACTTCCATATATGTTCCTTGCTGTTTGTGTCTTCCATACTGGACAGATTGCTAATGTAAACCCATAAAACGGCCATAAAGCAATGCCCATCTTTTCTCACCCACACAGTCACAATCGCTCTGACCTCAAGGACACTATGTCTCTCTCAGCTGTCACCTGGAGTCTTACTGGCCCTTGGACTCCATCTCCTTCTTTCACTCCTTTCATTCCCTTTTTAAAGCCCTCATTGATATTCTCCACAGCAGCTCGGCTGCATCTGTCTACATTCTCCACCATGTGCTCTACAGCAGGTTTGTGACCCCTTGACATTTCACCCGTTTAACTGAAACACAGCAATTCAGGAACCTGTACATGAGCTAAACGTGTCTGAATATTGATGTATAAATGGAAAAGAATCAATTTGAAGAACTTGCATTTGAATGTTTTTGTTTTTTTTATTCTATTTGCAAATGTAGTCATTAACATGTATTTTCTACATCCAATACGGGAATCTGTAGAGGCCAAGGTTAAAAAAGAAAGCCTCTTTTTATCTCTCAGCACTGCTTTCTATGAATATCTAAACATCCCTGACACTGTTTATTGGCATAAGAGAACACTTGTTTTCAGAAAATATCTTATGTTGTTTCTATTTCTAACTGTACATTTATATTAGAAAGCACTTTTTTGCCACTGAGATAAGAAAAATACACTTAATTCAAAATGTGTTTTCTAAAACAAGCATCAGATCACGCCATATTGCTTCTCGAGGAAATCTTTTTGATGTTTAGATAATATTTTTGTCTAAAAAAAAAATGATACAGAAAATGATTTTTTGCCGTGAACGCGTATCGGCTGAGCCGTAGTTCTCTCGCTTACATATTTCAGGTGGTTTATGCTCCTGTATGAAAGGGCCATTGCACGGGCACAATTGATTTGTCTGAGCTTTAGGGGAAACACAGCAATGCCGCTGACTGAAGTCAGATCCACTGCACCCAGGTGTCCTGGCTTCTTCTTTTTTTTCCAAATCAAAGCTCGGAGCCTTGCTCTTGTGAAGTGTGGCGAAATCTGCAGATGGAGGATTTAAAAGGTTTGGCGCTGGCTGTCTTGGGTTCTCCGGCGCTGTCATGAAAGATTTCTCCGCCTTTGTAGGAACATGTTACGATAACCTTTGTGTGATTGCCTCTGTTTGTTTGCTCTCACCGAGGAATGGGCATAAACAGGCGTCTCTATCGAACGGAGTTGACAGCACTGGTTGTTGTAAATTGAGGAACCAGTGATGTTCCTGCATATTGACCTCATCTTTGATGATGTCTGCGCCTGGTCAGGGTAGCATCACAGCGAACTTACAACTTTACTAACTGTGCCTCTTTCATGTCTGCCTGCAGGTGATGTGGCCCCCTACTTCAAAACGGAACCAGGACCTCCAGAGATCCACCTAGAAGGGAACCGTCTGGTCATGACCTGCCTCGCGGAGGGCAGCTGGCCTCTGGAGTTCAAATGGATGCTCAACAACACAGATATCACAGCCTTCTCCCCAGAGTACAAGTGAGTGCCAGCTTTCATCCTAAGGCTTTTTAGAGATGAATTCCTGCTCAGAACTGTCTCAAGGTTACTAGGAGAGAGAACAGCAGAGACACGGTTAATATGAGAGACAAAAAGTCCAATATTAATCTCCCCTGCAGCTTTTCTTCTGTTCGAGTAGCACATTTATTCACTGTCTATGGCAGGTATATTAAAGTTGTTCAAAACATGACCATTAACCTTTAGAAAAATATTCTTATCCTGCTGATGTTTTTTACGGATCCGTTTCAGGAAGACTAACACAGTATTGATATAACTACTTTAGCTAAAATAATATGGTTTTAATAATGTCTAAGACAAGTTTAAACTTGTTCAAAACAATCACTTAAGCAAAGTTTTTTCTATTTTCTGTTTAGATTGATAAATAAAGAATTCATATTATGTTCAATAAATCATTAAAATATGTTAGACAGTAAACAATAAGTAAAAGTATTGAAGTAAATCCCATAATAATCTAATATAGATTTACTGTAGTAACAATACATGAAATGTTATTATATGATATGAAATCATATTTTTGATAATAACAATGGTTGCATTATAAATATGGGTATTATCTCTAAGGTGGACACCCAACATAATATATGATATTTACCATCTGAAACTAACCATGTCATGTCAACAAATGGACAGGGGCGCCTTTTACCCCAAATAACATACGTTTACATATTCTTACGTTATTGAAAAACTGTCGCTTTAATTTAATTTTTTAATTAATTTAATTTTTAATTTAAATTTAATTTAATTAAGAAGACCTTTGTCTCAAAATATAAACATTAATTTGATCTGCTACTTAAATCTAAAACATTTTAAAAAAGTCTAGTTTTAGTCGACGAAAACTGATGACATTTTAGTCTAGTTTTAGTCGACGAAAGACATAGTCTAGTTTTAGTCAATGAAAATTTTATTTTAGTCTCTTTTTAGTTGGCAATTCTATTTAACACAGTCAATATATAAGTTGCCTACCTAGTAGTAGGCTAGCCTATAGATGAAACCAACATTTTCTTGAAAATTTAAAAAGAAACGCTTTTACGTGTGGCGTTATTTGCGTCGGTGTGCACACTCAGATTGGTGCCCTTTGTTTAGTCACGAGGCGTTAAACATCGGTGAACATTGCATGCAAAATTCTTAAAGGGCCTTAAAGGGATACTCCACTTTTTTTGGAAATAGGCTCATTTTACAACTCCCCCAGAGTTAAACAGTTGAGTTTTATCGTTTTCGGATCCATTCTGCCGATTTTCTGATATTTAGAAGAATATCTGTAAGCAGACCGTTTCTGGTCTCATTGACTTCCATAGTAGGAAAAAATATATACTATGGTAGTCAATGAGACCAGAAACTGTCTGGTTACAGATATTCTTCTAAATATCAGAAAATCGGCTGAATGGATTCGAAAACGGTAAAACTCAACTGTAACTCTGGGGGAGTGGTAAAATGAGCCAATTTCCAAAAAAGTGGAGTATCCCTTTAAGAGTTTATTTTGTACATTAACCAAGAAAACACGCCCCCAAAAAACTTCAAAAGTTGTCTAAATTGTCCTATTATGAATGGGACTATTGTTCTAACTTCAAGATATTTTACACAGACAAAGCTAGTAAATGATCATACACTTTTCTTTACATAAGGTCTCGTGTCTTTTGAGGCAAACAAATGATGTTAATTTTAATGTGATACCTCCCCCATAGACTTCCATTATGATCAAATTTCAACAGATGCACTTTTTGTTTGTTGACACAAGGTGACATTATTTTCTGTGACAGATTCTGTCCGTGGAGCTTAACTTGTATTGAACCTGGAACGTTCCCTTAATCAAGAAATGAAATTATTAGAAGGGAAGTGCATTCAAATCATTTGCATTTTTCTCCTAGTTTATGCCGTAGTAATCAACCATATTATTTCCTAGTTGAGTTCTCTCCATGCCATGTGTTTAATTTCTCAGTAATGATAGCCTCTTAGCCTGACCTTTTTTAATCAGCACACAGCCTCTGTTTGCATTCAACATTTCCTCAGACATGCGGAGTGTTAAAGCTGCTGAAGATTTGACCCTACAGATTCCTTCCGTCTTAATATAAAAGTCTGCAGCGCTGCCTGGCTCTCTTCAGAGACAAATAATGCTTTCATTCGTTACCTGAAGTGCACTCCTGACACCTGATTCATAGTTAATGTCAACTTTTACATTAAATGTTTTGATTTATCCTCCATTTAGGAGTCGTATACATGCTAAAGTAGGTGTTTCACATCTTTGCACCTCCTCATGTCAAGTGTTTCTGCATGTTGTCCGTCTACAGAGCTGCTTTGCTCTAATTGGTATTGCTTTCTCATTATCTTTCATCACCTAAACAGCACGCTCAGAGCTGCCCTAGTATTGCTATTGAGTTCCTGTGATGGAGGAAAACCACCACCAAGATGCACAAACCCACCAGGTGGCATTTTCAGAGACGTAAACAGATTCGGCTAAGTAGTGAGCAACAGTGCATTAGTCATATATTCAGCGTATTCGGAAATGCCAACAGATTTTAATGCCAAAGCGTTCACCACCTCTGCTTTTAGTCGAAGTGGCCTTTTGGCTGAAACCTGATATACGTCATCATAGCTGGGCATGGAGAGGAGTTCCATGTGCTCTGCTCTCGCTAATGTGCGAACTGGCGGGGGAAAAAAGGATAGTTCTGACTGCAAGGGTAAACCTTTTAAACCCAACCCCTCTAAATGGGAATACATTTTAGTCTAAAATCCTTGAATTTGTTGGCATATAGCAGGCAGGGAACTGTTGTTTTTGTTGTTGTTGTTGTTTTTTTTCCATTTTGGGATTTGATTTAAAGTGGTTCATTCTTTATTTCTTTCTCTCAGGTTCACCATCTCCTCTCTCCAGCGATCCAATATGGGTGTTTACCAGTGTGTGGTGAGAAACAGGATGGGCGCTCTACTCCAGAGAAGAGCCGAGATACAAGTGGCATGTGAGTTTCTATGGTAGATCAGATGTTACACACATACACACACTACTGGGTCGGTAAAATTTTCTTATGCTCACCAAGGCTGTATTTATTGTATTAAAACTAGAGCAAAATTAGCGTGGGTTTCCCGATGCTGCCATGTTGAAGCGCGATTTTATTCACGCTCATAGACAGTATGGATTCCATGATCCAGATTTTTGCCTCATCTAGGAAACCAATCACAGAACGGGAAGGGAGCAGCAAGACGATGATGGCGTCTATGCGACACACCGAAATGCCAATCGGTGTAAAATTGCAACAAGTAGAAGACGACATACCAAAGCAGTTTGTTTATACCTATGGATCCAACATGGCAGCAGACGCGAAGCGGTGCAGCGTAACTACGTATTCAGCGTAAGAGTATTCACACCACGGGAAGACACAAATCTCTGACCCCTCGTCTTCTTCCTCGTCTATTTTCTGTCGCTCTACATACGTTATCTGGTATAATTAAAACGATCGGCTATGAGCTACGTATAGGCGCATTTGATAGACATTCTTAGCACCAAATAAACATCTGGGCATTCGTAAACCACGCCTCAAATACAAGAAAATGAACACGTGGTTCCCAGACCCACTCAATGAGACTTGGGTCTGACGTTAGCCAGGCTATACGCTGATTTCACGCAGCCGCCATTTTGAAATCGAAAGCGAGACTCTGGTGGTTAGAACCCTGGACTTACAGATAGACAACAATGTTTGGACTTCCAATCTGAAGCTGCTGCCGCAATTTACTCTATTTGATGTTAATATCCAATATTGGATATGTATATAGTTCGTTAAAATGTCATTTCTTCCTGTAATGGCTATGATCATCACTCCAGTCTTCAGTGGTGGAATGTTACTTTAATGTTACTTACTTTACTTAAGTACATTTTTCACGTATCTTTACTTTACTTAAGTAGAATAAGTAGTGCCTACTTTTTACTTTTACTTCGTTACATTTTGCAGCAATTATTATACTTTCTACTCTGCTACATTTCTACAACTTCTGTTACATTTTCATTACATTTTCTGATCAGTTTTTGCCCTGCCAAAACGTAATCTAGCCTTCCGTTAGTTGAACGTTTGTCTCGTCAGTGACGTTTGGTTGCCATAGATACAGTATATCAACCCGGTCACACGCAGTGTGTTTATTGTGCAACTAATACGCGAAAATTTGTTTTTTACGTGCATAGGAAACGCACGTAAAAACAATACGTAAAAATATCTGGTTATTTGTACTTTTACTTAAGTACTGAGATTCAGTACTTCCTCCACCACTGCCAGTCTTTAGTGACACATAATCCTTCAGAAATCATTTGCTGCTCAAGAAACCTTCCTATTATTATCAATGTTACAAAGTACTTAATATTTCTGAATCTTTTTATTTTCTAAATTTTTTGTGGAAACGTGATACATTTTTTTAACTTATTTGAAATCGAAATCTTTCAGATATTGAAATTCTAAATGTTTTTACTGTCACTTTTTTGGGAAATATATGAAGAGTTCAGATGCAAAAGCCTCTAAATGCCATTTGAAATTTTCTTCTAAAATGATCATTTTTATCAAGCTTATATATTCAAGTTCAGTAATTTCACTTGAATGACAATTAATAGGTAATCTTCACTGCAATTTAAGTGAAATTACTGAATTTAAATATACAAGCTTGATAAAAATGATCATTATAGAAGAAAATTTCAAATGGCACTTAGAGGCTTTTGCATCTGAACTCTTCATATATAGACATCTAAACAATGCACAGGTCCATACATACATACTGTATGTGATACATTTATGGTGCTTTTGCATCCTTTGAGAAGTTTGAAAACTCTTTGTAAATGCATGGAAAAAACTGTTTATCTTTCTTGCACTCTCATGTGAGGACCTGAGTGATACCATTTAAATGTTCCCATGCATGCCTCGAATAAGGCATGATTTAAACCCGAAAGAGTAAGCTGACTAGGTGTTGAGCCATTCCTGTAGACTTTATAACGTGCTTTAAAGGTTCACAATGACCTAGACTAACTGTTCCAGATGCTTTCAACGTTTTTACTCAGAGAAACATTCTGCCAGGATGTTGTCATAGTGATTAAATGAGAAATCATTCTTCAGGACTCATTCTTCCCAATGGTCACATTGGTGCTTTCTCAGTTAGAACGCATTTTTTTTTGTATTAGATAAGTCTCACAACGCAAGTTTGAGCTTTGCGTCAGGGTAACTACATTGTCACTGCCGTTGCAGATATGAAGTACAAGAGTGTTACACGATAAACCACGATGAAATGTACTGACAGTTAGTATTATTGTTTAAAATTTAATTAGCATTAAAACCGTGTTTGGTTATCACGATTTTAATAACTCACTGTAAATCCACCTGAGACCCGCAGTGAGTGACAGCTGCTGTCAGACTCTATAATGGAGAGTGGCTGGAGTGATGCAAGTAGCTTTGCAACAGAGCGGTCAGTTGAAGTCCAGGACTTTTCTCCCCCAGCTTCACCTGAAGTGGAGGAGGGTGAATTGTCTGTGAACACAGGCCCATATCAATTCCAGCCGCTGACTCAAACTGCGGTCTCAACTCCCGCATCGTGATCGGCATCTGATGAGTCGAGTTGATGTCAATACGCTGATTTGACGCAGCCGTCATTTTGAAATGGCTCCAGTGGGAAGAAAACCGGAAGTGTCGCCTTTACTCATAGGAGAGTCGTGAATGCAATGGCATATTGTTGTGTTTAATGTAGAAATTTGTTATTCTACAAATGTGCAAAATTTGTCTGTCTGACTAGCCTAGCATAGCACAAGCACTGGATGTAAATGGCTCCAGCTAGCATACTAATTCAAAAAAGTGACAAAATAACGCAAACATTTTCCTATTGACATGTTATGATTTGTATAGTCACAGAGTGTACAAATAACAAGGTCATGTGAGAGACACAGCCATCTTTTCACCATAGAAATTTATTCTCAGAAGGCGAAGCTCTTTACAAAACAGCGAACACCCATGATTGTAAACTATGCTTTTACTATCTAGTAATTGCTGACTCTATTACTCTCCAACTCTGAACAAATTCTCTGCTCTGTTTGTTGTATTGCGAAATGAGTATTATTTGTATTAATTTTTGGGGGTGTGCGCTTATAAGATCTTTTGCTTCGACTCACTCCTTTTGAGCAGAATGGTTAATGCTCAAATAAATAAATAAGCTAAAACGAAAACTAAAGTGTATGTTAGCCGGTTTAGGAGTAGTTTTTGGCTTTTCCATCCGATAAACGAGAGCTTTAAACACTTCGATGCGAAAACTGCACCGCTGGAATTACAGCACGTCAACAAACTCAAAGCACAATCTGCTTGACGTTCTTTTGTTCTGCATGGTGATGCAATCTTGCTTTGCTGTGCGCCATGAATAAATGTTTGAATAAATGTTTCTGATTGAACACCTCTGCAGTTTGTACCAAAAGCCTCTGTTGGCTTGAATGTATCATCAGGGTGGCTTTGTTTTGGGGGAAAAAAAGGTTTTCCCATGGTTATAATAACACCCCTTACTTTTTTTCTCGCAGATATGGGCGACTTTATAGACAATGACCAAAGAAAGACGGTGACGCAGGGCCGGGCTGCCATCCTCAACTCCCCAGTGGTCAGTTGCTTCCCGCGGCCACAGGTGACATGGTTCAGGGACGGCTACAAGATCATTCCCAGCAACAGAATGTAAGTAGAGCGTAATTGCTAGTCTAATCTTCAAACCTGAGTGCCTGTGCATTAGGAAATTTCTGGGTGACCCAGCAAAGGTACTGTAGGGTATCTGGACGCTGTCAGTTGGGACTCATTCAAATCTACAGTTGAAAAGCTTTTATCCTTTGACTCGCGGCTAGTAATTCACCACCTGTTCCTAATGGCATTCATTGACACCTTTATAGGTAACGTGAGTTAAAACAATGCCTTCTCCCTTTACGGCAAAAAGCAACGTTGTGTACAGCACACACATGGCCGGTTGTGTCCATTTTATTTTGAACTCCACTGAAGGGCCAAAAATATAAAATGTCACCTGCTAAACATTATGTATTAACAATCTAAACATAAGTACCTGCATTTCCATTAGGCTATACCATATTAGTCATTACAGTTAGAGTCCTAATCTAAAATTAGAATTAGAGTCCTAATCTAATCCTCTATTAACACACAGAGCACAGACTGGTGTGTGGAGGTGAATTACAGTGAGCCGTTTGAGACGGGAGACCAAAAATAAATATGTGGTCAATAATAAAATGACACGTCGACTAAAAAAAAAATTGACGTCGACTAATTTGCATGGTCGATTACGTCAACTAAGTCGACTAATCGCTGCAGCACTAATCATAATTCGTTGTGTTCGGCTGTCCAAATAGGCTGTTGGTAACTTTTCCCTTTATGGGTAATATTATAATTTGTTGGTGATTCCCCGATCATGTTTATGATTAGTTAATATTCCTGGTATCTGAGGTAATATTTCCCAGGTTCGCTACTGTACCTATGGCTTTGGGTTGACATGGCACATTGTAAAAGATGTAATTAGCTTCAGTAATCACGCTTAATCCCTCTGGGCACCATGTTGGGGAAACCAGAGAGACATTTCAGCCAGTGATGCAAAAGACATGGATACTGTGCACCGCTTTCTTTGAGTGTGTGTGTGAGTGTTTTTCTCCCACTGCCTTGGCACAGAAGTGCAATTAATGCCTGTTCCTGGCCCTTTTTTAATCTGGCTACGATAGTTCTTCATTGCCTTTTTCTAATTAGCAACTCACCCAGGCTGAGATCGACAAGGCTGATCCGATTCGCCGTTATCAGTCAAGTGTCTTTCATTCCGATGAGATTCAAATAAAAACTGCACCACTGAGACACATCTAATGACTCACCTTTCACTCCGCGAATAAAGCGCCGGGGCCATTTGAGAACTGCATTTGATTTCGGCAGAAGGTGTAATTGAAAAGTAGGCCTAAACAGGCTAACGCTGGTAAATGTAGAAATAGACCTGGGGTAGTAATGGTTTGCATTCGTTTCATTTGGTTTTGGGCTTGGATTGAGAATGATGTTCAGACAGTTTGATTTTCAATAAAAATCACCTCACATATGGGGTTAGAATTGTTGCATTATTCCAAATAAATAGATTGAGATTCTAAAACAAATGTAAAAACCTATAAAACTCACAAATAAATATATTTGCAAAACATATATTTACAGATGTGTTTTATGTCACAAACACAACTCTGCCTGGCATTTATTTGTGAACCGCTTTTTGTGCATTTGCAAAATCCCCTCATGCATTTGTGGATTTTGAAATACTTCTAGCGTCAGTAATAAGTTTTACTTAGGATACAAACTCAACATACGGAGAACTAAAACAGGACTGGAACAGGAGAAAGGGTCTCTTCAGACAAGAGACAGAGGGAAAAACCTTCCCCCTCTCCCTCTCTGCAAAACAGGGGTGCGTTTCCCGAAAGCATCGTTAGCCAACTATGGTCGCAAGTTCCGTCATTATCTGCATAGTTTAACGAGACGGTGTTTCCCAAAACCATCGTTCCAACAGACATTCGCAAACAGCATCGCAAAGTTGTGTGGTTTGAACGACAGCTCTCGACCTGTGGTTAGAGGCATCGTTTCTATATTGCATGACATTTGGAGGTAATAAATCCTTATCTTGAGCAAAATAAGCAAGCTGACATTCGGTACAACCGGTACCTTTTATTTAGAATACATACAAATGTAATTTACGTCTTTTAGTTTTTCAAAAGATGTGAAGTAACGTGTTTGAAGAGTGCGCTTGTGCGAACGTGCTTTAGTATATAAGAACGAGCCAAATATTGAGTCTGGTAATAAAGCAGAACAACTGAGAACAATTAGAAATAGTCCTCAGATGACATGTCTGTAATTTATATAAAACAAATCTAGCGTTAATTGGATCTCAAACAGTTTCATTAAAAGTATTTATTACTCCACCACGTGCGAAACCAACGTGGTTGAACGATACTTTGCGACAGAGGGTTTTGGGAAACAGTCATGACTAGCTAGTTGATTTTTCCAACGATGCATCGTACTATGGTAGTGAAACAGTGAAGTACGTCGTTGTACGGGAAACGCACCCCTGGTTAGCTTTTATATTAAGCACATGCCAGCTAGAGCGAATCAGCATAGGGAGCTACACTGATTACCCACAGCAGGTGCCGCTACTTAACCTATGGGAGGATACAACACTGACAAGGATACGTACTTTGACGTAACACTTAAATAGAGAGTAGCTCCGGCTGCAATGTTCTTTGTTCTGTTTATTAACTGCTAGAGCACCAAAAGTTACTTTAAGAAGCACATTACTTGAAAAGTAATTTCATGAAACAATTACATACATTTTCATGGCTTTTCCATTCAAGTGTAATTGTATGTCTGGATATTGCTGCAGGGCGAGTGAACCGATTTGCTTTAAAGTGACTCTGTGAACAGTGAAGAACCAGGAACAAGGACAGCAAAGAAACACATAGTTTTGTGCATATAACCTGCATAAAAATCTTGTATTTGGTTGAAAGGTATGTTGGAAGGTGGATATATTTGGGCTCTTCGTAGATGTAGTTAAGGCGGCTTGGCAACATGCCAGCTCAATAATTGGACCGGTGCTCTCCTGCCAGTGCTTTGACAGAAAATTGCATCATGACAGAAAGCAAGGCATATACATAAAATCAATATGCCACTGCTGACAATGTTCACTGCTGCATATTTGCGGCCGAGGGAATCTGTACCTTTGGGATTCTGGCGATTTTCCCAGACAGCGCTGCTGCTTTGACCCTATACGCAGCCCAGATGGTGTCTACGGCATCCAGACTCGAACCCAGAAGCTCACCCAGCCCTGAGGACGATAGACTAGCCTAATATCAAGCATTCATACATCCAGCCAAGCCCATTAGCACACTATTGGATGTGATGTCACATTCTTAATTGTTCTGTGGCAGCGGCTGAAGCAATGCAATCAGCTTAGCCATTTAAACTGGCACTGTGTTACTGGGCAAAATCCCCGGGATGGACTTTGGGAAATTGGGCTGAACTTCATAAGCACTTGACTGGCATGGTCATTACATTAACTGCCCTTGTAGGATCTAAGTTTATCTATGTGCTGTGATCTACAGCCCTGGCTCGATATTAACATGGACGAACATGCCGCAACATAAATCTTTTGTGAGTCTCATAAGATGTTTCCATTACAGAATTGATAAGTGCTGCTTTGAAGAACACTAATGCTCTTTAGAAAAAGTGGAGTGGGGGAGTTGAATGGTTCTTTGTTGAGATGCCCTCTTCAAAACTTGGATAATAATGCTCAGTATGGACATATAAATTAGTTTGACCAATGGCAATTTCTTAGTCAAGAGGTGCCCAAATAGGAAGAACTGAAAAGCTCTTAAACCTATTGTTGCCCCGGGCCGCTGGCCTGGCACCAATAAAGTCATGCAGATAGCAGATTTGAACACACACACAAAAACAAGTGTATACAAATACAACAAAATGAGTAAAGAAAACAGATGGACTCAGATTGGCATAGGTTGCATTATTGTGGTAGAGCAGATAATATAGTGTCATTCAAAAGTTTGGGGATAGTAAGATGTAGGTAATGCTTTACAATACAGTTTGATTTGTAACATTTGTTAAAGCTACACTGTGTGATTTTTACCCCCATCTAGCGGTGAAAAGACCGTCCAGTGAATATTAGCTTCTGTTCCTCTCAATTCCGATTTCGTTTCAACTCCTACGGTGGCCAATGTAGTCCAAGATTAACATGGCTTCCAGTTCGACCTCGTCCATGAGTGTTAACCGAAATGTAAATGCGAAAGGCGAAGCTTTAATTAACAGGTATGTTAATACCTGTTTGTTAATAGCCTCTTTGGCTAATGTACTTTCAAGATGGAGGGGCAACATGGCGACCGACATTAGAACCCCTTACTCGTATATATTTTCAATGGCATATTATACACTCACGAGAATACTTTATTACTTGAACGAAGTAAATATACATTAATGAGCACACATATTTTTGAAAGAACTAAGTGTTTTTAGCAAAGAATAAAATAAAAGAGTTACACAGTGTAGCTTTAACTAAATTAGTCAGGAATAGAAGGGCGCGTATGTGACGAATGACAGAGAAACGTCAGTAGGCTATAACCTATTAATCATCGATGCAGAATCATCCACGTCTGCATCTCGATGCATTCATTTCAACACCCCTAAAAACTCGAGTGTCCAAATCCGTACTGTGTCCGCAGCAAAATTCTCAAGCTGTCCATTTCGACTTCCGGTGTGAAAAAGCATCTCATTGAGATGTAGAAAGCAGAGGCACCACTCAGTGAAAGCAGCTTGAGGCGGGCATATTTATTCCAGCACGGTTTCATTGCAAATGCTCATTTCCTTTCGCCTGCAGATCTTTGTTTTCTTGCAATCAGCTTACAAATTGACGAGCTATGTATTCAATATATTAATTCAACCCTCTATTTGATAGCCCGTTGAATATTCCCTTAAGAAAAGAGAATTCTTCTCCACATGTCGCTGTGCGGTATTTCACCATTATTGTTTCTTGAGCTCTGTGTTTCCTAGTTTCGGTTTTTCTTTGGTATCAGAAATGTTCCTTCGGTCTGTTAATGTAGCATGAAATAAGCGGGCCGCGTGGACGGGTGACACCGCTCTGTGTGATTCCTATCGCAGCCTCGTGCTGAAGGATAACTGCCGCATCCAGAATTTGTTTGAACTCCTCTTCTGTGTGGTTACAGCTTCTCCTTCGCCATATCCCCTACTTTTTTGGTCTTCTTTTCTTCTTTTTGAGCCACACAAAGGCAGAAGGTTGTTAAAGCAGAGAGGTCCAGAGGTGAATGTCGAAGCAGGGGAGGACAGCGAAGCACAGGCCTTTGAAAGTCACTCTTATTGTTCCACACTGGCTTCCCCTTTAGACCGCATGAAACTTTCATGATGGCGATAATTACCCCATTGGTGAGAAGTGCTTTCTGTTGCCACTGCAGATGAAAGTAGCAGGTTGGAAATAAGATATTGCATCTACCTCTCATCGCTTTGTCCTTGCATCCTCCTCTACCTTGCTGAATTTTTCATCATTCATTATTTGAGATCTTTGATGTTTCCACCCATTACGAGCTATTCAGGCTCCCATCGCACTCGGCACATAAAACGGCTCCTACGCTAGAATCATCCTGTCCCGAGTACCACCAGCAAGAAACCAGACAGCAAAGGAAGTGCTCACAAGGAAGGCGATTACTTTCCTCTGTACAAGCTACAGGGCTGTGGTGTTTGTGCGGTGACAATGACAGCAGACATGTGCTGTGTTTCTGCTCCGCCATACTGTATGTAAATCTCTTTTTGTCAAGAGACTTAACAACCCCCAAACTCCTGCGTGTTTTGACAGATTTAGTGCACCAAATCGCTCGTTTTCAAGGTGCTTGTATTTCAGATGGGTAGTGCTGCACGATTAATCATATCGCAATCGCGATGTCAAGCCTATGCGATTATATGACGTAAAATTATGTGATTTTATTTGAAATAAATTATTTTTAATGCAATTAATGCATCTCATATTTTTTGTCATCCTTTGGCTAGTGTAATGATCCCACTATAATTCGTGCGAATGCTTTTAAACCATTCATGCGTGACAAGTTAAAAGAGTGCGCACTGCCTGTGAATGTCCTGACAGTGACTCACAGAAAGTTTCACCAGTATCATGCGCATGCACAAACCGCGCACCAGAATACGGTTCTCTTTAACGCTTGACCAAACAATAACACGCACAATTAAGCCAAATGTCGTTTGTGAAGTATCTTCATAT
Source organism: Cyprinella venusta (assembly GCA_038021265.1). Lineage (NCBI taxonomy): Eukaryota > Metazoa > Chordata > Actinopteri > Cypriniformes > Leuciscidae > Cyprinella > Cyprinella venusta. The sequence continues at coordinate 27,044,476 of CM075863.1, forward strand.
AAGAGCAGTATTATGATGGATGTAAAGAGTTCTGTCAGTATCGGCTGCTCTTAAAGGGCCAGCATCCAATAAAGCCTTCTGTCAGTAAAGTTAATCAAAGAACAGAGGGGGAAGGGGGGGGGGGCATTATGGCTTATTGATCATTATACACTCTTAGAAGAAAGGTAATGGTTCCATCCCCCGCTTCATATATTGAACTCCAAAATGGTTCTATATAGAACCATTTTTTTGGTAAAAAGTTCTATTGGCCAAGTATGGAACCCCACAGTTCTATATAGAACCCAGAGGAACCCTTTTTTAAGAGTGTATAGAACCTTTTAGGGGTTCCAAATACGTAGTGCTGATAGAACCTTTTAAGATTCTATATAGAACCTTTTATTCTAAGATTGTTGGTGTTATTAATCATTTAGTTGTTGTTGCTAGTTTGAGTTGAGAAGTACACATTTCAGAATTATCACTAATCTGTGTGTGCATTTTGCTTTAGACCCTAGCAAGAACTCACGACTCATGAAACAATTTGTTTAATATAACGTTATTGCATATTGCGATTGTTGAGGTCAATGTTGCGATTGCGATATGGCATTTTCCCCAAATCGTGCAGCCCTACAAATTGGTGGAACTGATTGTTTACTTATTTGAAAAAAAAAATCACTTACCATAATTTGTAATAATTGAGCATGTTGCTAAATCCCTGATCATTGAGAACTAAAATGGCTAACATAACTTTAACTTAGAGGTAATGACAGAGACAGGGAACAGGTGTGCACTAATTAGAAACCATAAGCAACTAACAGTGAATGAGAACTCAGGCAAAACAGAAAAAATACAGCTTTAGTTCATTACAGTTAAAGCAAAATACACAAATAATAATAATAATAATTATTATTATTATTATTATTATTATACTTTGTATTTAATTAATTTTCTTTTGACTGACAAACCAATTAATTAATTAAACCATTTTTGTTGGATTCCTGGGTGTTTTGACATAGAATTATGATAGTAATAAGAATGTATAGTATTATTATTAGAATTAATATAATCTTATTTTCTATTATTATTTATTTATTTTCTTATTTTCTATTATTATTCTATTATTATTTTCTTATTTTCTATCTATAATACATTTTTTTTGTATTTATTTAATTGTTTTGGTTGTTTATTTACATATATGTTTTACCCTGGTATATGCTATTTAATAAAACCTTTTATTTTGTGGGATATTTGTAGATTTGAGAATTATTCTATAGAAATAGTATATGATGATGATGATGATTATTTATTATAATGATTATAATTGTATTACATATTTACTATAATTCATTTTCTATTTATTTATTTAATTGTTTGAATTACACTGAACAAAATTATAAACACCCCATTTTTCATGAGCTGAACTTAAAGATCTAAGACATTTTCTATATACACAAAAGGCCTATTTCTCTCAAATATTCTATATTATTATTATCTTAATATACATTTTTGTATTTAATTAATTGTTTAATTATTTCTTTTCATTGAGCAACTGATATGAGCAAAGTAATGATACATTTTTGTCAGATCTTAGTGATTTCATGTTATTGAAATGTTATTTGGCAAAAAAAAAAGTCTTTGGCAGTTTTTCTCTTCATTCAATTAGATAGCTGTAGTAGCATGGCTAGAAAATAGCATTACAAAGAGCTGCTGAGTGGTATGATTCGCTTAAAAAGATTCAGAAAACTGTCAAGAAAGCCGTTCTCGAGCTTTTTGGAGTCTGAATTCCAGGAATATGCTCTCCTGAATCTAATGAGATATCAGATTTGTTCGAAGCTGAATTGTGCGGGTAATGAGTTTGTGATTTGCCGTTGTTATTTCAAATCATGTTAGCTAGCTTTTTTTTCCTCTCATTTTTTCAGCAGTTTGTCATTGTTCCTGGCACTCCTCACCACAGGTAGTGAATGGTGTGTTAGACAAATTTAATCAGGAGGAGATGACACGATTGAGAAATACGTCTTCGCTCCAGTCACACACTCACGAGGGTTTGAGCCGCCACCTTTTGCTCATATTCTTGCCGAATGTACACGTCCGTTTGGAATCAATGTGGTTTGGCTCTGAGGAGTCAAATGAAAAATGACGTAGGCTTGGCTAATTCGATAAAGGCCGTTTATATGGCCTGGTTTTAATACACCTGCTGGCTGGTAGGGCCCCTTTATGAAGTTAATTATTGAGAGCCATCATCAGTCAATTGGGGCATCTGTGGGGTGAGCCTGTTCTAGCCCAAGGCCTCTGCCCACATTTGTCTTCATCCACTCCCTCCTTCACTCTTAAATAAATTAGTATGTTGTCACTGCTAAAGCAGAGACCCAGAGAATCCAGTCCAGGCACTTTGGTGTCCAGTACTCGCAGATAGGCTTGATTACACTATAATTAACTCTGCATGAAAAGTAGTATGCTTTAAACAGCAAATGCCTGCATTTTTGTTTTTTGCCCTGTCTCATATAAGAGATCTTATTTAATAATGAAAATGTCACAAATCTGTTTTAATTAACATTTTTTTCAAAAGTGTCCGATCATTTAATTGATGTATTTAATGCCATTTTTATTTTTTATCAATTTCATTTTATATTAAATGTATATTGCTACATTATATTAACCTGACTCCGCCAGATGAATTTGCTCCGCATATCCATCTGGAAACCTTCCGTTGAAGTAGTTTTGGTAAGGGGCGAAAATACTGGTTAGCTGATTGGCCTACGTTGGTGATAGACGGGCCAAATCAACCAATCAGATCAACGAAGCATATGACGTACCGTAACTCTTGCCGAAACCAGTCGGGGGAAGAGCAAAAACATCTTTTCCTCTGAGAAAAGCCTCCAGAGCAGTGTTTTGCTCTTCTTTCAGTGAAGAAATACTCTGTAATTCTGATAAAACTTGCTCGTTAGCCACGCTGATGCTAGTTTCATCCGCTGACTGAACTGTCGCGCTTCTTGTTGCGTCACACCTCAACCCACCTCAAAGCCAACGCTGATTGGACGTTCGTTTGGTGAACTGCTCCCAAATTTTCTTTAACGGAAAGTATCCAGACTGATCTGCGAGTGAAACTTGCGCTTCATGCTTATAAGTTTGACTTCTATCCACTCCGTTTCGAGCAATAGATTGAGGTTTTGTTTAAGTTGATGTAAATATGATGAATTGAAAGGCTTGTACAGACTAACCAAATGATTCGTATTGCCTTGTCATGTGTAACTGCATATTGCTCGAAATAAATAAATAAATAAAAAAAAATAAATAAATAAACCTTGAAAGCTCGCGAGATCAGGATGGTCTCACGAGGCTAACATTATATAACTTACTCAGAGATCTTCTATGCATGGAAAAGTCATAATATCATAAATCAATTGCGCCATGGAGCAAGCGCGCCTCGTTCATCAGGCTCTTAAAGGGAATGTGATATGACGCTCTTATTGGTTTGTTTCCATAACGCCCAAACCACACCTATAAAAAATGAAGCTACTCCAGACGAACCCCTTTTAAACTTCGCAAGAGTCATTTATCCCGCTGGTAAAATAGCAACAGCGCCTAAGATCCGCCCACAAAGTTACTTGCGCTTCATGCTTGATGCTTGCTTTTCAGATTGTTAAAATTGTGCCCTTAATGTGTCCTCTAACCGGACACCTGGTTCTGCCTGTGTGTTAGTTGCGGTTAACTCTAGCCTATGATTTGCTTGTTGGGGGAGGGATATTATGGATCATATTTGTCTGATCTATTTCAGTCGCTACAAGGGCCATTTTAAAGTTATTTTTGATTAAAGCAGGCTGGTTGCGTCTGCTGAAAGTAGTTGGTAGAGTTCCACACGGTCAGACACAGTTTGTGAGAGGATGCCGCTGAGTGACAATCAACCATGAAAGGAGTCTGAGCTCGGAGGAGCTGTGTGCCCTCGTCTCTGCTTTCACACCTCTGACAGTGAAGTAATGCAGCCTGAGGAAAGGGACGCAGCACCCAACATCAAATCAGAAGTGAGCACATATAGCTCTCATCCTGAAGACGCTACAGTGAAACCCAGCAGTCTGGAGAGATGCTGCTATAGTTCTTTCAGTAAACACAAAGAAGGGAAATGCAAGCAGCAGATAAGGAAAAGGTAATGAAAATGTGAATGAAGCTTCCTCCCTGACGCCCACATCAGCTGCCTGCTCGATAGGAGGCTTGTTATGCGCCAATAATGAAAAGTTTGGACCCGCTCGCAGGCATAAAAGGTTTTGTGTATTTCAGAGCAATTTGTGTATGTCTGCTTACTGGCAGCTCTGTTGGAGCTGAAGTGCGATTAAATGTTGCTAAAGAATTATCATTGACTCCAATTACACATTAATCAGGACCGTTATCGAGCCGGATCACGGATGATAGATAATTGCCTTTTCACAGGCTATTCCAGAGAAGTTGTTGGATTGCACATAGAAATATAGAAGAAATGCCACCATTAAATTATTATGATTGATTGGACTGAAATATGGACAGGATTGTCCCACGATCCCATTATACTTTCATATAGGGAAGGCTAGTGGTTGGCATTGTAACAGGAATGACTCTCTATTTGAATGTTAATTGTTTTACATGTCATGATGCAATTTCAGCATTAATAGGTGCTAGTCTGCGATTTTATTGCCTTGTGAATGAGAAATCTCAGTCTCTCTTTCTCAACACCCAGTAAAAATTACCTACTGCGTTTTAACCCTCTCGGGTCTGAGGTGTTCTGACATGCTCTGACATTTGTGGGGTTTTTTCTGATACTTGTGACATTTTCATTATTAAAGTTTGATTACACTTTATTCAGCACAAACTCTGCTACAATAATATGTCAGCAGCATGTATGTAAAAGTTTGTAGTTTTGAGATAATGCCATTTATGTATGGTTTGTGAAAAAAACCAAAAAGAAAATGTCACTGAAATAAAGTCATAAAACCCATACTAATTATTTGAAGAGTTTGGTTCCAAAACGCGATAAACGCCATTTTTTTAAAAAATGAGTTACTGCAAAAATCGGACTTTTCAATACCGACCAGATACAAAACAATGTTTAATTTGACGTAAAATGCGATATCCGCCGTGTTATTATGTAATGTTTTCTCCCTTTCTTTCCAAACCGCGACAAACGCCAGTCTCCCTTTTCTGCAAAATGCAACATATCCGCTTAACCGATCACAACGCACCATTCACGCAATGTAAACAGTAACGGAAATGCCGGCTTTTGCTTGTTCTCACGCGACAGCATCAAACTTCTGTCACGCTGGCACACTGACCCCAGGGATCTTTTGAAAAACTTTCAGTGGTTTTATTCAAAGTCAACGAAACCCGAGCAGGACCAAGCCATTTTACAGCTGATCGCCATCAAAAAAGCTCAGCGGCGACATCCCAAGGTTGACAACAGCGATATGCAGAAGTAACGTTAGATCATGCTTAATAAATCAGAATTCATGATGATGTGCTCATCTTAGTTAATGTTTTAATTAAGGTGTTTTTCATCCATAAGTCATGAATGAAAAACGTTGAACTGTTAAAAAAAATGTTGTTAGTTCCTGATGAAAATAATGAACGAATGCATAATTCATGCATGATTCATTTTATCCGTGAATTCATGATAATTCATGACCTGTACCCTTAAAGTGTTACAGAATATTGTTATATCAAAGCAATGGATTTATAGGATTACACAAGAAATTCAATGTGTATAAAAGTTTTTTGATTAATTGCATTTTGAAAAAAATAAGTTAATGGATTTATTGCATTTTGGGGAAAAATAATCTGTTTTTATAATAAATCTTTGAAAATCAAAACATGGATTTAATTTTTTATTGATATTATAACCTACAAATGCTATGTGAAAATTTGAAACTGAAAATAGTGTTTTTCATCTTCCCATTTTCTTGCTAAAGAAAACACAGTTTTACTCAAATTCATCAAAATGGATTTATAGTGTTTTGGAACCAAACTCTTCATTTCTTCGCAAGACTTTTTAAAATTCTATCACGTGGCCTAGAATATTTGCTCCAAAACTATGTGAAAATCATCTTGACTACTCATTCAGATAAGACAATATATTGGTTTAAAATCTGTATGACATGTTTTGTATAAGAAAGCTTTATGCAGGGAGGCATTAACCACCCATTAATATTGAGTGTTTCACACTTGAGAAAGACAAAGTCCCTCCTCCAATGGCCTTATTGGGTGCTCTCAGGTACTATCATTATGAGGAGCCTTGCACAAAGAATGAGGAGATTTAGAAAAGAATTGCTTTTAGATTGTTTGGATTTATTTACAATCCAAAGATACACAACAAATGACAAAAAGCACATTAGTAAACACACTGATCTACAGACAGAGATTTGGTCAGTCACACACAAAGGTCATTAGTTGTGTCATTCTTGGAGTCATCCTTTGTGCCATTCCTAAAACATAGGAGGCTACATACCTTTCATCTCCAAGGTGTTTGATTTTTCACTTTACCGTGTTCATGCACATACATGTCATGTGAATGTTTTAGTCAGCAGGACTCATCAGTGGCATCTGGTCCCTTTAAAAAAACACCTGCGAACATGCTGATATCAAGAGAAACTATAACACATCAAATGTTACTTCAAACGTTTCCATACGTTACAATGTTATGAAATGAAGTTGGAGTAAAAACATGAAGCCTAATGTTTGGTGCGTTTTGCTTTTCAAACCAACAGCGCGAGTGACTCAAACTCACAGCTTGTCGAGTATAAAAACATTCTTGTGTTGTACATGTATACATTTAGCATTAGGCTTCATGTTTTTACTCCATTTTTTACTTACATTTTAGTCTGGAACCAGTTTAAGTAGTAGCTACAATGCAAAGTTTATGCAATAATAATATGCTACTATTAGTGTCTTACCTTAAAAATCATTCTTATAATCAAATCATGTTCTAATTCTTCTGAGGTAAATCCAAGGAAAACAGCACAAACACAATCTTCAATTGCGACGAAAAGTCGCTGATTCTTTGTTTAGAGTTGATGAGGGCGGTAACAGCTCCGCATGGATCATTTGCATATGAACGTCTTGTGCATGTGTGTGCATGGTCACATTAGCGCAAATCAGCTAAGCATGGAGAAACTGTACATGTCGTTGCTTTCATTCAAATTACTTAAACAGAATTTTTGATTTTGAGATGATTTACATAATTTAAAAATGGAGACTTCAAGCTTCTTAAAGACATGTTTCATGTCACAGTGACGAGCATTTGCTGAGTTACAGGTCATATTCTGTCACATTTCAGAATGAACTTCACATTGAGAGAGAAGGGCGAACGCGCATCATGTTTAATTTCTTTGTTTTACAAAAAACACAACATTTTGATTTTATTATTAGTGTACAAAAATAAAATAAGAACTTTTACATTTAAAATTTTAAAATAAGAAGATTTAAGAGTTATTTGAGTCTATTTTGCATTGATAAGGAAAAAAAGCAAGACAATCGCGCCGGTGGTCAAGTTGTAACAAACACCATGGTCAAGTTGTAATTTTTAAGTCCTGTTTGATTTGTCATCTCTGAGACCAAAAAGTGTTTTCACCATCTCAATGCATCTCAATGCATTATTATGGAGGAGTCATGTAAATAGTCATGTTTTTTGCCCTGTGGACTTTTCTAAATTAAATTCTTAAAAGGGTCATCGGATGCGAAATTAACTTTTATATTCATTTTCATATAAATGATGGATGTTTGTGGACACCACCACCATACAATAAAAATCCTTTCACTCCTTTTTTATCCTCAAAAAGCCTAAACACTCTGTATACACGAATGACAATTTATATACATGAATATATGTGAATGTTCATTTTCCACATACAGTATATTTGTTCAGTGTATTGTCAAATATTATTAAAGTTTATATAACTTTAAGTTAAAGTTTTTCTTTTAAAGTTTTCTATTGGAATATATTTTAAAATGTATTTTAGACCTATGATGGCAAAGCTGAATTTTCAGCACCATTACTCCAGTCTTCAGTCACACGATCTTTAGCAAATTTAAAAAAAAAAAAAAAAACTTTATTAAAGGGTTAGTTCACCCAAAAAGGAATATTCTGTCAGTAATTACTAGCCCTCATGTTTTTCCAACCCCGTAAGATGTTCATCTTTGGAACACAAATTAAGATATTTTTTTGATTAAATCTGAGATCTGGATTACTCCTCCATAGGCTTCTAAGGGATTAAAACTTGCTGGCCCAGAAAACTTATTAAAGACATCATTAAAATAGTACAAGTGACTACAGTGGCTCAATCTTAAGTTTATAAAGCGAAGAGAATATTTTTTGAACACACACAAAAAACAAACAAACAAAAAAAACAACTTTATTCATTAAGTATTCATTTCCTTCTCTGTGGGCCTCGAGTCAGTTCACGTTGGATAATTGCGCAGCGCTTCTGTGTTGTACGTCACACGTAGGCTCACTATTGGCCAACGCTGGTCATGTGTGTGACGCGTGTGAAGTACAGCACAGTTGTAAACACAGTTGTAAAATAATATCAATATTTTTGATCATCCTATTTTAAGAGGATTAAAAATAAGATAAAAAAATGTCTGTGGTCTGATAAGTTCTCAAGCTTTGAGATTTTAGACTGTAAACTTAAAAAATAAATAAATAAATATGACGAGTGCTTTCAACAATATTTGTAGTGTCTCCTTTTCAAAAAGCATCTAAGAAGTCACCACGGGTTATTCCTAGTTAACTACCCACATTCAGCAGAGTAAAAACTGGACTAGACGTGTGAACAAAAGAAACGTTGTGTGTTTGCTGGGAAAAAAAATGAAAAGGAAGATATCTATCTTCCGCATGTTTATCCCTTATCCTGCTTTTCACTGAGCGACCAGCTCTGTCAGTCAATCCTTTTATGTGCCGCACTCTCGCTCAGCCCCCATTTCATGTCTGCAGACGCACGCGCCAATCTCTGCGATGGCGGGCGACAGAAGTGTGTGGGTAGACAGAAAGCAATCTGTTCTGAAAAGGAAGATCAAGCTCAAGATTTCACATGTGACATATTGAAACACTCCGATCTGTTGCAGGGATGACATGTGCAGCTGCAGACAGTGGCGACGGTGGCCCAGTTCATTGTGATGAGGCGGATTAATTTAGTCTTAAAGATGAGCGGGGAAATGTCAGAGTATTATGAAGCACTGACTTTTCTCCAACTGAAATCTCATTTGCGCAATTTAGTTACCTGTTGAAAACATAATTCACTCCCGGAAAAATAACAACTGTCCATCTATCTTGAGAGTGCAACCATTTGGCTTTCACTACAACTAATAAAGGTGCTAAGAGTGTTTATGCTGAGGGAGGCTTTGTGATGGACTTTTAGCCTTTTAACAAGGAGTCCATTACTGCTCACTGCATAAAAACAACAACAACCTATTCACCTCTACAAATTAGGAGGAACCCCCCTCCCCCCCACGCACACACATCTTTAATTTTGAAGAATGGGATATTTTCGGAAACCAATGGCCAGGCCGTACCTGATTCTGCATTAACTATTAAGTATTGCAATTAATTCCGAGATCCATTTGTCATGCAAATAGAACAGTGAATAATGCACACGTTTCGGCTCATAAATAACTAATTTATGCAATGGCAAAGCGCTTTTTAAGATAAATTTAATTAAAGGTCAATAGCGATTACGTAAACACTGTGAACTTCTAACATGTTTAAATGGCGACTCTGAGCCTGATTGCCTGGCTGGGTGGGAAACCAAAAACAAAAACTTAATTGCTGATATTTGGTTCCAGACAGTGTTTTCCACTCCAGAAATACCTGCTTATCTTTGCGTCGGGACGACTTTTAAGTCTTAAACGTGCTTACCAAAGTGCATGTTAGCTGGAGGCTGACTTCCAGGCAATCAATTTTATAATTGAATTAGAGTGAATGCTTCAGCGGGTTTTGACACACAGGGTTGTTGTGTCTGTCCATCTGTCGCACCATGGAAAAGAAGCCGTATCCTGCGGTGCCCAAAGCTGCTTGATAGACCAAGACTCACGGCTCGTGCACCTGAATCCTGTGGCTCGGTGGCTACAGGCCAGCCATGGTGTCTTGAGCTATAAACTTTGAGCTTTTAATCAGTGTTTCCCAATTAATTTCAAAGAAAAAGAAAGTTCTACGCCAGTTTCTACAGTAAGCTAGTGGTTCTCAACCAGGAACCTGGGGCCCACTAGGAGTCCTCAGCAAACATCCAATGCCCCACAGGATGACTGATTTATCCATCCATGTACTGTATCAGTGCGTGCTTGGCTAATGCATTTACTTTGTTGCCCCGGTGACAAAATTAGTGAGTTAAACATACGTAGGTTTTACTAGTGCAAACATCTTACTACTTTTCATTTAAATGTTCAGCGTTCAGACTTAATGACCTCATAAGTCAGGGACTTTAATCTACTTTTTAAGTGGTTAAGCGACTATTGCACTTGGGTTCATTTGAGTTAAGCGTGCACTGCAAACAAAGCAATATGTTACATGCGCGCCGCAATTAAAGAGTTGCGTTTACAAAGAGCGGTGTAATTCTTTTTAATCCTGTACATTTGCTCAAGGTTGCCGCGCTCTCGCTGTGAGTTTTGTGCCACTAACAGGGAACAAGCATCTGTCGGTGTCATTGACTAGTTGTTGTGCAACGCTTTGAAAGAAAACCACATTCCCACCTCCTGTTGACTTTGTGCATCTAACGACTTTGTACAAAATTAAGTAACACCACGATGTTTTTTTTGACTGCTCTGTTGGCAAGTCAAGTCAAGCCTGGCAGAGTACACCCATTATCAGTTTATCCACTCTTGCTACTTTTAAGTTTACTAATTCAGTGAAGTTGGTGTTTTGGTGGTAATGCGGTCAGGGAATTCTGTCTGCAGCTTTTCTAAACGTGCCATTTGTGTGATAAGCGTTCACTTTTGCGAATCGCTTTGAATCGCAAAGGAGAAAACTGTTCACTCTCCAAACCTTTAATTACATGTTTGGTAAGGGTAATGTGCAAAGATTACAATAATTTCAGTAAACATGTGGTGCATGCTAAATCGCTTCTTTTTAAAAAAAAAAAGATGGATCTAATTATCACTCACAATCCCAAAGTCCCACACAAGAAGGTGTTGTCCAATAATGCACTTGGCAAAACAAAGCAATGTACGTTTCAATTTAGATAAGTATCTTTTCTTAATTCAAGAGAATGCTTACCTCTATCTGTGCAGTGGGACATTTAAAGACTGTAAATAAATACTTTTTTAGAAGGCTGAAGGGAAGTTTCTCTATGGTGAGTGAAACTAGGTCATGTTTGCTGAGTTCTTGCCTATATGGAGGATTAAATTAAATTAGGGTGAAGAAATTTGCAGAGGTATTGCAATTTTTGGTGATATGGTATTTTTGAAATATGGGGCAGAATAATACAGAAGTTGAAAAATATACAGACTTGAATCATCTAATAAGCTTGAAGCTCATGATGTATGCATTTTCTGCTTTGACTGGATTGTGTTGTCTAGAATGATTTATTTGATCTGGTCTTGAATATGTGCCTCTAAAACTGAGAGACAGGCACTTTAATACTCATCTATGAAGTTTGCCTTCAGTTTCACTGTAAAAAAGTTTTTAAAAAGGCAATGAACCTTATATTTGGAATATAATACAGTATATTACAATAAACCATCTAATGTTAAATATTAATGATACTAATACATTTTTAATTCATAAAAATATGTGTTATTAATATGATGTATATTAATATGTTACATAATATCATTATATAGACCATTTCAAAAGATGTAAACAACACTGGTCCAGAAACACTTCCTCTTTCAGTTTGTAACTGTTTTCTTTATTTCACATGTAAAGAAAACTTCTTAAAGATGTTTGTTTAACTTTTTGATTCAGTTTTAAATGTTCTGTTGGTTGTATTTTATCCCAGCTTTTATGTAGTGTTAAAAAACTGAAACAGGAAGTGCTTCTGGGCCAGTGTTGTTTACATCTTTTGAAATGGTCTATAGTGTTCACTGTATAATTATCTTGGTAAACTTCTTTGGATAAGTTTTGAGTAAGCTGCTTTTGATAAAAGTTTTTGCAAAATAAATAAATAGAAACGTAGCTTAAGGTGCTTCAAATAAAACTATGGTTTACCCACCTATTATCCTAAAAAACCTTAAGTTAGTTTCACTCGAATCTTCATTTAGTTTTCTATTGCGAAATAATAAATTGTATTTACTTTGTTACTCTTGCATTTAATGTTCCATTTTTCAGTGTCTTTCCATCGTAGACCCGCAAGATTTACTGAGTTATGATCTTCCTTGTTCAGAATACGTTTTTCTGTGACAAATTACGCCGTGGAAAACAAAAGGTTATCTGCATCTATGTCAGAGAAGGAGAGAGAGAGTTGTTGCGCTGGCGAACAAAAAAAGACCAAGAGGAACACCAATCATAAACAGACAGTCTCGTTGTAATTCGGTAGAAATGCACACATGTACAATCAGCTTCTCTCCCAACACGGCCTGTGTTGCAGGTTAACCACCACTGTCGATTAATGGGTACATACTGTAAATCACTCAAGATATGTATATCATTTTTAAAATGTCTCAAAAATGGTCTTAAAGACCAGTTTTTTTATTGGTATTAACAGTTGCTTTAACGCAATTTGGTGATAACGTTACATTGGGGAGATGTGGAGGAAAGGTAGCCTGAGCCTAGTATTAGAACTATGGCGACTTACTGGGAAGAGTTGACAAGAGCCAACGTGTATGATGGCTCACAGCCGTATAATTTCGAACCTGCCAGACGTGAGAGGGCAAATGAGAAATCGCCAAGAACTGATTGCCGTCAAAGCCAATTAAATGTATGGTCCGAGGAAAATGAGTGTAGAGTTGGAGTGAAGTGTCGTGGTGAGTTGCTATCATTTAGCAGTTGCTATGCATAACAGTTATGTATTTTTTTACTGTCATTGAATAGCACAGAGTGAAAACATCAACGTTTTCTTTATATCTAGTGGCAGTGATCATGACGTTAGTTCAGATACGTACCGGTATCCTTTGTCACTCACTGCGTTTACATGCAGCCAATAACCCGTTCAAAACCGGGATATTAGCAATAACCCGGTCGCGAACGTCCATGTAAACACTGGCAAAAACCCGAAAAATGCTCATATCCCGGATTTTAAAAACCGGGATATTATACCTGGGGTACCCCTTTTCTAACTCGAATTTTTGGTCATGTAAACGCGTATCGGCATATCCCCATAGTGATTTGTGTTCTGCGCATGTTATATTCACAAGGAATCTTGGTCTTTTGAGTAGAGAAACTTCTCGGCGCATACAAAAATCCGCGTGCAGTATTCCGGAAGTAAACATGGCGAGACGAGGCGAGACGCAGCACAGCATACTTTTGGAACGAGCTCAGTAACGTTACCATCATCTAAGCGCAAACAAAGGCGATCGCTATCTGCACCGAACTATTCATTATCCGCATACTGCTGTTGTTGTTGTCTTTGGATACAGGAAGAAGAATCGGAAATGACGCATTTTGCGTCTTAAGGTTGTCCGTACGTCTAGACGCTTAACGCGCGTCGCCGTTTACATCGGGATATTGTAATACCATGTATACAGGAGAAACTCTCTCTGCTCACGCATGTAAACGGGTTATCCCTAATGTTTCAGAAACCCGAAAAGTGACCTTAACCCGACCATAACCCGAAAATTGGCTGCATGTAAACGTAGTCATTGTGTCGTAGTACTGGTAAACTTTGTTTTAAGCATCATCTGGCATCATGCTAGCTATGTGGGCGTTTATAAGCGTTTTTATCTTCCTCCAGTGAAAATGTTGTTGTAAACGTAACCATCTGTCGCTGTGTTTAGCTCACCCCGCGACCAGATGTGACGTACCTCACCATTGTCAATCTACCTACCATATATTTCAACCCACTCGACAACCCACTTCCTCTGGATAAACCTAGACTCTCCATCCTCGCTATTCTGCTTCAGTGGCCAGATGAGCATATCGCAGTTTCTTCCTCTCATATGCCTCATCTACAGCATCCTCCAATGGCACTGTTAACTCTATCGGTTGAACAATGCATTCTGATCCAGATCACGAAACAATATCTGGTCGTAGGTCAGTGGTGGCAATCTCAGGTGGAAAAATAAGCCGTTGATCAAGATCAGCCAGCATCTTCCAGTCCCTAGCAGCTTCCAGTTGTCCTGGGCAAGAATTGGTGTTAACACCTTTTCTTGGTGGTTACTCACACAATATTGTCTTCTGCATGTAATGTCTTGATAGAACAGGCGGCAACTTATTGGTCATGTTACGCTTGCCTTCCAATGCTAAAGCCAAGGTCATGGCACCAAGTAAACCAACCTTGGCTAAGAGCCACCTTACATCCTGTCAAAATGTGTCTTAATGTGGCAGGTAATGAACACAAAGGACAAGAGGGGTCCTCTCCTACCCAGAGGTTTAGGTTCTGCGGTGATGGGAGAACATCATATGTTGCCCTTTTAAGGATACTGATCCTACACTCTTCCATTGACCAAAGGTCTTGCCAGCCCATCTTGTAATGTTCCATACTCTCCCATCTCATCCACTCTCCCTGCTTGGTCTGGGAAATGGCCTATACACAATGGATAACAGTTTAAATGTTTATTACCAACATGCAAATTGCACAAATTCGTTGAAGAATTAACCCTGCAACACGACCTTTAAGGTGACATTCTAACCCTCTTATAATCATCCAACCAGTTTCCAATGCATCCATTCATCTTCATTATACGACATCGCTGGCCATCTGCTCTGGCTCCATCTTTCCCAACCGAACGTCTTTTTCGACATTGGCTTGCGAGTGTTTATCCCACCTTCTCTCCGAGGTGAAAAATAGAGTGTAGGACGTCTTCCTTCTTTGTTATTGAACAGATGTATCTGATCGATGTAAACCTACTAATGAGACTCCGAAGGCCTCCCTCCTTCTCTGTATCTGGGCTCTGAGCCGGCCACTTTAATTGAGAATTAATTACAGATGGGGGTGAGATGCTACAGGGATCACATTAAAGCAGCATTGGGAGACCTCCATCACCTGTCCTGCCTTTCTCCTCTTTTTTGGGTTCATTAAATACCTGAAGGCACAGATCAATAATGGCTGATGGGTGGTGTGTCTTGGCAAAGGCATGTTTGTTTCATATATGTGGTTTGGACGTTTTTTTTCCCGATATCCTGTGCAGGCTTCCTCATCAGCGGGCCTCCTCGGATCAGTCAGAAATGCTCGAGAGGAATCATTGGCACCCCTTGAGTAAATTATACCAATTAAACAACCAGATTAAATTCCATATTTTATTCACGTAATTAAAGACACCGATAATTTCTTATAATTACTCTTCGTTATTCTAAAGACTGATTGTCGATCGCTGAAGTTTTCACTCTTGTTTTTGTCCCTGAGTGGATGGCGGAGTTGTGGAAAACAACATGAATGTTTAAAGTGGAGAGAGCAGACATGGGCGTTGGAGAGGCAATGCTTCAATAGATAATGACCCGATGGTAATTGCTTTCCTTGAATAGTCTCTGTTTATTCCACAGTGTCAGACAAATAGCGAAGCTTGTGATTGTTTAAGGAAATAACAACTGGCCAAGTAGTTTGATACGCATCCAAGAGAGATGCGTATCATGTCTTTAATGTCGAAGACCTAAATAAAGGAAAATTGTGTGAAGTTTCAATTCCTACCTCGTAATTTTACCCTGCTGAAAAGACCATATTAGACCATTTCCAGGCTTGTTAACAGGATCTTTCCAGTGAGGCTCATTCACCATGCGAGTTCATAAAGGTGAAGTCCATAAAGAGACAGTTGTAATGTTAGTCTGCTGTTGAAGAGCTTGAATGACCTGCCTGATACCCAGACCTGAACCCCTCTAATGATCTTTGAGATGATTTTGAACTAGTTTTAATTTGTTAGAATCCTGTATGCCAAAAAATGTGAAAACTGTCTCCTGAAATAACATTATTGTGACCCCACTGTTGTAAATGTTATTATTACGTGAGTCTCTCAAATGCTTGATTCTTATTGGTCAGTTGTGACATTCCGAAGTACGATATTCGCCCATAATAACTGTTATTAATAGCAATGCTGTGCAATGACAGCTCATTCAGGTATTTGAGACCACTTTTATTTGTCTTTCGTATCCAAACCTTGTGTTTCATGCGAACGCACCTGGTATTTGGTTGTTATCGTGTGTATTTACTGTAAAATGAAACCAGAGGATTTCAGTTGGTCTAATAGTTGGTCTAAGGCAGAGATGGGCAACTTCGGTCCTAGAGAGCCACTGTCCTAAAGAGTTTAGCCCCAACCCTGAAAAAAAAAATCACCTGACTGTAATTTTTTGGTAATCCTGAAGACCAGAAGTTGCCTATCCCTGGTCTAAGGTAATATTGACGTGTTAGTTTAGTTACGAGAATGATTGTTTTGTACTCTTTAAAGGATTATAAGAGAATACATATGGTTTCTTCTCAACTCCCATTTAATATTCATGATTTGCCCATATAGCAGGGACTCCAGCACACAATGCATGACAAGCATACTGATTCAGATCGGCCACAGTTTGGGCCTTATGTTTAGAGACCACGCTGTTCGCTATCCGGCTCCGGTGTCAGCTGTTAATGCCCCCTGAATGCTCCATGCATATTTTGGCTGGTAACGCGCTCAACATCAGATGCTGGACGGTTGCCCTGTTGACCACGCTGATATGGAGCGAAGTGCCGTGATTTGGCCAGGCCCCGCAAAAAGGTCACATTTTCCCTTGCGTCAGTCCATTTTCGAGCAGCACCGCCTGAAAACCTGCTGCCATCAGATCCCTGGACAGAGCTCATAATCCAGCCCCTATGATCTGCTTAATCCACATTCTTAACCAGTCAATAGAAGTCTTGTCCATGCGTTTTTTTTTTTTTTTTTTACACTCTGGCTGATATTGACAGATGGGTTTGATAACATTAGAGTCCAGGGGTCTGGCATATTTCTTTGCAATCAAACTGTGCTGTTTTCTGGGCATTGTGCCCATAGCTAGATTGCAAAGTGAAACCCTTATCTCTCTTTTAAAGTTCCACACAGTCTGTTTCTACCAATAAGCTTGTTGTGAGATCTGCTCATTGGTAAGGCTTCAAATAGATGCAATGAGCATCTCATCTGCAACAAACGCTTTTTGGAGCACACAGCCTGGCTTACTGAAGCATAAAGCACTTAATAGTGCTGGTGGCAGAGAGAGCAAGCAAAATGTCCATGTCTCTTCTTCTTATGTTCCTCATTATGCTCCTCATGGCATAGGTTTCATACTCAGCCGGAGTGGTGTCTTGCATTTTTATCAGATTCTAAGGATTGTGAAACTGGTCTCATGCTCTTGAGGTGTTTACAAAGTGAGAAAACTGTTTACTCATGGTTTGCGGGGTTTTTAGGGTCATGAAAAACTTGAAATTTTAATGCAATTCCCAAGCTCGAAAAAGTCTAGGGAATGGAGTAACAATTTTAAAAGTCTGCAGTAGATATTTCTCATCTGGTCACACTTAATCATTGATCTTTCACTTTATTTTAGTTTAGTTTAGTTTATTTTAGTTTAGTTTATAGTTTAGTTTAGTTTAATTTAGTTTAATTTAGTTTAGTTTACTTTACACTGTAAAAATGAATATGCTTTATCTTATCAATAAAATTGTGGCAACAGATTATAAGCAATATTATTTATTAAATTGAACAAATTAGAATTGAGTAATAGTTTATCAAATTAATATTCTAATTTGTACAATTTAATTAGTAATATTGCTTGTAATATGTTGCCACAATTTTATTGATTAGATAAAGCATATTAATTTTTACTGTGTAGTTTACTTTAGTTAAGTTTAGTTTAGTTTAGTTTAGTACTTTACTTTACTTTACTTTACTTTACTTTACTTTACTTTACTTTACTTTACTTTACTTTACTTTACTTTACTTTACTTTACGTTTGGTTTGACCCAGGATTTGTGACTGGAAACGTGAAAATTTATTTGCCTAAAGTGTGGAGCACTTAAATTATGTTGTATTTGCAGTTTTGCATATCATATTCAGATCAAAATATATCCATATGTTTTCAAATCGCTGTTGCGGTACTTTAATGTCACACATCAATCGGTCTGCACAGCGCCTAAAAAGCTATTTTGTGTTACAAATAAACAATATTTTCCTTTAATATTCTGTTATTACAAACTTCCGTAAACTTACTTTAATATTTTTTCACATAATACACAATATCTTCATATATTAAATGCATCTTAATGTGCTTCTTTTGTTATCTGAATGCCTTTCTGTTGGAAAAGATATGAAGAGTTCAGATGCAAAAGCCTCTAAATGCCATTTGAAATTTTCGTCTAAAATGACCATTTTTATCAAGCTTGTATATTTAAGTTCAGTAATTTCACTTAAATGACAATTAATAGGTAATCTTCGTTGCCATTTAAGTGAAATTACTGAACTTAAATATACAAGCTTGATAAAAATGATCATTTTAGAAGAAAATTTCAAATGGCACTTAGAGGCTTTTGCATCTGAACTCTTCATATCTATTGCACTCTGCAGTATATTGTACTCGTTCGCAGTGTTTCAATAAGTGAATATTTTTGATGGTCTTCTTGAGTTTTCATATTAAAATAAACGAAATAAACTTATGTAAAATGAATTAATATGTAAATGAATGAGAGGTTTTCCTCCAAGGCCCTCTTGCCTCCAAAGGCCAATTTACAGTTAATACACTACATGCTTTTGCCTTGACTAATGCTATTAATCAACAGTGCCTCAGCTCTCAGTGGTTATTAAGGAGAGCTGATTGGGTTGTGTTTCTCGTGTTTTTGTATGCACGCTCCTGTCTCCACGATATAACAGACTACATGCCAAGCACGAGGAGCGTTCTTGTACAATTTCAGCAGCACTGAAGCACTGCATTGATAGGGGAGCATGTTTTTTTTTTTTTTTTCAAGCCTCCCTCCACTTCTTCCATGAATTGCTTGGTGTCTCTAGACAAGCAGACCTGTGTTGCGTGGAAACCCCACCTCGGCTACAACAATTCAACAGACCCGCTATGTCTATAACTGCGTGAAAGAGGGATGCTGCGTCGTTCCCAGCGGCGTCACGCCGAACGTGGTTGATAGTTACATTTTAGTTGTCATGTAAAGATATCCATACCGGATGCGCATGAACAGTCCAGCCTATACACTTTCCCTGCATTATGCCATGTCAAATCCCCACACAAAGACATTTTGTCTGTTCTGTAATGAGATTGTGTATTTTGAGAAATTTCATATCAGATTTTCTGACAACTGCAAATTGAATTTTACATGTCCATTTGTAAAAGTCATTCATCATTTGCTGTTGGCTAAACAAGCACTTTTAAGTGATATTATGGCTTTAAAAATAGAATTACAAGCATGAAATCTCATGCATATTTGACATCACTCTACTATTCGGTCTCAGTGTTCAAGGCTTCAGGGAGTCAAAATAAAAATCAAGAATCAACTTTTGAAATCTAAGACGTGTGTCACCTTTTGTAATGTGGCTTCTATAATGCAAATTCCATCACAAACATATTATTTTGTGTTCAGTGCTTGAGATCTTTCAATAAACTGTCAACCACCCACTATATCATAGCTTTCTCTGGCTTATTTTGTTCAGGAACAGCAACATACAGCATCAAATAAAACCTTTCCTGTTCAATCCATTGCTGCTTTAAATTAATTGAATTTCCAATGGAATTTGCCTTACTTTGGTAGGAATGCATTTTTCTATTGATTATTACAGTATTTATTATAAATCTGTACACATACTTTTTTTTATTCATGTGCTCTTGTAATCTTTGATCAAAATAACTACAATTCGCTCTCACAGTAATATCTCTTCTCACTCACGTGTTTACTGGCGTGAGGGCGGGACAACCTGTCAATCACATGACATCACTGCAATTCCATAACACAACCAACCAATCAATATCTCATGGACAAAATCAAGTCAAGGGAAGAAAAAGACTATTGCAATTTTGTTTCATGCAGACTTTTTTTTTTTTAAATAAATAAATAAATAAATGAAATGAAAACAATTGTTGTTTTCTCTCTGAAGCTATTTTAAAGGTGTTTTCTATTAACACATCAGTGTTAAAACTCCTGTCCAGAAATTGTTGCTCTCATCAGTTGATCTCGGCCACTTACACCGCAGGCCATCGTACTGCAATTTTAATGGGTTTCAATGGGACCAGCACCAGATTGTTAGACTGAATTTGCAGGGCACTGCCACCTAAAAGTAATCCCAGGCTTGTCTGTGACCTGATCCCAGCATGGCCTAAAAAAAAAACAAGAAAACCTTAGCTTTGAATTTCTAGGCTGGTTCAAGCTGGTGTATGCCAGATAGTATTGGTCAACCCGCATGGTGCTTTCAGTGGTCAATTTGTTTTTTTATCTGTATTTTTTTTAATACATAGCAATGGCCTGTTACCTAAAACAATGTTATCCAAGGCAATATGCTTTTACTTATTTTTATTTTTATGTTTATCTTAAAAATACTTTCAGATACTTTTGGGGCCACTGTCTATTTGATAAAATTGTAACGAATGCAGAAAATTGCTGAAATTAACATTTATTTTAAACTATTTACATAATTACTTTTTATTTAAAAAAAATTGGTTGCTGTTAATGTGGGTGCGAACATGGTCCTCATTGGCAGTTTAGTCAGCCTGGCCTATTCAATTTTGAATAAATATTGTCTAAAATAAGGCAATTTTATATAGATTTAATTTGCTGTCACTAAAATGTGTTACCTATAAATCTGCATTATACCAGCTAAGTGCCACCCTGTTCTCTAGATATTGGTATTGGCATCATTAAAATACTCATATAGATCATCTACTTGTGTGGACACCAGCACATCTGCTTCCAATATGAATTTATCACATTGGCCGTCAGAGGTTTGAGGTTTTCCAGCTTTACACAATACGTACTTGACTGTCGGATATTAATAGAGACTAATGGGCTGAGTTGAAAAGGACTGAAGTAGCCAGAGAGGCTCTTTAGAGGAATGGCCTTTTGGCTTCCCGTACATTAAGGCGAGTCTTTGAGGGGTAGTTGAGTTGAGGTGGTATAATTATTGCAGAGGAATGGTAATTACTCAAAGTAAAGAGGGCGTTTGTGCTGACGAGCTTGACTGTCTGACTGTCCTATTCAACTCTGATTCTTTCATCTGGAGTGGATTATTCCTCTCTTTGAAACAAGGGGGATCCAGTTTAAGAATGAGGACATTTTTCAAGTGATTTTAAGATGGCCTCCACCAATGATGAGAAGCTTTCATGGAGTGACTGAGAATATCAAGTTATAACAGGCATAGGCAGATTTTCACTTTTGTGCTTGGTGGTGGTGGGGGGATTTATTATATCATAATTAATAGTAATGACTATTAAATAGTAAAATAGTTATAGTTATAGTTAAATAGTAAATAGTAATAGTAGTAAGGACTTAAATACACTGTAAAAAATAAACCGTAAATTTTACGGTAAAAAACCGGCAGATGTGGTTGCCAGATCTTTACCGTTACAAATACGGTAGGAACGTTAATGGTTTTACAGACTTAACTTAAAATTTACAGTAATAAACTGTATTTTATTTTCTGTTAAAATGTGGATTTACCAACTTATTGATGTATTGATATCTGTTTTAGACCATTGTAATACACTGACAACCAACAGTCACAGCTCATCACAAGTGAATACTTGTATAAAGCAATACTTATTTAAAGAACACAAATAAAAAAATGCAATAAATATTAATTTAACAACATTAAATTAACATAAAACCCTAATGTACATAACTGATTAGAAAAAAAACAATAAAACTATGAGGAACCATAGTTATTTCAACAAAAATACATAAAATGTGAAGTGTCACACAGGGAATTGTGGGAATGTCAATTTGCGGTTTTTCACTGTAAATTATACAATGATTTGTTCTTTTTCACTTTCAAAAACTGTAAATTTAACGGTATTTTACTGTAAAATTATATCACAGTTATTTACCGTGTATAGTATGGAAACTTTCTGTTTACCAATTATTATTTTACCGTTAAAATCATGGTTATTTTTTAAGATATTAAAATGGAATAAATAAATAAAAATGGTATTGGTCTAGCTGCAGTTATGAAGTAATTTATGTATCATGTCGAAAACGTTTCTTGTCTCACCACATTCATTTGCATTATGATATTGACAGTAAGTTCACTGTAAAAAAATAATTGTGATTTTAACGGTAAAAGACTGTAAAAATGCTATAGTGCAAAACTGTTAATTGGTTAACAGAAAGTTTCCGGAAAATTTAATAGAAAAGTTAACAGAAATACATTAAATAACTGTGATATAATTTTACTGTACAATATTTTTAACAGTAAAGTTCTAGCAACCACAGCTGCCATTTTTTTTACCGTAAAAAATACGGTTTTATTTTTTACAGTTGATTGGCCATCTCGATCATTGACGAGCGCTGTTAGATTGTCAGGGAGAGAAACCTAAAAATGTAATCAGCCTAAAAATCATTTTATCATCCTAACAACAAACATTGCACTAAGTTGTGGTAAGTGTAAACAAATCAGGTTGCGTATTTTACAATACACCACATTGACAAAACTAACTGATCTGAATGTATTATTATTACTTTCCCTCATAAACATCCTTGGAAGACCTTGTTTCTCTGACAGAGCTGTTCTTTGTTTAATTAGATGATCACAGTTGAATAACATAAATAAAAATGGTTTTGGTCTAGCTGCAGTTATGAAGTAATTTATGTATCATGTCGAAAACGTTTCTTGTCTCACCACATTCATTTGCATTATGATATTGACAGTAAGTTTGTCACTGTAAAAAAAATAATTGTGATTTTAACGGTAAAAGACTGTAAAAATGCTATAGTGCAAATAATATAATGCGTCTGTGATATAATTTTACTGTACAATATTTTTAACAGTAAAGTTCTGGAAACCACAGCTGCCATTTTTTTTTTACCGTAAAAATTACGGTTTTATTTTGTACAGTTGATTGGCCATCTAGATCATGGAGAGCAGCCTAAAAATGTAATCAGCCTAAAAATCATTTTATCATCATAACAACAAACATTGCACTAGGTTGTGGTAAGTGTAAACAAATCAGGTTACGTATTTTACAATACGCCACATTGACAAAACTAACTGATCTGAATGTATTATTATTACTTTCCCTTATAAACATCCTTGGAAGACCTTGTTTCTCTGACAGAGCTGTTCTTTGTTTAATTAGATGATCACAGTTGAATAACATCCAGGATCCCCAGCATAATACAATGTTGAAGTGTTGAAAACACATTTCACAAGTTCATTAACATTCATGAAAATGGATTCTCTTCTCCCCAAGAGCAGACCATTTATATTATCTATCATTACTCATGATACCAAGAACCTAATTAACTACCATGGTCTACGTAGCTCCATTTCTGCAAAGTCAGGTTATGTAAAGAAATTATTTTCCAATTTAATTTAATCGGGAAAAGGGGAATACTTCGAGATTTAGTTGGCTATATAGCCGCATTTTCAAATTTTGCATTTCAAAGTTCTTGTACTGTTTATTTTATTTATTTTATTTTTTTTAAATTCTGATCCAAAGTTTTGTCGAGTCTCTCAGCTGGAAATTCAGTAGGTTAAATTATCATCAAGCAAATCATTTTAATCAGGCTTGGAAGTCGTCCATAATGAATTACGCTGAAAGTCTTTGAAATGTCAGATAGCACTGGAAACCCCAGAGCAGACGGGCGCGCATCATTGCGACCCACACACACCGCTTCAAGGAGCTGGATGGGACCTGCCAGCAAACCTGGTTGCCTGGCAACCTCATTTATTCCCTTAACGAGAACAATACGCATTGGGTGACTCCAAGCAAATGAGGCTACAAAAATATTAATTGTTTTACAGCAGACCACCTGTTTTCTTGATTATTGTTTAAAAAAACAAAACAAAAAAAAACAGTATGTATTTTGAAACCTTAAAATATTAAAATTTCACTTCATTATTTTTATCTTCCACGCTTGTCTTTCTTGATTAATCTCTCCTTAATTAGTATTTTTGAGGGCGTCAGAATACGCTTTAAATAATGAAATATAATCATATCTTGTCAATTTGAATTGACTATATTAAAAGAATAAAATCCATCAAATTAAAACAATGGGACATTTAGTCTGAAAGTATTTCTTAATTAATAATTACTTAAAGTAGCTATTCAATTATAGAGATAAAATTCAATATAACAAAGAAACAAATTATAAAACTAGAATTTAGAATTTATTAGGCTATAAAAACACTTAGCATTTACTTTTCTATCAATATAGTGGTGTTTTACATCCTTTTACATCCTAATAAAAGATTTTTCAAAAACTGTTTTACAAGAATATTACTATTTGAGTCCCTCTACTTCCAAAATTAAAATGTAGTGTTTGTTACCTGCTGTTTCTTTTACTTTTTTGTGCAAGTGTTTTATTTATTAGTTGTGTGAATTTCATAAAACAAATTTTGCAGTTCTTCTTATCTGTCATGCTAGAGGACAACCTATCTGCTTTAGAAAACTCACAGCGGTGAAATGTACTTAATCTTGCAGGGTATTACAGCATTTTAAGTGTCCTTGCACTGATTTCTTTAGCCTCCTGCTTCAGAACGTGTTGAGGACTAGTAAAGCAGAGCTGGTTTACACGGTTCAGGCTGCTGGGATCCACACACCCACAGAAAACACAAGTGGCATTGGGAGTCCAGAGGGCAGGCACACCAAAACCTTGTTTATCAAAGAGAATAGTGCAGTACATACAATCTTTTATTCTTGTGTAAAGTCACACAACATTTCTGATGAGACGCGTCTCGTCTCATTATTTAGTCACAGTGTTGTTGCGAACTCTGACACAACAAAGATGCCTCTGTGCCTTTGTACTACTGTCACTCTGACTGCATCCCAAAGCTAGCTGACAGTCTCAGGACCTGAAGTCACGGCTGTCCCGATCACAGCCTCTCCACGACGTTGCAGAGATGCCCTAAAATGAAGCTGAGCTAAGAAAACAAGATCAGATCAGAAGATGGATACTTTTTGCATGCTTTAAGGACTTTTTTTGGTCCGTTTAGTTTGATTGACAGTAATACTCACTTCAGCCTTTTAAGGTTGAAGACGGGCCCGTCCCTTCCTTCACAGCTATAAGAAGCTTTTATATCTGCCTTTTCCATGAACTTCTAAACTTTGCGAGAGAGTTTTTCCTCCAGTATCATAGATTGTGGCTGTAACGGTGCACCACAGAGCAGAGAGAAAGATGGATGAGTGATTATACAGGAGGTGTTTGCATGTGTGTTATTGCAGTGGAAGCTGCAGGTCTTATGCAGTGTGTTTGTACACTCTCAGAAAAAAGGTACAAAAGCTGTCACTGGGGCTGTACCTTTTCAAAAGGTACACTTTTGTACCCAAAGGCTGCATATTGGTACATTAGTGGTACATATTAGCACCTAAAATGTACATATTAACACCTAAAATGTACATATTAGTACCTAAAATGTACATATTAACCCCTAAAATGTACATATTACCACCTAAGATGGACATATTAGCTCATGAAATGGACATATTAGCACCTAAAACGTACATATTAACACGTAAAGTGTACATATTAGGACCTAAAATGGACATATTAGCTCCTGAAATTGATATATTAGCACCTAAACTGTACATATTAACTGCTATGCACATATTAGCACCTAGATTTTACATACTATTACTTAAAATGTACATATTAGCACCTAAAATGGACAAAAGTTTACCTTTTGAAAAGGTACAGCCCCGGTGACAGATTTTGTACCTTTTTTTCTGAGAGTGTATGAAAGAGAGTGATGCGTTTGTACTAGTCCACATTTAACAAACAATGTATTCATTTTCAGGCCATGTGTTCCTTAGGAATTGAACCCATGACCTTGGTGTTCCTTGTTCAACCAGTTGAGCCATAGTAAAGATGTCTGGTCCGTCTGTTCATAATAGAGGATGACCTCCTTCCTGCAGAGTTACACTCCAACCTGCTCCAAAATACTTGACTAGAAGCTTCTAGTAAAGTTGTCTGTACTGAAGCATACAATTACCTTCTACTTGTTTCTCAAAAAAAACAAACAACAACTATGCTTCAGTGATTCCACTTAGAAATGTGCGTTCTGTGTCGGAATATCTGTTTTTGTTTTGGTCTGTGTGATCCCGCTCATGGGCAATTTACCCAGTAGTATTTCAACACACTGGGTTGCCAGGTCTGCAAACGAACTGGGTCAGAAATTCACAGATTCTACCTGAACTAAAACTATAACGCCTCAGCAATACATGAAACGTATACATTAGCTGATCAACTTACAGTGTAAGGCTAATTGCTTTTCATCGTTCCTGTTTGCATGACCTCAATCTGGCAACCCGTGTGAGCGTGGAGTCTGAGGAGGATGGGGTGAAGGAGACAACTTTATCCAACATTTTGAATTTGGAGTGGAACTGGAGTACACATTTCAATATTATTAATATTGCATACTGCACCTTTAAGAAAGGAAGTGTGCATTTACTGCAAAATTGCAACTTATACATATAGGAAATTTGCATGTATATGAAAATAATGCATAATCCATAATACTACTAAATAAATGGATGTATTTGCTAATTCTATTTGCATCCTGCCCCACTACTTTCTGGGACAAGACAGATTTTTAATTATTTATTTTTTTAGAAGATTGTTTGTAAAATCAATGATCTGTGTGAATATATGTATCTTAAAGGTTTAGTTGTAATAATAATGATGACAATTTTATATCCAACTAAATAATGAAGAGTTTATAAGAGTCATAATAGCAACAAACTAGGAATTCAGATGGAGTGATTCTGTGGATTTGGCCTATAGGCAATAATGAATAATGTAATTCGTGGAATTAAATAACTCCATTTTCCATGAATTATAAATAATTATTACATTAAAAGATTAAAACACAAACCAAGGGTCTATCTTTAATATTTAACTAAGATTTAAAAAAAACATTTATGTTTTGCCCTAGAAATTTAAATGCCTTGCTCTAATCATGCAGAGCATTCATTCACGTAATTTGATTAAGTACTTTGTGTCTGTTTAAAAACTGTTTTTTATTGTATGAATGCAATCCTCACGTATTACATTAGTTATGCTGTCATTTTCAAGTGAACTACAATGAAACCTAACGGTAGTTTACAGTTACAGAAATTGAATAAAGTAATCGAATGTTAAAAAAACATTGCATAGTCTTCAGTATAATTTAAATTTAGATTAATCCTTATTAAAGTTATTTTGTTCTTTGTCCAAAGTTTGATTAACATTAATATCACAGACAGAATATTAGGCTACTGTCACTTTAAGACTGAATTCCCGGACCGAATATAGTGTTACGCATAAAATAACTAGCTTCCGGTTGACGGCCGTACGCAAGTCGACTTACGCCAAAAGAGCAACCCTTGAACTTGACGTTTCAAGCATTTTTATCAAGGATTGATGCACTTTGATGGACTTCCAAAAAAAAAAAAAAACATTGACTCTCATAAAGCTTGGAAGAGTAAAAAATAACTCTGATTGTATTCGTCTGAAAGAAGAATGTCATATACAACTAGGATGGCGTCAGGGGGAGTAAATCATGGGCCAATTTTCATTTTTTGGCCAAACTATCCCTTGAACATGTTTGTTCTTAAACATTAATTTGGACCTATTTTTAGAGTTTATACTGAAAAAACAATGCTGTTTTATAATAGAAGTTGTGGATAATTGCGCGAAGGGTATGATTCAGTTTACGGCACTTCTCATTCATTTCTGTGGTATCAGCAAACACTGATAGACTGTCTTGCAACTCAATAACGTCATCAAGCTTATCAAGACACACGTGATCCTTTACGTTAGCCTTTACGTTTTCTCCAATGGTAGAGCCATGGACCCTCGTATCCCCCAATTGTAAGGCCATCTCTGACGTGGCTCTCCAGGAGCTAAAGGATCCTTTCATTTCCTCAAGTTCTACTGAATGATCCAACAAAAAAAAATCACCTCTCGTGTCCTGACTTGAGTTCTCCCAAACTGTATTTGTTCATTTATTCATTCTCTCTCCATCTCTTGGCACAAAGGTAACAATCGGTTTAATCTTGCGTTTGGTACTGTCGAGCCCCTGGTACATGCCAGGGCTCTATTATTTAGAAGAATAGCTTGGAACAAAGAGATTGAAAGGAAGAGAAAGGCCCACATGGGTACAGCAGTGTTTATTTATCTCTCATAGTTCTATTCTCCCTGCTCCTCCACTGAGGTGTTCGGGAACCCTCACCCTGAAGGTATGCAGTGCAGATAAAGAATAAGACTTGGATGTTTTTGATCTAGTAAAGGAGGCTATTTATTTCATATTTATAGGGGTGGAATAAAAAGCTAATGCATTAAAAGTTGGCTTCCTGGAGATAGTTCAAACCCTGGAGTTATGTGGTCTAGTTTGTTTGGTACTGCAAGAGGGAAAGCAAACCCATCTGATGTGACTTGAAAGTTGTGAATGCAATGCGTTCAGTCGCTTCGTCGAATGGTATTTTAAGCAGAACTTTTTTAGATGCAGAGTTGAAGAGGTTGGAGTTTCGTCGAGAGCTTTGCCCTGTAACATTACCACTGTCTTTAATATTTAAAGTTAGAAACTATCTTGTTTGGACTTCTTTTCACCATTCTCTGAACCTGACGGAAATATCCCTTCGGACTCGTTTATATTTGATTGTCTGTATTGATGTGAACCTGAATATTTCATTGAAGGAAACCAAAGGAGAATTCTTCAGCCCTGCTGACCAGCTTGGCTCGCCTCAGATGATGATTAAGGCAAGGCAAGTTTATTTATATAGCACAATTCATACACTATGGCAATTAAAATTGCTTTACAAAAAGTAACTCAAATAAGCACAAAATGAAAACAAGGAAATTGAAAATAGTTATAAAAGAAATTAACAGATATTACGATACAATTATCAAATTAATTAAAAGAGTAAAAGTGTATCATATTTTTCAGAACTCCCATTTTTACTCAGAGATTTTCCCATGGTGATTAAACTGTGTCTGTGGCCCAAAATATCTATTTGGGCATCTCAAAAAATCAAGGAGCTCTAGGACTGACTCGCAGGGTAACCTCAGGTTCTCTGGCCCATCAGTCCACATCCCAAAAACCCATTTGTTCGGAAGCTCTAGGAATGGAATCGATCTAGTCCGCACCCCACAGAACCTCTACTCCAACAACTACGGCTGGCATAGCTCAGTGGAGTCAGTGGACTCATACAAGTAGACATCTCACAGATTATTTTTTTCATATTTTGTTTTTTTCTTTGAAGTATTTAGATCTATTCACATCACATAAAATGTTGCCGTGATGAGCATTGAGCAAGCAAATGACCGTCTATTGATCGCGAAAATGAAGATCTTAGCATTGCAATGCAGTTTCTTCACTCTCTCTAATGCTTTTATCAATGCAAACACGATGATGCTCCAAAATTCCCTGCTAAAATTTCCGGAAATTTTCCTCCCCTTTGCAACCCTAAATATAACCCACACTTGTGTTGCTTTAACAACTGGGTTTTGGCGCAGATTCAAAGTTTTGTTTAATTGTCATGAATGCCAATAACACACTACAGGTTTGAGTGCCATTCAGAAATAAATTGATTGATAGAATCCCATTCAAATTCCAACTCTAGAACTGAAATAGAGCACATTTGACCATTCTAAATTTCGCCCAACTCTAGTCCACTGGACCAGCAGGAACAGTTGAGTTTGGTTTCTGAAAGGCCATTAGTCATGGTTCTCGTGGTCATGGGGTTGAACTGGGCTGAGGGACGGATGAGGCAGCAGGCTTATCTTCACTTGTACATCTCAGCCTATAATGGCCAGCACATTCATCACAGGGAGGAGACTGCAGAGGACTGCTGCTTTTAATGGATATTAAGAAAGCAGACTCTAGAACTGTGGCCTGGATATGGTCTGGCAGAGAGATTTTCTGCTGTCATTGAATTCACACCATTGATCATCTGAGCTCCACCGCAACTCCACAGTGTTTGTGTGAAGGAGCCTCAGTGTGCTGTGATACATAACAATGCAGGAGAGAGGAGAACAGACCATCAATGGGCTTCTGGTCTTGTCTCTTCAGGTCTCATCTCTTGTCTTCTCATCTATCTCATCCCCTCCATTGCCTCATCTCTTCTCTTCTCATTTCTTCCCCGTCTCTTCGTATCTCCTCTTGTTTTGTCCACTCTTTTTCTTTTCCCGTCTTGTCTTCAGGTCTCCTCGATATTACTTATCACCTTTTCCTCTCCTCTCCTCGATAGGGTTTGGGCAGAAAGTCTTTTCTGTTCTGTTAGGGGTCTGGTTAAAGGGATGTTGAGATTTGGGGATGTTCTCTCTTATAGTTTGGGTTAAAGTCCATAGAGAACACACAAGGAGGTCTGGGCTTCTGGTTCAGCAACTTTCAGAGAGGCTGTGCTTCATCTGTACTTTGTATGCGTTTCTGAGACACCCGTATCTTCATTCGCAGCATGATGGGGGGAAGGCTTGACACATGTCTGCAGACCACCTTAGGCATTTGAGCCTGAAACAAGAAAACTGCCATGACCTGATTTCATTCACTTTGAGCATTTATTTATTTGATCTGGGGGCTGAATGGGAAAAGCAGACAGTGTCACTCTCTATGGCCTCCTATTTGCCCCTAAAGCTGCTTTCCTAAGTTAACACAAAAAACAGACACTTGTACTTGTCTTTTTACCCAGACCCACAGCATATTTCCTGGCTCGATAGTTTCGCTTCATTTTTTACTTTCAGATAGACTTTGATCTCTTCTTTTGCGGCATCACTTAGAGGCAAACACCACACAGACAACGTATTCCATGATTCCAACATAATTCCAGGTCACGATGCCTCAGGGCAGCGATGCTTCTGTCTCCCTGCTTGCTCCCTTGGCGTCAATGCGGTAAGCTTTTCTGTCCTCAGATGTGGGTGGGAGAAAGTTTTCCGAGGCCTGAGAGCATCATCAATCAAAATGTAATGTCAGATCCACACAGCTGGGCTCCCAGGAACTAGGAGCAGAATATGAGTCGCTGACATTTTAATTACTTTGTCATACATCTCAGACTGGTAAGCCTATTTTGAGGGTGTAATTTATGGCAGCAAATGAAAACAAATATGCTCTAAACCATCTTTCTGAAAGCCTGTTCTTGCCATGTTGATTAATGGTAATATCTCTCTAGTGGTCTGTCCAGTGCCTGAGAGAATTAGGTTGTGGACCCTTACCGGCATGCGCACATTGTTTAACATTTCAGAAGCTAGCGAATGTGTGCGCAGCCACGTCCCACTGACATGGCAGGTAAACAATATGAAAAACTCTCTGGAGAGTAATTCGTCTTCAATTATGCCAATGACTTTTTTTCCCATAGAAAAGCCATTTTCTCTTCAGTTTTCAAAACAGAGATGATAAAAAGTGATTGCCTGAGCGTATTTCAGCAAATTGATCTTTAGATTTGATTGTTTTGTATTGGAAATGGCTGGCTGGTTAAATGGTTGCTTTTTAGCCTGCCAGGCGTGCAGCCTTTCCCCAACAAATCGAAACGGTCGTCCTTTTTGAATATTTAGATTACCTGGGGCTCCCGGGACCTTTTCTAAGTGGATTAACATTTCACGTGGCTTCCAACCTGCATCTTAATATGTTGTGGGCTGATATCAAAGAGTCCTCAGGGATCAGAAACAAGCATTCCCATTATCTTTCCTGCTGTGCTTTGTTTACCAACCCACGAGCAAGGGCCATTCATCTAGACAATTGTAATGGAATCCAAACTAGCAGGACTGATCATAAAATCACTTTATACACAGGTCCCATCGATTCCGTTCACGGCATAACCAGGTAAGCGCTCAGGCCCCG
Organism: Cyprinella venusta; assembly: GCA_038021265.1. Lineage (NCBI taxonomy): Eukaryota > Metazoa > Chordata > Actinopteri > Cypriniformes > Leuciscidae > Cyprinella > Cyprinella venusta. The sequence goes on from CM075863.1 coordinate 27,076,450, forward strand.
CTCTCTCGTGTTTTACAAACCTCCTCTGGCAGTGTTCACACTTGCTTCTATTAGGCCCTTAAATCATCATGAAGGTGAGCTGTTTATGTACACATCAGTTCGGAGCCTCTGATGCTTGCCAAGCCATTTCAGTCTATGCATATTTAATAATTAAAAGTCCATCAAGGCGGGCCGCTCTGACCTTTTAAAGCCGCCACTGACATCTGTGAAGGGTGCCTTTATTTCCCAGATGCAGCCCAGCCCGGATCCGCAGCCAGGTGTCAGGGTGCAGACAGCGATGTAATGCATCCTCATCAGCGGCCGCCAATCTCCATCCCTCGCGAACCCCCTCCCCATCCAAGCATCCGTGGACTTTTGATGGATCTCTTTATGCTAATCTGCGCTTAATCATGAAACAGCAAAAATAGAATCAAGCTGAAACAAAGCTTGCTCTAATTACACGTCAATATCGTTTGCCGCAAAAGTGCAGACAGCTCTCTTGTTCCTACTTCTGCTGAATTCATTTATTTGTCTACTTGAAAAGATCTCTGCGACTTGAAGATCTTTCGTAGGGATCTGACTTGGAAATAGGTAATGACTGTGTGGCGCTTGTACTCCCGGCGTGTGGGAAGACGCTACAGGTCCCGCGGAGCTGAAAAACTAATCATAAGTTTCAAAGCATCCAAGAGCAGTCGTGCTCTGCCTCTCAAGGGCTTCTTCGTGGTGGTCACGCCTGAGCAGAAAATCTCTTAGACAGCAGTGATGTGTAATTGAGGATGTCATCAATTAATCAAAAAACGAGGGAGGGGAAAGACTATGCATGAGGAGTAGGAGTCAGGGCTGAAGATATGCAATCCATGCCTGCTTTCATCTGCGGAAATAAAAAGAAAACAATTCCATCCAGCCTACGAGTCGTGGATTATCAAAGCGGCATGTTCTCCATGGCTCAGTGCCAGTTTGAATGGTAATTTTGCCTCAAAGTGGCACAGAGAAACTGGTACCTGAATTAATTGACAGTGATACACATCTGCCACTAAGTGTCTTTCCTGCAAACTTTGGATTGATGGATGAAGTGTGACGAGTTCTGATTAATCATTAGCGCAATAACAGCAGCTCTGATATCAGTCCACAAGTGCCTGAATCAGATAAACCCGTCTTAAAAGGTATTCTTCACTCAAAAAAAACATTTTGCCACCGTTTACTCACCTTCACGAAATTCCCAGCCTGCATGACTTTTTTTTCTGTTGAACACTATATTTAAAAGAAAATGTGTGTTGTTTTTCCAGACAATTACTGAGGCATGGAGGGCATTTCCTCATTTCCTCTTCAGTGAGATCTTTACCACCGTGACGAACTTGAGAATTGAATCAGTCTGATTTGTTTATTGAACAAATATTTCTGTTTTTGTGAAATGGATCAAATGATTGGTTATTTAAAGCTGCAGTCTGGTGTGTTTCCTCTTTGTCGCCATCTCTGTTCGAAATCTGCAATTGCAGTCATTCGTGGAATTGTCAACTTTACATGAGTTGTACTTCAACACCGTTGACATGGCAAAGCGTGGATGAACACAATGTTTGAGGAGAGTGTGAGGCCGTCCGTCACCGCGCCGGTGTCGATACTAGCATTCAGAATCACAGATTATTATTTTTGCAATTACGACCAGCATTAATAATTTTCCCCGGAAAAAGTAATCTGAACTAGTAAGAAGTTTTGAAGAAGAACTTTTGTTCTGGTTCTGACATTGCAGTAAATTGCACTGATTAAATCATATCACACAAAACCATGCAAATTATACTTTGTTCTCAAATTGTTACTGTTAACAATGTAAGCATTGCGTGACTACATGTAATGTCCTTCCGATGTGTATCCTTGTTTTCGCATGGGTCCGGTTGCAGTCTCTTTTTTCTGTCGCCACTCCGAAGTCCGAACGAAGTCTTTTGCGTTTTACAGCGGGTGAATCTGTTGTCACTGGTGATTGTCGTTTGAACCTTTCTGGATCCGCCATCAAATTGATTGAGTTTAATTATATCAAGTGCTGTGAGAAAAGGCTATAAATCTCCACCTCCAACATCCTCACACGCAATATGGCCGACTAGCCGAGACTCTTCTTTATTTGTACAGATGTGACATAATGGCTCAATATAGCTTATACTAGCCGAGACTCTTCTTTATTTGTACAGATGTGACATAATGGCTCAATATAGCTTATACTAGCCGAGACTCTTCTTTATGTGTACAGTTGTGACATAATGACTCAATAAAGCTTATACTAGACAAGACTCTTCTTTATGTGTACAGATGTGACGTAATGACGCAAAGACACGCTCGAATCTCCCGCGGAAATCCACCAGTTCCACTGGAATTAAAAACATTATTACAAGCTTTGCATCGAGCTACGGCAAGCAAATTGCGTTGAACACTGGCTGGTTATGTATTTTCTCAAATATGTATATTGGATACTGTCAGGTTCTTTCCATTAAATTTTCAGGAGACATTTGTAGAGTCAATAAAGTGTCATTTATTTGACGGTAACAATTGAGTGCTGACCAGACATTGTGCAAAAAAAAAAATCAAAGGGAGAGGGGGGAAAAAAAAAAAAAAACCTAATAAATGAGTCAACAACAGCACATTACTGAGTTCTGGGTCTCAGATGTTTCACTAGGGATCCCACACCAGAACTAACCCCGCCACAGACATTGAAGCTCTTTTAACAACCCAGACCAAACCATTTTGTTAATTACAGGGGTAATCACAAGACTTCTAATTCTATTACATCAAACATAAAAGGAGAAAATATATACAGCGATACACAGACACAAATAAACATATGAATAACATTTACCATGAAACAAAAAAATGAAAATACACTTACACATTCATACATAAAACACCTCCTTTAAACACATGGGAATTAACACTCAACCCCAACCCATGTTGTCCTGAAAACTACATTTCCCATAATTCTCCATGAGATATATAAAGGACACCAGGAAAAGGCCGCACCCTTTTCATTCCAAACCGTTCCATGCTGCAGTCATGGATCCCGGCAAAACCAAGGGTAAGAAACATTTGACAAACTTAAATAAAACTTTAAACCCATATTTTGGTTGTGGTTCTTTCATTTACTCTAGCGTGCACTCTAGAAATAAATGGTAGTAGATTTTGTTACACCTTGATGTTTAAACCACTGCAAAGACAATGTAACTTCCCAGTTCCAAGATATGGGTAAATTAAATTTAAGCAAACAAATTACTTACAAAGAAATTCATAAATAGCCAAAAACAGAGAACATTAATTCATTAGACCAAACAAAAATATACATTCTTACTTACAAAAAAAAAATACAAATACAATAAAAATAAACTAGAACCAATGCAAATGTTCATTCTAGTGTGGCCTTAGCCATCACAGATACAAAAAAGCTACGTACTGCAGCTTTAAAAAGATTCAAATCAAAAGAATATGTGTTTTCTCCTCGGAGGATCCTTCAGAAATCATTCTTATATGATGGTGCTCAAAGGTGATAGTACTTTTTCTGTGTGTGATACGTCATTTGAACTATTTTTATAATCCCATTATGAGACTTCTATGCTCCTTTTGCGTCCTTTTTCAGTGAACTGTTCCTTTTTCCAGAGTTTCCCAAGTTTAGGTCTCAACAAATCACTTCCTCACTTAGATACTAGCCTGAAGGTTTATTCCCACCAACAGTGGTATTTCTGTCTGTAATGACCCTTACCACTCATTGATTCTCAGCTTGTGTCAGAATGAGGGATCAGGTGCATTGAAAACGCTCAGGGCCAGGCGTGTCCAATTCAAACCCATTGCACAATGAATTCATGGCAAAGCTAGTTTTATGTAACCCAGTGTACATAAGTTCGCACTAATTAAAATGCTGTCACTCTATTGCGGTAGTGGAATTTGTTAGTGTACCAGACTAATTGTCGATAATGGTTTAACATAGCTGTATTTCATTCACTTTGTTACTCTCCACAGAGCCATAACATTGGAGAACCAGCTAGTGGTGCTTGCCACCGCTGCGGCGGACGCCGGGAGGTACTACGTCCAAGCCGTTAATGAGAAGAATGGAGAAAACAAGACAAGCCCATCCATCTATCTGAATGTGGCAGGTAAGTTGAGGGGCGATGCATTTAACTAGATCGTTTCTATTACCCTGCAGCTAATGTCACATGGCCAGTCATTGATGCAGCCGAGACAGAACTATCGACCAGACGTGGGAATTATGGCTTTCTGTTGTTCCTCTCCCTCTTTTATTTTTGCCCACGTGTTGTTGGCACAGTTTAACACCGAAGCACTCGCAGGCCAGCATGCAGAAGCAAGGTACCTGTAATTCCCATACCCTCAGGGGGCCCTTTAATGTGGTGCATTCATCAGCGAGGAAGGGCATCCGTGGAATGACACAGAGAATCTGTTTGTTCTAGTGACACTCTTGGATTTGCTAGCTGGACGTTGTTTGCTTGCTGTTGTCGTAGCTGCTTTGGCAGGTGCTTCCACAATGCTAATGCACACGTCTCATTCATGCATATACAGCCTCTGACAGCCCGTCAGAGGATGCTGAGCCTTCTCAAAATATGAAAGTTTTCAATATGAAAGTTGAAGTGAATTGATACAATTTATTTTAGGGATGTGCATTACTCTGATTTGGTGCTGTTTTTTTTATGCTGACAGTATACAGGCTCTTCTCATTTGTTCAGACCAATCAAACTGAATGTTCCACTGACTGTGTCATTTGGTTCTATCCAAAAAGTGGTCAAAACGCAATCGAAGGAAGTAAAAATTAAATTGGCCTCCAGTAGAAATAACCGGTCATTATCAGAGTACCCTTTCAAACCAATTAGCTCTTGACTATTGCTTCAGTGCGTCATTAAGCTGAAAGACTGAACACCATAGCCAGAAATAAATGTTACGTAATGAAGGAGCAGGGGCTAGAGGTTAGTCCATTCAAGATACACTACCCATCAAATGTCTCGGGTTAGTACATTTTTTTTTAAATGTTTTTGAAAGGAGTCTATTAAAAACAATAAAAGCTGTAATATTGGAAAATGACAGCACAGTTTTAGATAGCTGTTTTCTAATTGAATTTATTTGTTTATTCCTGTGCTGTCAAAGCTGAATTTCCAGCATCATTACTCCAGTCTTCAGTGTCACATGATCTTTCAGAAATCATATGCTGATATATATATTCATATCATATTTGCTGCTCAAGAAACTTTTCTGTAACACTTTACAATACAGGTGCACTAATATGTATGAATGTTAATACTTAAGATAACAAAATAATTATCAGCTTATTGGTAAGGTCCAGAATTTTAATGTTGGTGCATCTATTTCGCTAGTAAAATCTTTGGTGAGTGGCAGTGGTGGATTACGTCATTGACCTTGGGTAAATGGCAGCGAGATAGAATTTCATGTGAGATGAAGGGACATTGAACAAGCATTATTTTTTTTCAAAACCAGACTTGATGATTTGAAGAGTGTAAATGAGCAGAAGGCTGGAGGCCGCTAATAAAGAGAGACTGGCGCTGAGTTTCTATACCAACTGCAGAGTTAATAATTCAATTGAATTATGAGTTTTAATATCCCGATGAATGGAGTGCATTTAAAATAGCTTCAGTAAAAGCCTTTAGCGTGGTCCTCTCTTCATTTGCTCTTCAACAGCTTCGGTTTGCAGACTATCACATCATACAGTATGATTGGTGTTGAATTTGTGAATGCGGTACAGATAACATACAATTGCGTTGATCATAATGACCTTGTATCAATGTGTAAAGCTCTGTCACAGCCAGGGATTTTATCAGGGATGTTTTTTGTCGTATTTTTTTTCACTGTTGAAATTAAGCAGTTAATTAATTTCCCCATTGAAGTGCTAATTCCTCTGATATTTGAGGAACAATAGTGCCGAGCCCAGATGAAGGGGTCTATCATCATGTGACTGCGCTGTGGCATTTATGCCAAAAGTCTCATTCTACACAAAGCGTTCTCAGGAAGTAAACAAGGAACGACCGAGACGAGGAAATAAAGACTATCCCTTGGGGAGTGCTCTCACTCCCTCCAAAACCCTTTTTAGTTACACTTACATATGGCAGATGAAAGCTCCTACTGCCCTTAATGTGCGTTAAGTACAATTTAAATGTCAAGACTGCCCTAGTGGCATTTCCTGCTTTTCAAAAAAAATTACCCAGCATTCACCTCAGAGCTGCACGGCAAGTGCTATGAATGAAGCGAAGAAAAAATAACCCTTCTGAATAACACTGACCTTGGTCTTATTGCAATTAGCTGTACTTGCTTGCTAAGACAACCGTCAAATCTCTAACCCTCCGTTTAAGCAATATTAACACTAATACAGAGGGATTGAGATTTGAACACTATTCCTGAGTCGTAAATGTAATATGCCCTGTACCTGAAACCATGCTGCTTGTTGAGGGATAGATGTGCTATTACTTTTTTTAAATGGTTAAGCAATTTTTTTTTCTTTGTAGACGATAAAACAGACAAAGAAATCCTATAGATTTGGATTGAAAGACCTACAGTTAGCAATATACACTGGGGCCAGAGCTGGGCGTAAAGGTATAGTTGACCCAAAAATTAAAATTCTCTCATTATTTACTCACCCTCGAGTTGTTCCAAACCAAACCTGTATGAGTTTCATTCTGTTGAACACAAAATATATTTTGAAGAATGTTGCCAGCCAAACTCTTGGTTGATGGTAGCCATTGACTTCCAACTTGAGGGTGAGTAGCCCAAATGATGACAGAATTTTCATTTTTCGGGGGGAACTATCCCTTTAAGGCCACTTGGTTCACAGCAAGAACGAAAACTATAATGGTAATTAACTTACCCTGCAGTTTTGTCGTCTGCCACTTGTGTATTTTCGTTAAAGTTGGATGGATTTTGATTGTCAACTGACGGTACTGTTTTTACAACGCATTCTCATCCCAAGGCGTCATATAGCATCCTACTATGGAAGTCAATGAGACCAGAAACTGTCTGGTTACTGATATTCTTCTAAATATCAGAAAATCGTCTGAATGGATTCGAAAGCAGTAATACTCAACTGTTAAACTCTGGGGGGAGTTGTAAAATGAGTCTATTTCCAAAAAAAGTGGAGTATCCCTTTAAGCCAGTACGCAAACAGCCACGTAGCAACACATTAGCAACCAACGCATGGCGGCTGGTTTGAGAGTTCATTCTTTGCTTTGTTGTTCATATTCTATTCAGAGGCATTTTTCTACTTCATTGGATGGCACAAGAAACCGACAACAGTTGCAGAAGAGTTACGATTGTGATCAGCCATCCAATCATAAATGAATTATTTTGCACCACAGTGAAAAGCTTTAGTCAGATGTGACATGGATTCCATTTGGTGGTGTCTCCCTCAGGCTCGATGGTGTCGCACTTTCATTATCCCTCACACCTGGCTTTAGAAAGGTCAGCCTGGTGGAAAAAGCCACCTCGGAGCATGTGTGATCAAGGCTGATTAATTGATAAAACTCAAGAGTGTGGGAGTATCAAGAGAGGGGTGTAATTTCAATCAGCCGATGTGAAGGGTCGCCGGTGGCATGTGTGGAGAGCTGAGAGATAAAAGAATTATTGAGGGTACGTTTTTACCACAACAATATGCTTAAAACTGAGATGTTTTTGCTTTGAATTTTTCATGTACAGATGATTCCTTTGTCAAAATGATCCCCTTTCACACAGATCCGTGAAAATGACTATAAACACTGTACTCTGCTGCCAGGCCTCTAGATGGCGATGAAACACTAAACACGTAATATACATGCATGACGTCATCGTCTTCAGAGATTCGCATTTGGGAGACCGTTTTCAAAAACTCGCACCTTGAAACCCGTTTTTAAAGGTTTGCGTCTTCAAGCACCCAAAAGGCGTTATTGTGTAAATCAACTGCGGAAACGCATCTTTTTTTATGTTTTTTTTTTTGAAAACTGTGTTGTGTAAACTGATGCATTTAGATTCTTCTCAGAAGATTCTGGATCATAATCCACAAAGATTTATTCTAAATTAATTATCAATCACTTTGTTTATTTGTTAAAACCTTTTTTCGCTCATTGTGCCATAGCAAATATGTCATTATGGCTAATATGCTGAATCTTTCCACAGACGCACTGAGAATGATTTTGGAATCGCATTGTGACTCTCTAAAACGAATCAAATCGTGACGGGCTTAACGATTCTTACACCTGCCCTTTAGCAGTGGCTGAATTTATTGGACCATATTGTCTTATAAACGTGTGGACGTGGCTCCTCTGTAACAGATGATTTATCTGCGTGTGGTCTGCCTGTCGTTCTCCCCTGGCAAAGGCAGCATTTTAACTCTCACAGCAGCTTGATTTATTCGAAAGGAAATAAGCTTCGACTAACCGGCTCAGTCATTATTTGCTGTTACTAATGATCTCATTTGGAGGCAACCGTGTGCTTGGTTCTGTTTCATTTCTTCTGGCTGAAATAATAATCTACCATTTTAAAACAGAGCTGGCACTTCTTTAGAGATGTGTCCGATGTGTGGTGTTTCAGCGTGGCTAAATGAAACTGAGCCTCACCATCGAGATATACATTTCTACAGGTGGCTCTCCAGGCTTGCTTTCATAGAATTTGGCAAACTCGATTTCATGAAAACAACTAGACCGCAACATTAGGTTACCTTATTTGACCAAATTTTGAGGCATAATCACATGTGCACTGTGTTGTTTTCCAAACTTGCTTAAAGGGTACATATCATGCTTTTAAATCATTCATTTTGACATATAAATCACACATTTGTGGTCTATGTAAAGCATAACATCCACTAAAAAAGTGGATTTTGCATGATATGAAGCTAAGTTATCTGAAAACAATCTTTTTTTTTAATTTAATGTATTGTTTTGAGGATGTAAGATATTTGTATTCTGGAAAACTAGACAGGAATACCGAGTAAGAAATTACTATAATTGCTACAGAACATTATCGTTTTACCTATAATGCGTTTATGCTAATGAAATTGATTTGTTATCTTAGCAACATACCAACATCAAACTCATCTTCACTAGCGGAGCTCAGTCTGTGTGATGCACATCACTCTGCATTAGTTTCTGCCTACGTAGACCATTTCACATCAGTCACTTATGAGGGTTCCTGATGTTTTGGGTGCTGCTGTTGAAGGCAGCTGTTTATGTAGGCAGTGAACTGCAGGCGAGCTCATACAGTCTGAAGACCAACACAGAACGATGTGGAGGGTTTATTTATTTGTTTCTCCTCTTCCTGCGGATTTCATTTTGCGAGTGAAGATGCTTTGCCTTCTGACTGGAGCAGCGCTGCTCTGTTATGTGAGCTGATATTAAATTCCTAGTGGACACAGGGAATCTGGGTGTAGTGTCTGCTCAGATATCCCATGCCATGGATACCTGAAAATGCCTTTCAAGGACATCTTACTGTGTTGTAAGCCTAGCTGCCTTTCATCATTTTGGATTTGTGAAAATAAGAGATAGCCAAGGTGGGAAAATCAATCGCGGTTTCATTCTCAAAATGTTTGTTTGTGCAAATCAAAGCTGTACTTTAGCTGTCCTTTGCATCATCAAATCAAGAGTAGTTTAAAGTAGATTACCTATTAGAGAAATAGATTGCAATTGTAGAATCTATCTATCTATCTATCTATCTATCTATCTATCTATCTATCTATCTATCTATCTATCTGTCTGTCTGTCTGTCTGTCTATCTATCTGTCTGTCTGTCTGTCTGTCTAATCCATCCATCCATCCATCCATCCATCCATCTATCTATCTATCTATCTATCTATCTATCTATCTATCTATCTATCTATCTATCTATCTATCTATCTATCTATCTATCTATCTATCTATCTATCTATCTATCTATCTATCTATCTATCTATCTATCTGTCTGTCTGTCTGTCTGTCTGTCTGTCTGTCTGTCTGTCTGTCTGTCTGTCTGTCTAATCCATCCATCCATCTATCCATCTATCCATCTATCCATCTATCTGTCTGTCTG